>JBBBDQ010029479.1:1612500-1962718 GCA_037127315.1 Ascarosepion bandense
TCTCATAATCCAGCAGTTCAGTGGACTTTTTACCTTCAGCCTATTCTCAACATGACCTTCTCTCCTTATCATTCAACCTGTTCTCAGAATTTAATCACCACTTTTGCTTTTGGATTCCATTCTTTCTTCTTTATCTGGATAATGTTATAAGAAAATTCTTAACACATAGATATTATTATGAACATTGTATTTCAGCCATAATTTCAAAGTGAAGCCCTGTTGTGTTTTTTAAAATAATCTGCTATGTATTATGCTTTCCTGTTTTCAGAAGATGAAAGTAAAAGGTAATATATATTATGAAAGTATTTGTAGATGCTACATTATGTCAGTGAGAGAGTGACTGGAGTTGAGCTACCAGGTTGGGATCAATTACATTACAGATTCTTTGTTGGATTTTCTCAAGAAGCCTGAGATCAATAGCAGGAGCACCCAACCAGATGTAACAGCAGTATTCAATGCATAGGTGGATGGTAGATTCATATATGTGCAAGATAAATTTAAATGAGAAAAACTTCCTAGCCCTACACAGGGAACCAAACTTCCAAGCAGCAAATTTAGCTAAGGCTTCAAAAAGTCATTCCACTTGAGGTTGGCTGATAGATTTAGGGAGACTAGTCTGATCTATTCGGATGGAGCAGTATGAGTGGTTGTCTATGGTGATTAAAGGATAGTATTGTTTTGGAAGCATTAAAATTTATGAGCCATTTCTTACCCAGTCCACCACAGATTGAAGGTCATTTTCAAGATAATCATTTCTTATCAAGGCAAGACAAAATGTGTCATTAGCATAAATGCCTACTAGGGATGTGATTACATCATGGAGATCATTGAGAAAGATCAGAAAAGGCATAGGACCTAGAATAGAGCTTTGAGGGACCTCTATGTTTGTATGATAGTATCTGGAAGCATGCCCATTCAATACTACCTTCATTATGCGATTTGAAAGGAAAGACTGGATTTGGTCAAACAATCCTCCAGTTATACCATAGCCATGTGGCTTGTGTAGAAGGCCAGCATGTCAGACTCTGTCAAAGGCTTTGGAGATATCTAGTGGAACAACTTGAGCTTTGTTGTTCTGGTCGAGAGCCTGGTATATATATTTTGTGATGGTCGTTAATATATCTGATGAAGTGGAAACCATACTGTTTATCTGAGAAGAGGCTGTGGACTGTGAGATGTTGAACCACTTTAGTATTAATAATAACCTCAAGCACTTTGCCAAAAATCAGTAGGAGGATGATAGAGTGATAATTAGAGGGGTCTGAGGGTTCTCCAGCATTCTTAAATACAGTAACCACAAAGGAGAATTTCCAGCAGGCAGGGAAGCAAAAAGCAGAGAGGCAGTAGTTGTAGAGTTTGAAGAGGACAGGGGAGAGTTCAGGAGCACATTTCTTCAGGACAATGATTGGGATTCCTTCGCCTCCACTCACCTTATGAGTCAAGCTTTGAAATTATATTAGAGACCAGTGAGGGAGTAATATGAACATCATTGAGTAGAGCCTCAGTTCTAGGCGGTAAGTCAGGTGCAGATACCCCAGACGATTGAGTTGGTAGAGAATCTGCAAGCAAAGCATTCAACCTTGTCCGCTGAAGATGTTACGATCTCAAATTCATTGATTAAAGTGGGGATTGAGGACCTGCTGTCATTTAAGACATTTTTACAGAGTTGCCAGTAGTCTTTGATGCGGAACTTGTGAGATGCTATACACTGTTTTATTCTTTTAGCAAACAACAGCTTAGCATTATTTAGCATTCTCCTGCACTGATTACAGACAAAGGCAAAAAGACGCCTATTATGAGCAGATACATGGTTTTGATAAATCTGGAAGAAGTGATTCCTGTGGGCAATAGCAGCTGAGCACACAGGGGAGAACCAGGAGGACGAATGGGGTTTAAGTCATAACTTCCTGGCTGGGATGAAAGCATCGATGCAAGTTTTAACCCATGAAGAGTCCTCAAACACACAGTCTTCAATGGGAAGACTAAAAACTTTGTCCCAAGGGATGTCACACAGGAAATCGGGGAACGACTTCCAGTCTGCTCTTTGGCAGCAGTAAGATATTCTGCTCGTCTGGGGCTCCTGAGAGGAGGGGATGTAAAAGGAGATATTAATGGAAACCACAACATGATCAGAGTTGCCAAGATGGCAAAGCTGCATAACACTAAAACAAAAACAAAAAAAAAAAAGAAAAAAACTGAGTTACATTACATTTTCGATCGTAAAATCTCATAACGGTTTGTTTACCCGCTAATGAAAATCAAAACAAGGTTTTTTACCAAAATTTCAAACATAATAACATAAACATTCTGATGTAAAAATTTCGTTTTTATTAAATTTGGGGCCTTTTTTCTTCATACTTTGCTGCTTTTGTAATGCTTTAGTAGTGGAAGCACCTAAAAGAGAGATGTAAAAAATACAAAAACAAAACAAAAACACAAAAAAAAAACGTAAGTTTCTTTATTTTTCTTCGTTTTTTATTTTTATTTATTTTTTTTTGTTACCAAATATTTCAAACGATATGATTTTGTTTTTAAAAGGAGGAATAAAAAGGACATTTTTTATTACCCTGACCGTTGTTATTCGAATTTTCTGATACTTACTTGTGAATGATGTCTGATTATTTTGAGATTGACATTTTATTGCTCTCTTCTGACTAACCGAATCACTAAAAGGTTGCGAAATGTGTTTTTTATAAAATTACTAACCATTCTTTCACTCGGCCATAAATCACTGACTGCCTATGTATCTATATATCCAGTTGGAGACATTATTTCTAATTAACGTCTTTCTTCAGACCTGAAAATATGACTATTTAAGTTTCTTTCCATCCCTAACAACGTCTGTTTCTATATTTGGTTGTTTTATTTTTCTTTCTAACTGGTCTCTGTATGTGTCCTTAAACTTTAAGGCTTAAAACTAAATGAAAAAGAAAATGCCGAGGGAATAGTGCTGAAGATCAAATCTTATCAAAATCAGAGACTGATTCATTTCTTTCATAAAATTTTGATGCTTATAAAATGGTTGTGGGGATAGGGGGCAACCGTGGGGCCAGCCAAAATTCTGGACGGGCCTTGGCCCCTTCTGGCCCCACCGTAGAATCGCCATTGGCTGTAGCTATTGGCTGTAGAGAATTGCTCTGAAAGAAATGGTGAAACAAATTCTCATTTAAAACTTTTTCTTGTTAAATTTCTTAAAATTCTCTCTACTTGTTCACTGTCATGTCGTTTTTAAACTTTCTTTAACAGCTTTTGTCCTCGTCTCGCTTTGTAACTCATCATTTTTTTTCATTCACACTCCATCTTCGTATCTCCTCGGTCTTTTATTGATATTTGTCTACCTGTATTTTTTCTTATCCTCTCATTTTGTCTTCTGTTTTTTCTTTTTTTTTCTTTCATTTGTATTGTGGTGATACCGAGCAAGCGAGGGACCGGATGTTTGTCCTCAGAGGTCCAGATATCAATTGACCAAAACTGGTCATTGCGCATCTGGGCTCCACGCAGATGTTCCGATGGAAAGCCCAAAAATAAATAAATATCAAATTCCTTTTACGGACCCTTTTCGCGAGCCGACGTGAATTTTGTTTATCGTCTAGTGGGAAGCCCAGAATTAAATCCGTGTGTGAATTGATTCCCAAATGACTTGTTCGGAGCCCCAAAGACGAAATAAAAGGACGACACAGAAAACAATCGACAGTAGAGAAAATACGAGCATAATTAACACGTTCCTTGACAAATGTCAAGCGATCGTATTATGGTTGCCTCTTCTTTCTCTCTCATCTTTTTCTTCACTGTTCACTGAGCAACTTAATAACTGACCGGTAACCGAAGGACCGAGCGGAGACTTCAAAGACACTCCTAACAAACGAACGTACCCGCAGACATACGCACAACCTCTTTTCTGCAGTTGCTGCTATGAACATTTTTAACGACCTTTTTACCAACCCAAAGACATTGCTTTTATTTGTAAAAAAGCCTTAATTGATATATATATATATATATATGTATATATATATATATATATATAAATGATGTTTCTATACACAATTTGATTTTCTTGTTTATACCCACTTTATAGTGGGCTATCTACTAACAAGGCCAGATTCAGTTAATCTGTTTCAACACACAAATACACTTCACTATAACGGATAACCAACTATAATATCTCTGTATATCATTCATCATTCGTGTTTTTAAAACCTCATATTATGCTCTTTCACTTTTTGTTTGTCTTCCTCTGTCTGTCTCTTTCTTTATGTATCTGTCTATCTCTCTTTAATCATACATTTGGTTTCATTAGCCCATTACCCCAATTTACTTATCAAATTATATTTATTCTCTCCTTTTCTGTTTCTCTCAATGAATTTCACTATATAACTTACAGCTTTTACTCTTTCAAACACACCCGTTCAAACTCTCCTTGCCCAAAGCCGTTACTCTCTTTGCTCACGCTGTTACCCTCTCCAGATGTCTATGTCAGTTTCACCCTTTCCTTTCCATTTTATATTTCCCTTGAACCTTCATCACACATGTTATGATTGTAGAAATATAGAAATCCATATGTCCCCCACTGTTATTCTACACCAGTATAAACAATCCAGTGGTTGGAAGTCAGTGGCACAGATTCCCATGAGAAAACGAAAAGTCTTATTGGAAGTTTTGGAAGAAACACTTTTCAGAGGATTTAACTGTCACAAGCCGAGATTAATGTTGATGCATTTCAAGTCTTTATTTTTAGTGATTTCTTATTTGCTCTTCTTTTACTTCACATACAAAAAATGCATGTGTGATACCTGGGGTGGAAAATAAATAATAACAGAGAACGGATACCAAAGTTAATTCTTAATGGGTAAAATGCAGATGTCACTCACTCTATATATATACATATATATAGTCATCTGCAAATAGATCTGTTTCGCTCATCAGTAAGGTTAGACATCCAATTGCTTTTACCCAAAATTGAAACCCGACCGCATTGGCGTCAGTCGTCGATTCTACTTTTGAGCTATGGGCGCTCGACAGACGGAAGCAGACTTTTAGTATGTGATATAACATACGCCAGTAGTAAGAGTGTTCTAATTCATTACTGAATGAATGATGCATATATATATATATATATATATATATATATATATATATATAAGAAAAAAGTGCTAGAAGAAATGAATGTTTAGTTTAAAGTGTAGATTTATTGTCATTATTATTATTATTATTATTATTATTATTATTATTATTATCATATTTTGATTTCTGCTATGGTCGCACTACCAGCCAAGTCTGCGGGGAGACCTAAAGCAGGTCGTGGTGTGTTGTTATGGCTCCATTTCATGTTTTTTCTATCTCTCCTATCATCTCTAGCATTACATAGACAAAGTTCTCCTTAGTGTGTGGGCAGTACTTAATAAGACAATTTTTTGTATATCTCTTAAGCTGGGATTTCCAGGTATTCTTTCAATGTATTGTTTTGTTCCTTTTTTTATCATTCCAAGTGCACCTACTATCACTGGCACGACACTTGTTTTCAATTTCCACATTTTTTCTACTTCAATTTCCAGGTTTTTATATTTTGACAGTTTTTCAAATTCCTTGGTTGCTATGTTGCAATCCCTTGGACAAGCCATATGAATTAATAGGCAAGTTTTTTCTTTCTGGTTTTTAACAATAATGTCCAGCCTATTTGCTTCAATTTTTCTGTCTGTGTAGATGGTGTAATTCCATGGCATGGTGACATCTTCTATTTCTGTAACCGGTGTTAGGTGATGTTCATACCAGTGTTTGTTTACAGATTTCCATAGTGCTTGCACATTGTCCAATGTAAATATTGCCCCACTCTATCGTGATGATTTTTATATTCATTTGGGGCAAGTACATAACAATCTGAGATTAGATGGTTTATTGTTTCTTGGTGTTTATCACAGAACCTGCATTTTGGATTCACATTATTATGTATAATATTTGCCTGAAAGTTTCTAGTGAAAAGACTTTGGTCTTGCGCTGCAAGAATAAAGCCTTCAGTCTCAGATTTTAATCCAGATGCATGTAACCATCAATAACTATTAACTTTATCAACATTGGATTTATTAGCATATTCTGGATATTGGCCATGCAAAGTTTTGTCTTGCTAGCGTTGTTTCATCTATTCAAGAGTTTTATCTTTGGCTTTCATTTTCATATTATCATCATTATTATTATTTATTGCTTTTTATTTAAGTGTCCTTAATGGTATTTGTGTTGCTACATGTGTTTCGAGTCAAAAGTTGACTCTCTTCAGGTGAATAAACTTGGATTTTACATATCGTGATCCATTTGTCTTTCTGACAGACGAAAATATCATAAGTGGTTGGTCAGAAGGTCAGAAAGTTCATATGCATGCATGTTCCATTCCAATTTAACAACCAAAATGATATTCTAACAACAGGTATTGCAATGGGTACAAAAATGGCACCGACATATGCAACACTCACACTAGCATATCTAGAAGAAAGACTATACAACCAAATAGAACACAAATATGGAATAGACATAAAAACAGAATTCACTAAATCATTGAAGAGATATCTAGATGATTGTTTTATCTTTTGGAGATCCACATGGGGAGACATAAATAAACTACACAATCTACTCCAAAACTAGCACCCCAAAATTAAGTTCACACAAGACTGTAGCTATAATGAATTGCCATGTCTAGGCATATTCTTACAATTACACCATCACAGATATTTACCATAAACAGACACCCAACAATACCTCCATTTCAAGAGTCACCACCCTAATTTGTCTAAAATCCTTCCCCTACTCCCTAGCACACTGAATATGCACAATAGAGGCACTATGAAAACACTATAAATAAGAGGATACCCCAGTCCACTAATAAACAATAGTTTCCAACTGGCAGAAAAAAATACCTTTAGAATCTCTCCTGAATCCAAAAACACAAAAAAGAAGAAAACATTCTTGCATATCTCTCCACAAACAACAAAAGCCACCCAGAATTATTTACAACGATAAAACGACACATACAATTACTCAACAAAAATGATAAAATAAAATAAATCTTAAAGACAATTAAAATTATTAAAAGCAAACTCCAACCCCACAATTTAAAAAACATACTAACCTCATCAAAATTTGAGCAGCACTACACAGTGGGTAACAAAATGCAACAAAAATGATGTGGGGTATGCAACATAATAAAAGAAAGAAACCACTTCAAGTTTGAAAACATCTATATTTGAAATAAAACCAAATTTTAGCTGCAACTCTAAAAACATAATTTATGCTCTAAAATGCAATGAATGTGCAAAAATGTGGGGGTGACACAAGGCCTCAATAAAAGAGTATCCCTGCACAGAAGCAACATTAAACTAGCCAATAGCAGGAAAATGTATGTTTCTCAATGCTTACACAAATGTAGTGGAGGTAAATTCAGAATAATGCCTATTTACCAAAATGCAAACTATGACACGATATTGAAGCAGGAATAAATATTCATAAAAAGTATAAGCCTTTCCTCAACAAAAGATCAAAAACCAAACACACACACACACACACACTAAATTCAAATGCACTAAAAATAAAAAAAAATTGCAAACCATTGCAAAAAATAGAATTCCAAAAACTACAAAAAGAACTACATGACCTGTAGAATTGATTAAAAATTGCTGAAAATATTATGAAGTTTAAAAGCAAAATTTAATTTTCTAAGAAAGAAATTCCAAAGAAAGGTGATTGATTTTCAAAATGGAAATGATTTATCGAGTAAGTGTCAAAGAAAACAACAAACACACATGCATATGAACTTTCTGACCTGCTCACTAACCACTTATCTATATATACATGGTATATATAAAAAAGATACATGGATCTCAATATGTAAAATCACAAGTTTATTCATCTGAAGAGAGTAAATGTTGGACTCAAAACACATGTACCAACACAAATACCATTATGGACACTTAATATATTATACAAATAGCAAGTAGTATTCATAATAATAACAATAACTCAACACTTTAAACAAAACATTCACTGCTTCTCACACTTTTTTTCTTCTATACCAATTTTTCTCATTGGAACAACCTCCATTTCTGTTTTTAATATCTATCTATCTATCTATCTATCTATCTATCTAAAGTCTATTCTTCAAAAGTCTATAACGGTCAAAACGAGAAATACATTCACTTAATTACCAATAACCCCAACCAGCCCCCACAACAACAACGAACCAAATATAAACAGAGAATGATTCCAAACCTTTACTTCTGATGATGTGTTTGAAGTCCAAACACTGAAACAGCCATATAATTGTAGAGAAGAGGACATATATAGAAGAAATTATGTACATGTTCTAAAACATAATTTATAATAAATCTCTCTCTCTCTCTCTCTCTCTCTATATATATATATATATATATATATGTGGTAATTCTTCTTATTATAATGATAATGGCATAAACACATTTTATTGCCTGATGATGTGTTTTAACACTGAAACTTTATAGCTATCAAGTTGCGGTATGCCATTTTTATAATAATAATAATAATAATTATCATATATTTATGCTCTATTTCCATATTGAGCACTTTTTAAAGTAAATATCTAACTGCGGAATATACTTTTGTTAGTAACCATTACTCATACTACATATATATATATATATATATATATATACATATACAATAGAAGAGTTGTCAATGTTGGAGATAGAAGGCTTATACATATAGACAGCATGGATGTAGGGATTAACACTGCACAGTAGCAGTTTGTTTCATTGATCAAAATGATCTTCAAACCAAGATTAAATATTGCATTCATGAACAAATCTGACAATTACTATGCATTGTTGATCCCTATTTCCAAATTCTTTCACTTTATGTATATGTGAACACATGTCAATGTTATTTAGATAACAATTTATTAATCATGCCCTATATATACATATAAGAGTTATTTTTGACAGTGTGGATGAATTGTAGCAAATATTACTTGTCAGATGTTTCAAATCACTTGGTTAATTATCCTTTTTAATTTGTACTGATCAGGTATAAGACACATGCTATCATTCTTAGCACCATTTGTGAATATTAGAAACTTAAACACACATTTAATGTGTTTTTTTATCTTTAATTTTATCAATACAAGGTAACTTAATGTAAATTAATAATAATTAATTTAGATTATAGTTCTAACAATTCAGTAACATGCAGGAGTTGTATTTTTTTAATTATGTCTTTTGCAAAAGTCTATAGTATCCAAGAAGTAACTAAAAATAACATTATAAGTTCAAGTTTCAAAGGTAGGCACAGTCAAATCTCCAGTGGATAAGCTTTTATTTATAATAAGTCTCTTGAACAAAAGTAAAAGTCAGATATCACTGTTTTGTGTCTGTGAGTGTTATTATGGTTTGAGTGTGTGTATTTGTGTGTGTGTCTGTGGTTCACAGCTATTTTGTTGTTTTGCAAACTGCAAAATAGTAAAAATTACTTCTTCTTAACAAAGACAAAGGCAATGAATCTTTTTTCCTTCTAAAATCACAAACTGAACACAATTCAGCAAAAGTCTTTTTACTTTTTTATTATTGTTCATTGTTTCTTAGCTTCTTGCTGCTAAATGAAAACACAATTGAGAAATGAAAAAAACTTTTCAACCACTGAAAGCAAAAATATTTTAAATGAAAACTAAAGAAAAAGAAAATTAAATTTTACTCTAAATTTTCTTTTTCTTTCGCAATAAATCCATTGCTTCCATGTGACCTTTTCATACATATACATTACATAAAATGTAATTTTCAAAAATTACTTATAGCTATAAATTAACACACACACACACACACACACACACACACACACACACACACATATATATATAATCAGAGGTAGAAATATAAGGATAGAATGTGAGAGGTGTTTAAATATACATGTGCAACATACATACATATTTCTGCATTGATGTTTCATAACATTAAATTATATATATATATATATATATATTAGAGGGAGAAAGAGAGAGAGATTCATTTACTCAATTTGTTTGGAACATGAAATTTAAACTTAGTGCCATCTGTTGCATTCTTAACACAATGTATAGAATACAAATTCTTAAAAAAAAAACATTGTTACTCCAATTTTTCTCTTACAATTTACATAAACCAAGTAAGAACAGCTCCACATTGTCTTTGACTTAGAGATTACTCTTTGTCCATTAAGAAATGACCTTCAACTACAATTTACCATACCATCAAAAGGAACAACAAAGCAAAACAAAATTACTTTTCTCCATTTACTTTGAAAGAATTCTACTTAAAAGTGTAATGTATAAATATACAAGTAATTAAATTTCTCATGCAATTTTACTTTTCAATATTCCTTTACTGGGATATTTGAATCAGTTCTGTACAAATACCTTTAGGGAAAGGTATTAATCCATTTCTTCTCCCTCCTGTCATGCATTAAAAAACAGGACAGCTTAGGTTTTACAGTTTTGGTTGGCAATCAGTTTACCACAGAAAGTAATGGCAACCTACTGCGGGAAAATCTTCTGCCTGGTCTGTCATGTCTCTTTCGAGTCATGTTCATCCAAGCATATATCACATATAGGACTTAACTGGCTGATGTTAGAAAGTGAAGAAATTGAAGTGTCCCATTTAAACTTAGCCAGAAAATATGTACCTCTTCCTGAGTCAGTGACATCTGATTTATATACTTTTCACCAAATATTCCTTTTAGTCTGTTTTGTATGTATTATATATACATAAACAAAGGTAAAACCTGTTTAATTTAATATTCTGCAAACTTTTTTTTACATGGACATGTCAATAATCACTCAACATTGTTTTTTTTTTTTTTATAAGCCTCAGTGGATGCTATCTTTCAGGCCCTGTTATTAAAAAGAGAGCATGTGTTTCTGCCTCACCCTTATGTAACTGGCCAGTGTAATTATTCAAATAGTTATTTACTATGTTTAACTTTATGTTACTTCAGTGTGGGTAACCCAGTAATTATTAATACAGTCTTCACAGTTTTTGAAGCAAGCTTGCTAAACACTGTATAGTGTCTTTTATTTATTAAACCAAGGCTGATACAATGCCACTGTAATGGAATATCTACAAATGAACAAACACATTCAATTGACCAATAGTCTGTGGAACATGCCCATGAACCATCACTTGCTACTGATAAGCATTTCTATACATATATATGCAAGTACACATGTATATATGTTTATAAACAACAGATGTGAAAGTGATTAACAATATCATTATAATTGAGACATAACTATGGAACAGTTTAAAAAGCTATTTCTACTGAACATCAATGAGTACTCACCTTTGATTTTTAACAAAGCAAAAAAGAATTTTATTTGAAAACCATTTTCCTCCTTCATCTGTGAATTTCAACTTCTTTTGATATGTCATTAAAAAAGAAAATATAATTTTATTGAAAATTTAAAAAAAGGAACAAGGTTTTATTTAATAGCTGTTCTACTCAAAATTTAAAAGATAAATCATTAATCATGGATAGATACAGTTATAACCAGCATGCATTTAAACCCTGTTTAAAATATATCAGGTTATTTTAAAATTCTAAAAATATATTATGCATTCTATTTTATTCTCTCAGTAACTCTTGTATTCATTTTTTACAAACAACATTCCTTTTCATCTTGTCTTTCAGTTCTAAAATTGAATTCTTACATTGAATTCTATAGAAAAGTTATTTGCAATTCATTTACTTTAACTATATAACAGCACTAATCTAACAGTAATGCTTGCATCAATTTATTTCTTCCTGATTTTCACTACAAATATTTAGTTATAAAATTTGATAAATTTAATTTTAGTTCAGCAATTTGAAAATTCATTTTTAATTAAACTTTCCATTACTACCAGAAACATTTAGTTAATTAGAACAGAGAACATCTAACTAAAGGGAATCATGAAGTAGTGGTGAAGTCAGTGGGTATCAATAAGAAATGTTAAAGCATTATTTTCATTTACTATCTTCAATTACAGTCAGTAGAGTATTAGGGTCATGGTTATTGTTTCATGCTTCCTTTTCCACTTGTTATGAGTATTTGGAATTTAAACTATAAAAATGCCTATTATTATACATGAGTCCTTAAAAAATGAATAAAATAATTTTTCATATCTTTCTGCACATAACCTACAAATCTACACAAATAATGAAAAGCATTAACACGATTTTTAAATTTCTGTTCAACTTTAGAGATAGAGGTTGGAAGAGAGATCTGGGATTTTGTATTCCTTGAGGATAGGGTTATGGATTGTAGGGTGATCTGAATGAGATAGATAGAGGTATGCGTTAGGGAGATAGAGAAATGAAAAAAGAGTGAGAAATTTTGTCCTACCAAAGTGTCAAGTTTCTCTTTCTGTCACTGTAACCCTTCCTGGTCTGTCCCTTACTCAGTTGCAACTGAACTGCTAGGTAACTGGGAAACATAATCCCTATTCTCATCTTGTTCAAATGTTGCCAGTTGTCAGGGAGAAGGTGGGGCAAGTTCTGTAGTGATGAATATTAAGATGAATCAGTAGGGCCAAGAATTCTTGGAATCTAATCTCCATGTTTAATGGCCTGAAGAAGATGGAAGCAGTGGTCATAAAATCAAATCCATATCCATTGTGGTATGTGGAATTGGAAGATGGAAGCAAAGAAGACCCTGGAGAGTCAGCAGTGAATATTGAAAGAATGAGTCAGAATTCAAAGAGAGAGGGGATGCCTGTTTGAGGATGATTTCAGAGAGAGTGTGAAGTTTGAAAAAGGGAAGTTAAAGGCTTAAATTCTTGGAATTTAGTGGTCATTGGGTCTATTGATGCTCAGTCCAGTTTTTGTTTTCTTTTCTTTTTTACCTAAACAATCCTTTTTGATTCTTCTCTTCACACATTGTTATAGAGCAGTTTGGTCTTTTTCTTTGCAAACATTTGACTCATCTGGGATTGTTGATGATTAGTAAAATTAGAAAGAAGAAAAGGGGCTTACTGAACCAAGCAGGCATTTTTAACATTTTAAACTGCTAGTCATGTGTGCAGCTAAACTAAGTTTTAAATATACTTAGTAAATACTATCTTTAAAAATGCATTCTATTGGTATATCTAGAAATTCTTTTAATTCTTCATAAATTAAATATTACAAAGTACAACAAATATAAAGCAAATATTTTGGTATCTGTATAATAGATATTTATTGAGGATGAAGGATTAATGATGTTAAATTGTAACTTGTTATTCTTTTAAATGTTGAATATGGAAAATATTGTAATGAGCCATTTTTGACATGAACTGGACACAACTTGTTTCCAATTAAAATATTTTTATATGATTGATACTTTCACAAAAAATGTGTTTACCCAAACCATAATTCTTCTTCTCTACTATGCATCTCTCACAAAGATTTTGACTTTACTGACCAAATTGAGCACTCTTAGCTTCACTCCCCTGTGAAATATTCATCCACTGTGGCCATCAGCCAAATAGAAGTAGCAGGAAGTGATATCACAGAAGAAGTGAGTTTTCATTCAACTATCAGATAAAATACAGTTAACTAACAATTAAGGACAAAGAAAGTGAATGAATGACAAAATCACTTTCATACAACTACCAAATAAATTACTCTCCTCTAACTTCCTTACTTGCTACAACCATTAGGAACCTTGACTAGGATCAATGCAGTATATATAAATATAGCTTAGTCTATTTGCTGGGTCACAATAGTAGAGACCCCAGTGAGGAAAGAATTTGTCATCTGCAAGATGGTTTTACTAACAGTTAGTAATATTTAGAAATGTGCAAATTTGTTAAGCACTGGAGCTACATATTCTTCACTAGTTTGGTATCTTTCATATGTATGTAGGAAAATGTTTGTAACCAGACATACACACAAATACAGGGGAAATGCCAAAATATTAAATTTTAATTCTTATAACATAAGCTCCTCTCCATTTTCCCTATTCCTAACTTTGCTATATGGTCTTGGGTATAACAGTAAACAGCATCCGGCAGTAAAACCTCTGATTAGAGGTTGTGAGGAGCATGGAACCCTCTCTTAATTGCTGTTGTTCCTAGGTCCATATCTGACCCAGAGTGATAGCACCTGTTAGGGTCCCAGCTATGAGAAAATAGTTACACCCCAAACTGGGGTCAAAATGCTATAAAAGTATAGAAACAGTCGTTTATAGAAATATAAACATAAAAACTGACTTTTATAGAAAAATTTTACCAACAACACATTTTTGAAGGAAAAAGAAATTATTACCAGCAATACATTTTTTAATACAAAACTAAAAGACACCTTCAGTTTTCTAAAATAAAAAGAAATAATTTTCATCAAAATCTGACTAAACCTTATCACTTTATATGAACATTTAAAAAAATACCTTAAAACCCCACCTTTTTGGCATAAATAACTCACAGAGGTTGATATGCTGTTAAGCAAAACTCAAACTCAAACTTAACTTTTCTATAATTTAGAAGGATTTTTAAAGGTAGACTGGATTTAAAGTTCATAACATTCCTTGTCCCTATTTCTTTCGGTCTGAATTTATACAAATCATAGTAAATTAAAAAAATATCACAACATTCTTCTCATCATTCTTATTATTTAGTTGTTTGGTTTTTTCACTAGTAGTAACTAGTGGCTTTTACTAAGGATCAGTAAGTTTGTTTTTGTATTTTATCACTTTCTTGAAATAGTTTCTGATTTTGATAATGTTGCTTTCTTGATAGTTTTGAATCTTCTGATTGCCAGTACTTTACAAAGAAATTTTGAACTGTTTCAGATACACCAACAATGATGGTTACAACTGTTACATTTAGTTATGTAGAAAGATAAAAATTTAGAAACTGTAATAGTAGTAGTAGTATTTTGCATCATATTCTTTCATTATTTGACATTTTAATTTTTAGTCATATTTTACTTTCAATCAACATTTTTATTTTTGACCATTTTGATAATGTTTCTCTTTCTACTCCATTTTAATTTCATTCTGTACAATTTTTTTACATGGCTTCACTGATTTTTATTATTACTACTGTTGTTATTGTTGTTCCTGATATTATTGCTGATGCGGTTTTGTAACAACTGAGTTTTCCCATTAGTTGTAACAGCAGAATTTACTGAAGATCATGTGTCAGCAAATATCCTCATGCTTGAGTTTTCTTCTTAGTATTTGAGCTGACTTTAGGAATGCTGTCTTCTCAGATTTCCAATTACTTCCAACCACTTTGCAAAGATCTTCCAGGTCATTTCATATTCAACAGGAATTATGAAGAAAACTGTCACCATATTCCAACATTTTTCTTAGTTTTCATTGAAAATCTAGATACTTTTTTCCAGCTGTTCACATTCAGTTTTACTCTGGGTTCTGCTAGAACAATACATCAAATATCTAACAATATTTCTCTTTATTTACAAAGATTAGATATAGTATTATGGTCTGCAATGGACGATTTTAAGTTCCATTGAGTATTATAGGTTTTATTCTTCAAGACTGATTTTGCTTATGCATATGTCATTTAGTTGTATGATCAAATCCCACTCATTTGCAGAGTTACCAGTAAATCATTAAACTTTATTGTTTTACTTTTGAGATTTGAAAAAAAATATGACTAAATTGATATGTCAAAGATCTTCTCGATCATGGGACTAATCAGTAGTTTACTTAATTCTTTTACATTCATCCAATGCAACAATAAACATGAAATGTTTCAAATTTTGATAACAGATTATTAAAAATGGTAAATGAACAAACTAGATAAAAGTTATTTTAGCAGAATATCAACAGATGATAGATATTTGAGTGTTGTCAGTGTTGTTATTTAAGATCAAGTTTAGGCTTCATATACTAGCATGATAGCTTTTTATTTTAAACATGTTTCCACATTTTGTTTGATTTTAATAACCACTGAAATCTTGGCGAAAGCATGCTAGCTTTTTATTTTAAACATGTTTCCACATTTTGTTTGATTTTAATAACCACTGAAATCTTGGCGAAAGCATGCTAGCTTTTTATTTTAAACATGTTTCCACATTTTGTTTGATTTTAATAACCACTGAAATCTTGGTGGAAGCATTAAAATGAAACAATCAAAATATGAAACAAATCCAAATAAACTATTGCACGTAGTAACAACACATAAATTAAAATATTAAAGAGGGTGTTTTAAATTTGTTTAATTCGGACAGTTTGATCCCATCAATTTACCAGCATTAATTTTAACATTTCTTTATTTTTCAGGAAAGCTACTGGTTATTGTGCACCTTACAATGGATCAATATGTAGTGATATCCTTGGCAATCAAACAGTGTACTACAATTTATCATTTGAGAATCCGGCAGTGTTGCATGAAAAAATTGTGATTAATCTACTTAAAGAATTTGAAGAGGAACTGATTCGAAGTCGTGAATTATGCAGTGGGCCAGCCAAGATGCTTCTGTGTCATTATGCATTCCCAAATTGTGATCAAACCAAACCTGCTGAACCAAAACCTTTACCTCTGTGCAAGTGAGTAGCCTTCTTTTTCACCTGTACAGATCACTGTCAAAATTGAATGTAAAAAATATACACTATTTATATTAAATTATAACAGTAGTCTTGCCTTATCACTAGGAATGTATTTTAAGGCAGCCTAAAAGAGGTTTGAAACTGTATATAGCATATTCTCACTGTTTTTTCTACAGTTTCATATATACAAAAGTGTCATTCATAAATTAGACAAAATAGAAAATTTGCAACACTTACAACAGAAAATTATCAGAATCTTAGCTGATGTATTTGTTCACACCAAATAAATAGTCAAGACTTGAATGACTAATCTCAATGCAATAATTCTTTAATACTAAAAAGTAGACTGACTTCTTATACAGTTGTTAAACAAATGAATGCAAAATATAACAGCAAAATGTTTAGTTTGCAATCTTCTTTGTCAGTTAAAAAACTATTATTACAGTTATTCATGTGTGTTAGAGTTCATTTTCTGTGACTCTAGTCATATTTATGGACTTTGATTACAATAAAGATATATACAACTATTAGTAGGTTAAAAGTAAAACAAGATATATTACATTTGTCTTTATTAAAGAGAAAATAGTTCTGTGAAAATAATTTTTCCAAGAATACAAATATTTATTTTGTCTGCACATAAAAGAGAATAATAAAAGTATAATTATAGTTTTACACCATTTTACAAATGGTAATTGTTACTAAAAGTTAACTTTGTAGGACATGTAAGCTGAATAATTAATTTTTATGTTAAATCTTTTCCTTTGCTACACTAAAAATGCATAGAAAATTCAATAACTTTGCATGAAACAGTTTAGACTTGTAGAATGAACAGAAAAAAAATCTTTAAACTTATAAATATATCAATGCTGTTAGAAAGGTCATGATGTATAGAAGATTGTTTCTTACAGTAGATCTTAGCAACCACAACACAAGACTGTTTTTGATTACTTATGAAGAATTTTCACATATTCAAATAAAGAAAGCATTTTACACATTCGCTTTAGAATATTTGAATTGCTGGTATTATACTCTTGCTTTTTGGGACCAGTAGTACAGATATAAATAAAATATACAATTGGTGATATATCGAAAGTCCTACATAGATCCTTTTTCATGGCACTGCCTAAAAAACCAGGTGCAATGAATGTAAACTTTATTGGACAATCAGCCTAATGAAACTTATAAGAAAACATACCATATAAATTCCAATTAATAGACTGTGCAGTAGAATTAGACCATAATGATATCAGAAAGAGCAATCCAAATGTAGAAGGTTTTGTACTTGTGTTTTCTAGATTAACTAAAAACCTTTGATAAAGTAAGTCATAAAGAACTGTTGAAACTTTAGATAACTATGACATATTCAAGAAGGATGTTGAAATAATCCAGATCCTATATGGGCAGCAAACCACCTTCATATGGGTAGGAATTGAATTCAGTAACTATGCAAAAATAGAAAAGGCTGTAAAACAATGATGGGTTTATTCAACCTATACAGTGAGGCGATTCTGAGAGAATTAAAGTTCTACCAGGATTCATTATTGGTGACCACAAGTTTAACAACATAAGATATGCATATGACACGGTGTTGATAGCATACACAGAAAGATAACTACAAGAATTCCTACAAAAGGTAGGGAAGGAAAGTGAGAATAAATGTCTATTACATCACTTGCAAGAGGACGGGATGCATAATTGTCAGCAAAAGGAACAGCCAAACATAAAAATTACAAATTGGAGATACCAAAATCAAGTAAGTACAAAAATTTAAATATCTGGAAAGTAATTTAACAGAGGACGAAAAGTGTGACACTGAAATCTGAAGGCGCATTGGGACAACGAAAGATAACTTCCAAAAGCTAAGCAAATATTAAGAACCAGAAAAAATTCGTTCAAAACAAAGAACTGTTATGTGATGTCAATCCTCGTAATGGCATTGAATTCACAGATAAAGAAGAGTCTTGAAGTAACAGAACAGAAATAACTTTCTTCAGAAGGATACTAAAAATATCATGAACGAAAAATGGTAGCAACAACGAAGTTTTAAATCAAATGGAAAGAAAAGGGACAATTAAATTTAACATCAGAAATAGACATTTGAGATCTAGATCACATAATGAAGAAAGAGGGCTTAGAAAATAATGATACTCACAGCACGAATTTAAAGCAAGAGGAGGACAGAGATCTATGCATAATCTACCTAGCGAGCTTGAATAAATCGATAACAGAATAAAGTTTAGGAACGATAACAAAAAGGCAATATTTATTAAGAGTTTTAAATGCCAGTACATTGTGGAGAGCCATGATCACCAACGTCCTGAAGGGATACAACACATAAAGAAGTAAAATTTGTGAACTTGAGATTGATCACAAGTAACTGAAATCACAGATAATGGGTCAATGTTTTTTTATTTCTTTACCAATAAGTCTTTATCCTTAAAAGGTTGAAATTCGTTAAAATTAATATTAAAACTAGTTAATTTCTGAACAGCATTCATCCATTTTCAGTATGAGTTTAGCAAACAAAAATAAAAATTCATTGAAAAACGTGAGCTTAATATGTCTAAGGCCGCAAATATAACGTCGAGTAAGGAACGACCGTATTATTACATTATCATTAATGGTCTTGATATTGCGCTTTTGTTTACATATCGTCGCTTGGTTTTTCGCAAAACCAAAATAGTAGAACATATGAGAGACATTAACTGACAACACCTGTGATTTGGTCAGTTCGATTAGTTTGCAAACGAAGCTTAGCTTAGTCTAGGTCAGTTAGTCAAGGGATGAAAAATATTTTACGTAAATCTTCCTAGTGAAGAGGGCTTGCCTTCAAATGCTTGTGTAAACTTTGCTGATGTTTTTCTTATATTCCGGTAATAATGTTACTTTCTACTTTCCTTTTTTTTTTTTTTTAACTTTCTTGCCTTCTTTCTCAGGATTTTTTTATGTCGATTTTATCGCTCTTGCCCTCTTTTTTACAACATTTGACATTTTCTTTTTCTTTCTCCGAAGAGTATTCATCATAGATTCTTGGTAAAATAATTTATTTATTGCACAAAATTAGAAAGGCTAAGTAGTGTAGTAGCAACGGTAATGCCAGTTGGCAGAGATATTTTGAGAAGTCGGATTCTTGTCTACTTATGTTAGGTTCAATGAATCATAACAATAAAGAAGTCAGACATTAAAGATCTATTCATTGAGTCTTGGAATGTGAGAACTCCTTGAACGTATGATTACTATCCGTAACACTCAAAAGGGAGATACATCTATGGTTGTAGCACTACACTATCTCAAAGAGTAAATTTAAAAAAGCTCAGACCCTTTGATGCAGTAAGCTTGCAGAAATCCCAGTTAGTGCAGACATTGAATCAATATGGGCCATCTTCAAAAGTACTGTATTTGAGCCATTCCAAGTAACACTTGACTATATCAAGAGGAAACATCTCAACTGATTTGACTCAAATGATCCAATCATTTTCTTTCTTTTGGATAATGTGCAAAAGTGTCGTCATCAGTGGGCGCCAAACAAGTACAATGTCACAAAGCGTAATGAATTCAAGAAAGTCAGAAACCAATATCAACTACGGCAAATAAAACAAGCATGGTTGCGAGAGAAGGCACGGAATTGCAGAATGCTACTGATATATGCGACTTTCAATTATTCTATCTGAATCAAAGTGGTATCTTTGGACCTTTGTTAAATCGATTAACTTCCATATTTTTCCGATGGAAACTTCTAACAGACACAAAATAGATCACTAAATGCTAGATAGAACATTTCTCAAATTTTCTAAACACGGAGACGGATGTTGATGAGAATTTTAACGACTTACGAAAGAGGCATATTTTTTAAATGCTGTCAACTACTTCATCTATTACTGAGTTTAAAAAATGCCTTAAAATAATTGGCAAACGGAAAGTTCTTTGGTAACGATGTTATACCGGTAGAAAAGTGGCAGTAATCTCCTGGTTCATAAGATTTGGGATCACTTTTCTTTAATCTAGGATTCAAGATTACTAGTTGATCCTGACTTGGCAGTTCGACTTAAGTCATTTACTCAGCAACAGGATGTGGCCTCCTTTTGTCTTATCTACAAATATTTTCACGGCTTCTGCTCTTGCGAGCTTTTATTTCCCTGGCGACTCGATCACATGAATTTACTCGTGCTACTAGATTGGCATCAATGTCCCACCCTTCTATCGTCAAAATAAGTAAACCTAACCGCGACTTCTACTCTAGAAGTTCTTTTCTCGCACTTCCCGTCAGCTTGCTTCACTGACAGCTACAATCTTCAAAGGTTTAAATGCAACGTCAGTTGATATATTATACCCCACTAAATCCCATCTAACTCTCATCCTTTTTTTTTCGGTATCTCCTGAAACCCGTTTTCTCTCTTGAATTAAAATTTATTAATAACACATGAAACTCCGAGTCGTGCCATGGACGTAGGGTAATATGTATATTTATACAGCTTTGTTCATACATTGAGCACTGTTTTATTAACACCTGAAAATAATACTATACATATGTGCACTCTCATATATTTATTAATTTACCTCATTATATATATATGCAAGATTTTTGTATTTAGGCAGCAAATTTTCTTTTAGGAATGTCAGATTAAATAAACTGCAAACATTTTGTCTGCTCATTTTTTAATAAATTCCGTTCATACTCATGGATAACCTTTCGCGTATTATAATTGAAACATGTAAGAAATGAGCTGTAACTTTAACAGTTGATTTTATTATTCATTTCTCGATGTTCCCAAGTACTTTCAATCTCCTTTGTGGTAACAAAAAATTAACGCAAAACTGTGTTGCTAAAAATTACTGTAAATCTTATTCTTCCTTCAAATGTAACGGTTGACAAATTGCTTAGCGTCCATTAGAACATGAAAATTATCCAAAATGGAATTTTTTAATGTTGTAATGTCATTGTTATGCACGTCTTAAAGCATGAAAAACTGTTCTTTTTTAAACATTTGAGAATATTACTACAGTATTCGAGCTGATTCTATTAATTGACCGCTTAGTTTTTTTAAATGAATATTGCCTCGAGGATATGTAATTAGCTTTTGTTGCTTTCTTGGTGTGATCGATCATTATTTTTTATATCGTGAATGTAGACAGGAATGTTGTAGATATCTAGAAATGGACGAATGGTCAGGCATATCTAATGCAAGACGTCTTGTTACACATGTCTGGCCATTCGTCCATTTCTAGACATAAATAAAGTTGTGTGTATATGTACATATGTATATATATATATATATATATATATGTATGTATATGCGTGTATATATATGTTTACCTGAATATATATATATATATATATATATTATATATATATATATATATATATATACATATATATATATATTTGTGTGTGTGTGTGTACATATGTATCTATATATATGTGTGTATATATCTATGCAAATATATTGATATATATAGTGTTCAATTGTAATAATGTTTAGCGCCAAGGTTGTTTTTCAGTGGTTTTATTGATAAAATATATTTTGACAAGCACGTTTGTATGTGCCTATATATATGTATATAAATATGTATATACAGTACATATGTGTGTGTGTCGATATATATGTATATATATGTGTGTGTATTTACATGTTTATATAGATGTTTTATATATATGTATATATATGTTTGTATATGTGTATTTATATATATGTATGTATATGCATATACGAGTACGTCTGAGAGCCGGAATTTATTTTTTGGCTAAGCTCATTTGTGAAGTTGAGGACGGAATTTTTTCAAATGCAGATTTAAGATTATTAATTTCATTTTTGTCCTGAATAAAACTGAAAATATCAACTACGTAGCAGACGTATATTGTGGGTGTGGGATATTTTTTTAAACCTGTTTTTTCTACATGGGACATGTGAAAGTTAGAAAAGAATAGACCAAGATGGTTTCCCGTACTTACTCCATTAGTTTGTATGTAAATGCGGCCTTCATGGTCGTAAAAACAAATCTGGATGGTGCATGCAACCAAAAGTTTTCTTTAGAGTATGAGGATTGATAGATGGTACTTGTATTGAAGTGTGTTTATATACGGGGTTAACGATTATGTCGATGGTTTCAGCAACAGGGACGTTAGTGAATAAGTTTTCAACATCGAGGGACGCGAGGGTGCCTTGGTTTGGGGTTGTGGATTTAAGAATTTGAAGGAATTCGTTGGTTGACTTGATATAATTGGTAGATAGGTATGGGGTGATAGTATCATTCTGGAAATTTAGACAATCAGTATTTGGGGGTAAGAATCTGAGAGGTTATAGTTCGTAAGCGGTATCTGAGTTTGTGTATTTTAACGTTATCATATAGTTATCCGGGTTCATAATCGCCGATAATTTTGTTGATTTTCAAGGTTCCTATAACGGTATTATTAGATGCTATGAGTTTGTTAACGTATGTTTTTAGAGATTTGGTGGCATTCCTATTTAGTCATGTGAATTTTGAGTGATCGTGTAGGAAGTACTGTAATTTTTTGTGGTAATCTAATTTATCCAAGATTACATACAAGTTGGATTTATCGGCTCGTCGGATGACAAATTTGGAATTGCTTTTAGTTGTTTGGCGGTATTTGTGAGTTTTGTAGGAATATAGTTGTAGGTGTTATGTGAAGAACTGTCTTTTAGACCTACTGCCTTGAGGGGATCCTGAGGCTTGGGATTAGTTTTATTAGTTTGTCATTTTCCAGTTAGAGTAATGACTGGTGTAAAATTTGGATTTCAGTTTTCTTTGTAATGAGGTTAAATTTTGGTTGCAGATGACAATTTGGACTAGGTTTAAGGAATTCTTCTGGTTGTCTGTTAATGAACAGGTTTGTGTATTTGTCCGCATTTGTATTTGGGAAGTAGGATATTTACCTTTTATAGATTGTGGACCTTTTTTGCGATTGTCGGAGGTTTTTGTTCAGCATTGTAGATACTGAGGTTGATGTGCTGTAGTGCATCTTGACATTCGGATTCAGTCAGTGTATTTTGTAATATGACATCATGTTTTTAGAGTTTATTATTCAAATTGTAGATTTTTATTATTTGGCTATTGTTATTTGTCGTAAAATAAGGTTTTTCCGGTATGTTGTAGTGTTACTTGCTGACAACACAAATATCATAGCTTCTTCCATATGCAAAAAGGACGAAAAATAATGGATGCTTTGGTGTAACTTTTTATTTTTATAGTGTACGGTTGTAATATTTTATCTATTAGGTTGTTCAGTCTTCTTGTGAGGCAGGCTGGCCATGCTACAATTTATTTGGATAAATTTACGTTGCTTCTTTTTATTTATATATTTACATTTATTCTTTTCGGTTTTCGATCTTTAATTTATATGAATTTATTATTTATTTATTAATTTATCTTATTTACTTATTTTTTATTTTAATTTTATTTTATCTATCCTAATTGTTCTTATGCTGGCAGTAGTTTGTTAATTTGTTTATTATTTGCTTGGATTAAATTATTTGTTCTTTATTATTATTTATTTATTCTTTTCAGTTTTCGATTTTTAAGTAACGTAGTAAAAATTTGTTTTCATGTCTGCATTTTGAGATGAGTTCAGATCGTTTATGTAGTGGTTTGTTTTGATCTGGGAAGGTAATCATAGCTAATTTTTTCACCAAACAAAGTCTGCATGTTTTGAATTGGTTGTTGTACCCTGATGTTCTTTTTCGAATTTTACATGATATTTTTAGTGTGATTCGGGTTTTGTTTTTAATTTCCCAGATATACCTAGAAAGCATTGTGCTGTTCGCTTATGTTTACTGTGCATAGTTTCCAGGGTCCTTCTGTTAATCCTATGTATATTTTCCCACATTATCTGGTGATTTTACCGTCGCTTGATATATTACGTTGTTTTGTAGACAATTACCGTTTAAGGGACAGTCGTTTATTCTGCAGTTGCAGTTTACCTATCATACCCATATATGAGTGTCTGTGTTTGTTATCTAAATTCACTGTGTAAAAGTGTGTGTGAACGTGTGGGACTAAGGTTTACATGTATCGTTGTTATGGAATATTTGGATATTGTGTATATGTGTACATACGTATATAGGTAGATGAAGCTCTTTAGTCATATCTATGTCAAGCCGTCTAGGACAAAGAAATTCAGGTGACAAAACCGAGGTAGATTAAATTCTTCAGTCATGTTTAGGTCAACCCGTCTAAAATTAAAGAAGAACTCAAATAACAAAATTGGGGTAGTTAGAACTCCTTAGTCATGTTTATGTCAACCCATCTGAAAAAGAAGGCTTAGATGACACACCTGCGACTGAAACGAGTACTGGTCATCTTTGCCTTTCCCCAGGTTATAGTTGTGAAGGCATAAAGAGTGGCCTCTCGTGTTGTAAAAGTCTTTGTTACTATAATCAAGTGATGTTCAGATGCCTGTGCGACATCTTTGGTCCTTTTGTACACCTCAAGCGTAAGTTCATGGTGATGGATGAAGGGCAACGTGTACAGATTTAACCAGTTGGAAGCACAAATCTACACATTGGTGGAGAGAGTCTTATCCTAACATCGCTGGGTGTCTTCGGTGGAGGCTTTTGTGACTGAGCAACTCTATTCAAGGAGAGCAGTGCTCACCCAAATACGTAGGAAGGTGCTAGAAAAGGTGCCTCAAAAATTGGTTCACTAAAAGCAGGAAGAGCAACAATAATACCAATGGACACCAGAAAATGTAGACAGTGGATCGCGTTAAACTTAATATTTGTTGCTAAAATGTCAGAACCCTCTTAGACAGAAACTCATCTGAACGTCCAGAACATAGAACCGCTCTCATTACAAAAGAACTTCAGCAACGGAACATATATATAGCAACTCTGACAGAGACATGATTGGCAGCTAACCGAGGTATCGTCAGGCTTCACGATTCTCTGAGTAGGCAAACCCAAAAACGAATGGAAGCGGGGTGGTGTTGGCTTGGCCATCAAAACATCTTTTCAATATCGCATTGAATTTCCTTCTAGTGTGAATGATAGAATTCGGAAGATGCGAGGGACATTGATACATGATTGACATGCAACACTCTTGTCCATCTATGCACCTACCCTACAGGCGATCGAGGAAGTCCTCGATTCATTCTACGATGGTCTTTATTCAACCACGCCTGCTGACGATAAATTACTGATTCTTGTAGATTTTAATGCCTGTGTAGGCAAAGATTGCTAAACTTGGTGCGCTATTGGCCCTCTCAGCATTGGTAAGATGAATACAAGCAGACTGAGTTTGCTCGCATTTTGTTCAGAAATTGATATAAACATCTGCAACACGATTTCCCGTCAAAAGATTAAGCAAAAAGCTTATTGATTTCACCCGAGATCCAAGCATGGTCAAATACAGTGGCGATTCTACGGGAGGGGGGGGCAAAAAGGGGCAAGCCCCCCCGGAATTTTGGGTGGCCTCAAGGTTGACCCCCATTTTTATAACTTCAAAAATTTATGAAACTAATCAGTCTCTGATTTTGATAAGATTTTATCTTCAGCACTTTTTTCTTTTTCATTTAGCTTTTTAAGAGACCAGTTTGAAAGAAAAACAAACAAAATAAAACAACCAGATGGATAGAAACAGACATGCTGTTGGAGAGAAAAAGAAACTTAATAGTCATGTTTTTATATCTAAAGGAAGATATCAATTAGAAATAATGCACCCAATTTGATATGTAGACACATAGGCAGTCAGTGATTTATGGCCGAGTGAAAGTATGGGTCAGTAATTACGCTGTTTGAGATACTCCCATCGTCATAAAAATCTCAGCACCATAAGTGAACCTTCTTTAGAGTTCCACAATCGCCACTGGTCACATGATAGACTGCATCATCACTCGTAAAGGAGAAGTAAGTGATGTGTGTTCGGTGCGTGTAATGTGGAGTGTCGAATATGGAACTAATCACAAATTAGTGCGTGGAAAGTTCAAGCTTACAAGAACCACAAGTTAACCAAACAACGCGAACTAGGCAGGATGAAAAAGGATTGAAGTAGGAACATGGCCTCTGATATTCAATAGACCTTCAACACTAAAGACTCCAAATTGTTTTATTCGTTGATACGTCAAGTCTTCGGTCCACTAACACCCTCACTTACACCTCTGAAGTCAGAATACAATGCCAATACCATCAAAGAACCAAAAGAAATACTTCAACTATGGGAAGAACATTTCACAGACCTATTTCATAACACTTCTCCGTCGATTACAGCATTACAGAGAGCCTGCCACAATGCAAAACTGTGCACCTTATGGATCGTCAACTTACTCTTGACGAACAACTGGTCTAGACGGCATACTAGAGACTGGAAGGCAGAACATGACGGAAATGATAACAAATCTTGTTATTGATTGTTGGAATGCTCTACCGAGGTGAAAAATCGATGTGTGGTAACTATTGAGGTATCACTTTGTTGGAGGCTGTTGGGAAAGTACTCACAAGAATATTACTTAGCAGGCTGGAAGAAGATATATGTCCTGTAGCTAACTCAGAATCACAGAGTGGTTTCAGTGGTAGAAGAGGTATAGTTGACATGATCTCTGCACAACAGATTCAAGAGAAATGTATTGAGCAGAACACTCTATCAGGTATTTGTCGACTTGACGAAAGCCTTCAATACTCAAACTGGATGTTCTCTGGATAGTACTCAGAAAGATAGGATGCCCACCAAGGTATGTGGAAATGGTCAAGTAGCTGTACAAAAATATGAAAGCCCGAGTTACTTTCAATGGACAACTCTCAGGGAAAATCACTATTGACGATGGTGTAATGCATGGTGATATCCTTGCCCCCACGCTTTTCTTTCTTTCTCTCTCTTTTTCTGCTCTACTTCAGCTACTCTATGCAAATGACACTGACATCTTAGCTCATACAGAAGCTGACGTACAGAATATTATGGACCGTTTCCCATCCCCATGCGCAGTATTTGGTCTTACGATAACCAAGGCAATGTTTACTCCTGCCCCCAGAGAGCCATATATGAAACCCAACATCTTTGTTCATGGAACAAGATTAGGAATAGTTGAGAAGTTTGTGTATCTTGGCAGTACAATTACGAAAGATGGTTCGTTGGATGCTGAAATATATCTACACATCCAGTCTGGCTGGGTGAATCATGTGAGGTCACACAATGAAAAAATCGTCTTTGACATTCCCCAGACAACGAGTGCCATGTTGTGTAACAAGATATGCAAAACTAACTCCGGACTGAAAAGGCACATCATAGTGCTCAGGAATTAGATACAGCAGTGTGAATCCATCAAGGTTGTGGCAAGCACATTGTTCTTCTGTCAATTGTGTGACAAACCATGCAAATCCAGAGCCGGCCTGGCAATCACTTTTGGATGTCATGCATGAGAGAGATACGAAATGAGGAGCGAACGTGATGAGGCGACCATCATGTGTGAAGATGCGGAATATCATTATATATATATATATATATTGTAATTTTGTTATTAAAATGCTTTTATAAACCATTGTAATAAAAAAAATTACAATATTAAGCTCTACTCTCCATCGAGCACTCTTTCTAAAAGTAAATGCTTGAACTGTGGGTTTTAATCTACGTGTGCTTTCACTATATATATATATATATATATATAGTCGAATTAATATATAGATGCTAGACTTATGATAGTACAAAATTCCACACATTTTAAAACCGATAAAATCAGAAAACTAATCCACAAAGAATTCAAAAGTTAAACCTAAAAATAATAATCAACATTACTTTAAAATTTGTTAACTTCCATAAATAAATCCCAAAGAATATCTATTATATATCCACCAAAAATCTAAACACCCCCAAGTATAATCAAACATGTACCCACCTCTCTAAAATACAGAATTAGTCAAAACTCTTCTCGTGAATAATAATTTTATAACCGTTGAAACTTTTATAATAATGCACTCGAGAAAAGTGCCTATAAAAACCATATCAAATACAAAAAAAATATGACTATAACAGGAAAAATAAAAATAGAAAACTCATTTGGCATACACCCCCTTTTAACCAAAAGGTTAGCACTAAGTTAGGGATGAATATCCTTAATTTAATTGAAAAAAATTCCCTAATAAAAACCCTCTCAGTAAAATTTTTAATAAAAATACCCTTAAATTAGGTTATAATTGTACAAATAATCTAGAAAATTATTAATAATCCAACCATCCATGCATAGAATACTGTTGTCATATCTGGTCAGGTGACCCTGCTGTTTATCTCAGTGTTCTCAACAGGGTCTAAAAGAGAATCTGTAATGTGATAGGTCTCTACTTGGCAGCTCGACTCTAGCCACTTTCTCATCAGCGGGATGTGGCTTCCCTCTGTCTCTTCTACAAATATTTTCATGGCTTCTGCTCTAACAAACTTAAATCACTGGTGCCCCCACCACAAGAATTTAATCGTGCAACCAGACTGGCAACAAGGTCCCACCCATTTACAGTTAGATCAACTAAATGCATTTCTACTCCAGCGGCTTATTTTCACGCATTTTCAGCCCGTGGAACTCCCTTCCATATGCTTGCTTTCCTTACGGCTACAACCTCCAGGAATTTAAATGCAACGTCAATTCCCATCTCTTATCCACTTGACTCTAGTCCTTTCTACATCATCCCGTATATCTTGTTCTTTTTCTTTTTCTCTATCTTCGCAACTGTCTTCATAACTGTGTTTCCATCCTTCTCTTGTCCTTTCTCCGCCACCTAGTGTAACTGGCTCGTGTTTCTCTTCACTCCTTCTGCCTAAACTTTTACTCTTATGTACCCCTCTGCGCATCAATGGCGGTACCACCTTGCTTGGGGTGAAACGATTAAAAAATAATAAAATTTTAAATCAGCACGTAAACTAAAGTTACAACAATTATTCAAATCATGAAAATAACAATAATACAAATTTATGTAACTCTCGAAATCCTAACATTTGCTCACTGAAAAATAGGTGTCTAAAAAATTCTATCGTGTATTAATGTACTATTATATCAAATGAAAACCCAACTATCAGAAATGTTTACATTGGATCTACTAAGAGCACTTTTAATTAGCGTTGGTATTTGCATTTAACTTTCTCAAAAACAACATGTACCGAAGCCAAACACCCATTTCTGCGTATTTTTTGGAAGTTAAAAGATACAAACAAAACCTTCAAAGTAAAATGGAACGTTCTGGAAAAAGCAAGAATTTGTAAGTCGTTCTATGACATCTGCTTTCTGTACCTGAATGAAATGCTGCAGATTTTAAGATTACCTAAAAATTAAGTTCTTCTGAATCATAGAGATTAATTGACGGTTTTATGTAATCACCGAAAATATTTTTTCTGCAAAATTTAATTAGTTACAATAATGCTCCAATATGACTTAAAAATGAAAAAACGATTTTGCTAAAATAAATGATCTATGCCATACTTATTTGGTTTTCATAACTACAATATAACTTAGTATACCATAACTATTTATTTCTAATTCTAACTTAAAGGTTCCAGCTCCTTTAACTCATGAAGTAGTACAAATTCAATTTTAAAAGCCTGAAATCCAACCTGCTGCTAAAAATTTTCTACCCATTTAAATAATGTATGGTTTCGCTATGTATCTTACCCAGACAAAATTAAAAATGTCATGTCATGAAATCAGGCTGTTGCTTTTCGCGACCCCAAACTTCAACTTCATAGTTTAACCTAATTATTATTTTAACTGAACAATATTGAAAAACCTAACATATTCTGTAACTACCACTTCTTAATTTTTTAAATAGCCATAAATTCAACATATATTTTCTAAATAAATAATTTTCACGATATATTTCAAAATATCTCCTGGAGAAGAACAGTATTATTCTGAAACACGAAAATTGTGTAGTGATATAATGCTTTTATAAACCAATGTCATAACAAAATTACAGTATATATATATATATATATATATATATATATATATATATATGTGTGTGTGTGTGTTGTGTATTTAGACAGCAATTTTTTTAATGCTTAAATAAATTGCAAACATTGTGTCTGCTTAATTTTAAATAAAATCTGTTCATACTCGCGGATAACCTTTCGCGTATTATAATTGAAATATGTCTTGGGAGAATGTATCTCCAACAAAAAAGCAAATATATATGTTGGATTTACATTAACAAGACATCTTACATTACACTTGTCTGACGATACGTTCATTTCTAGACATCTACAACAACCATGTCTACATTCGCAATATAAAAAAAATAATGATCGATAACACAACTATCCTACACCAAGAAAACAACAAAAGCAAACTACAAATTCTCGAGGCAATAATCATTAAAACTTAAAACATCAATTAATAGAATCAGCTATGAATGCTGTAGTCATGTTCTAAAATATTGTAAAAAGTACAGTTTTTCATGCTTTAACACGTGCATGACCATGACATTACAACATATAAAAAATTCCATTGAAACAGAAAAAAAAAATACAGTAATTATTAACAAAAGAGTTTTGCGGTTATTTTTTGTTATCATAACTCACACTCCTGAAGATTTTCTCGGAAAGAGATTGAAAGTACTTGGGAACATAGAGAAATGAATGATAATAACAGCTGTCAACGTTACAGCTCATTTCTGACATCTTTCAGTTATAATACACGAAAGATTATCCGTGAGTGTGAACGAATTTTATTAAGAATAAGCAGACACAATGTTTGCAATTTATTTAATCTCACACACACACACACACACGTATATATATATATATATATATATATATATATATATATATATATATAAATTAAATGGCTAGCCACTCATATTCGAAGATACCCGTCTACCAGGGCAGCTAGCTATTCCATATTGCAGACGCCTGCTCAGACACATTTCTGTTTGTTCAACATTCACAGACCCTACTTGTGATTCATACTGTAAATATGCTGAGCGGACCTTTGTTATAATTTGTGGGAGAGAATACGTTATCCGGCGTGAATAACAGTCTGAACAAGGCCAGGACGCTTAAACCATGGAAGCTTATATCAAGTAACTTTAGTAGGTAGTTCTGTCCTGGGTCAAGAGGGTGGCTGCTGGAAAACCCTATTATTGGCAACAAAACTCTGCACCATGCCACACACATAGGAGATCTCAGTCATAACTCTTACTCAATTTCTGTTACCATATTACTCCTTACATTTGGTCAACTAACTCCCTAGACTTCAATACTCCCTTGATTATTATGAGTGGGGCGCAGTTAGACAACATTAAAGATGATTTGAAAGCAAGGTTTATGATAGCATTCACCAACTTAAAAAGGAACCATTCAAAAGAGTTGCAGGAGATTTCGAAGTCGCCTGGTTGATGTCAATAGCTATTTTATTTTTATAAATGTACTCTTTAGTATTTCAAGATATTTTTGTATAATTTTGGTAAATTTATCTGTTAACATGAGATGTCAATGTTATTTTCATTTTTGCGTCATTTAGATAACAATTTATATATATTTTAATTACATTTGCATTAATACAGGGAGTGCTTCCTAAAACCGTATGTAAACTGAGTTATCAATCTGTCGTTGGATTTTGATATTTGCTTTCCAGAAAGTCTGAAAAACTTACATTTTTCTGTAGACCTCTTAAGAAATGACCTTGATTTTAAAAAAAAATTGTTCGCCGATTGAGATGCATGACAGGGACCACACAGAATTCATTGAAAAAACATCTTTCATATCTCCAGCGGCGGCTGTTTTTAAGGAAAATCGAGACGTCTTTGCTTTTTCGTGCTAAATGTCACCTGAACAATATTTTTCTGATAAATCCAAACCCTCCAATCTTTTAGGTCATTTCCCTCCCCCTCACACGCACTCGCAAGCAAACAAATACGCACATACACGAGTGGGTACATAAAACGTATTCACGATACAATCGGCGTTTTGGGGTCAAAATAAAACATTTTTAAACTTAAATCTCATTGAAAATTGAAGAATAGCTCAGAATAAAGATAAATTTTGATTTTTCAAGTATAGTAATGTTTAACAAGATCATCTTATAAGCTAGTCCACTAGATTAATGATTACAGTCTTCATTGGTACCCTATTACAATGGGATTGTAAAATATGCTTAATGACTATTTCTGTTTTTGTCACACAACGCTACACTTGAAAAATATAATTAGATTGCACTACACTCTCCAAGGATCATTGCACATGGACGTGGTGTAATGGTTAGTAAGCTTGTCTCGCTAGTATTGAACAGGTGTAGAGGCTCATCCCTTGTTCCCTGTTTAGGATGTGGTTTCCGGCTTTCTCTTTTCCAATCTCTTCACTTTTCCTTTTTGTTTATTTGTTTTTTTTTTCAATTGGAGTAGATAGACTGAACTATCGCCCAGGTCACACTCCACCCATGTCTATTGAACAGGTGTAGAGGCTCATCCCTTGTTCCCTGTTTCAGATGTGGTTTCCGGCTTTCTCTTTTCCAATCTTTTCACTCTTACGTAGCCCCCTGCACACCAGTGGCCTTACCGCCTTGTCCGGGGTAATATGATTAAAAAAAAAAAAAAAGTTCGAGCCTTTCGTCTTTTTGCCGCATTTAAGCGGCGCTTAGACAATACTCTAAAAGGATCATAATCCATTGAAAACACATTTTATCGTGGGTCGATAGTACAAGTGAATATATATTACATTTTTCGATATTACTAAAATTGACAAAATCAGGACACTTTAAATTTGAATTGAAACATTATTTGAAAACTGAAATACACAAGAATAATACTGCATGGAATAAACTTATGGACTAAAAAACACAATTGAAAATTAAATTTTGTAGAAATAGTAACCTATTTTCATTCCTCGTGTAAAAACCGACTTGAAATTTTTGGATGAATATAAATCCTTCCAGAAAAAGTACCTCTGTATAATCCAACTAGTCAAGGAAAATGCATAAATTTTAACCTCTTCAAAAAATTACCTGTGTATAGTGTGACCTTCTATTTTATGCATAGTAAACTGATCATAAAAACTCGCACTATTCTCAAGTATGTGGTATTTCAACATTTTCAGTTTATTTTGCTTCCCAATGTTAAATATAGGGGAAAAGTGAAAGAAAATTATTTGGGACTCAGCTTTCATAAAAAATATGTTTTGCCTGCTTTTAAAATCAGCATTCAGAAATCTGGTATGACTTGGGTTCAATCCTTACTTTTTGAATATTTAACAATATTTTTTTTCACTTAGTTTTGTTTTCATTTGTTTGTGTTCAATTCTTAATTCATGACATTTTAATTTTCTTCCTTCGTTTTTCCATGTTTATTAGTATTATTTCTCACATTGTTTTATCCTTTAATAGTATCTTCATATTTTTGTTGCTTTTAATGGGTATTATTTTTTTTACGGCGTTTAGTTTCAATTTCAATCATTTTACACAAACAAGTAGTTTTAGACAAAACAGTAATGTGGCGTAGAATTCAGGTTCAAATCTTGTTCGAAGTTTCTTCTTTTTTGCTATCTTTTTTATATAATTTGAAGGCCGAATTGTAGTTATTTACTACACTTGAAAAGTTTGGCATAAGGTCACAATAGTGAGTAGCTGGAAGTACAGCTTTTCAATGCCAGTCAGTGAAGGAGTAATTTTCCCTGGGGCACAACAACCACCTAATTCGCTAACTATTGTGGCATTTAATCAAAAAGAGCCTCATTATAGATATATGGCGACTGTTCGCGAGGGAAGGTGAACTCGTGCCTTTCATTAAAGTTTTCTTACGAAATGTCATGAAATTTCAATTCGATTTGCTGATACAATTTGCCGTCACGCTACCTCGTAGCTCACTGAAGTTACTTGTAAAATTAATTTTATAGGACAATAAAAAGGTTTAATCTTTGAGCAGCTAACAAAGTTGTTTGCTTCTACACTTTGGATTTTGCAAAGAAATGAGATCCTAGAGATAAGGAATTGAACTAATCACATGAATATGGGATTAGGAGAACTTCTACGAAGTACGAAATAGTTCATACTTGAATTTCTCTATCCAATGATTTATATGTACAGCTGAAGAACACCCGCTAAGTATAAATCCATTCGGAGGAAGTGGTGATGAGGGAGATCCACTTTTGTTTATTTTCTTCAGTTTTCCGTTTTGTTTAATTTTTCGATTTTAAAAGTTTTCTCGTTTGTTTGTTTCTCTTTGTGTCTTTCGGTTTTCTTCTTTCTTTTGATTTCGACTGAAAGATAAAAAAAAAATATCTGTCTATCTTTGTATTGTATTTTCTTTTTGACGATGACACGATTACTGTGAGAAAAGATAGATGAAAAATATTTATTTATTACATATCTATTTCTATCATGGACACGAATATGTCATCTCCTTTACATATCTCACTTGCCCTTCTCATTTCTGTCTATTTTCAGCTTTGACGAGACTGAATGTAACATGAAATCTTGTCTTTCAATTCGTCTGTCTATCTATCTAGTTATCTCTTCAGGTGGTAACAATACATTAAAAAAAAAATTGCTGTTAAATGAGAGGCATCACCTGTCTTTCTTTCTCAGCACCCCAATAAGTCAATCTCTGTCTTTCTCTCTGATTTTAATGGGACTTTATATGAAGTACCAAGGAAACAATACTCCTCATATACTGTCATTGTATTTTTCATCCCCCCCTCTCTCTCTCTCGTCTTCTTTTTCTCTTTAAGGCATTGATGAGAATGGTATCGTTACATGAGTGATGCAATCAAAATACATCTCTTTATTCTTGCCTTTCGGCCTTGTCTTCATTCCCTTTTCATATTTCCTTTTTTTTCTCTTTCACACATGTTCAATTTCTTTACTTTTGCCATTGAGCATAGATCTGCTCAGCGTTTTCTCGCTTATGTTTCAATTTTTATCTATCTATCTATCTATCTATCTATCTATCTCATTCTGTTCGTATCTGTCTATCTTTGGAATATTTTTACTATCACTTTATTATCAATATTTTATTCTTTTTAGATGAAGAAAGGAGTCCCATGTAGTTTTCTTTTGCTTTTCTTTCTATTACCTTTCTCCCTGGGTGGGACGGACTACTTGTATCTGGTGTATATAATAGTGAGTGTTTCATCTTTATACCCTTGACTCTCTTTTTATATGCTTTTGTGCGTTTCGACTCGCCATAAAGACACTTCGTAAAGTCACTTGTACAATAAAAAAATAAATTGTTGCCTTTCAAGTGTTTAGAGCAGAAAAGCGGCAAGAAAAACAGGAACAGCGTACACCATTTCATGCCAACAAACGCATACGCACGAACATGCAGAAGCACATATGCAAGTCGGTTTACACGCAGTCATAGAAACATACGCATAAAGACTATATGCAGCAACACACACATAACTATCTAATTATCTATCAATACAATATGATTTTGGACGTCGAATACATACTTAGAATTCATTCCATAAACGTTCTATTTAGTACACCTGCATTATAAAGACAATAAAATTAGCAAAGACATAATTATCTACAGGCTAGAAAATTTTCTAATTATTTATGGAATTCATAAAATATGTAGCATTCATATCGTTTTATAACGAGGCTGTAACCGTGAGTCGTTCATTGAGGTTGATTTAAAACAACGAATCTTGAATCCTAGGTCCCACCCTTTTACAGTTAAACAAATAAGATGTAACCGCAAATTCTACTCCAACAGCTTCTTTTCTCGCGCTTCCCGCCTATGGAACTCCCTTCCACAAGTCTGCTTTCCCGACAGCTACAATCTCCAGGTGTTTAAATGTAGGGTCAATAGACACCTCCTATCACACTAACTCCCAATTATTCTCAGAACACTCTCATCTACCCAACCCTCATTCTCGGTATCCTTACCCGCCTATCACCCACCCTCTGACATTTCCTATATTTAATCATCCTTTCTCCACTCTATGTAGCCCCCTGCGCAGTAGTGGCAGTGAAATGCCTTGCTCGGGGTGAAACGCTTATAAAAAAAAAAAAATGCAATTGAATAAGATTTAATTTCGTTAATAAAATCGGCTCTATATTATGGAAAAATATCTTACAAAAACTATTGCAATTCTTCATCCAAAAGACCGTAAGCTTAAACTCTCCCTATGATTACCTGTATAGAAGAATTTCCCTAAATTTGTTCTGAAAGATATTATTTCTAATTTGTCAAACAATGGAGTAAATATATCACATCTTACGATAAGCAGGATGCCCAATAAACTTGTTCTCAGTAGTTACCGTCTAAGAAAAAAAATCGCCCAGAGAACATCAGTGCAAATCTCGATTGAAATTTTTGGAAGTCAGATTTATAGAATGAGGAGATTAAAAAAATGAACTATTTGTCTATACTTCTGAGATGAGGTAGTATTTATATTATCTACATTGTTTGAACTGTTGTCCCCATCTTTATTGCCATATTCACAAGGTTTCGGCCGTTGTACGCTCCAGCTTTCTTCAGGTAACTGAAATTTCGAACCGAACTCTTTGTTTTGATCACTGGAGTATATTGTTCTGCTTTCACAATAAAACATAGCATAATGAATAAAAGCGCTGGTTAGACCCAGTGACTTGACCCAAGGAGCTGTGAGTTCAACACCTGGCTACAGCAGTGATGAACAAATAACTGAGAGAGTAGAGTTAAAGGTAGATAACTAAGGCATCCGAAAGTAACATGGCTCATAGAACGAGAACAATATGCCCCAGTAATCGAAATAAAGAGTTCGGTTCAAAATTCTAATCAACTGAAGAAGGCGGGAGCGTACAACGGCCGAAACGTCCTGAATACGGCAATCAAGATGTGGACAATAATTCGAACAATGTAAATGATGTAAAAATGAACTGTTTGGTCGGAATTCATTTCAAACGTGACGGAAATTTATTAAATATATACTAAAAGGTAGCATTTCAACACGTCTTTTTATATAATTCCTGGGTGGATTGTGAATATTAGATATTCTTATGTTAACAGTAGAAAATTACATGACTTTTCGTAAATTGATGCTCTTTTATTTCTAGAAAGAAAGAAAATAATGCTGTGCAAACAGCAAAAAATATGTGCCGTTTACTGAACTGGTGCCATAGCTGAGAGTAAAGTTACATCAGTGGAAATTTTGATTAAGAATAAGAGAATGTTCCTGCATGTCTATAGTCGTTGATGGTGAGCAAATCGAAACGCTGATTAAAAAAAAATTCAGGTTGCACGAAACATAATTTCGCAGAGAATACCTACGTATATCATATTAATGGTGAAAAAGACTTGAATACGTGAATCACTACGATGATTGGGTGCCTCACGATTTAACAGAAAATAAGCAATAGACCACATTTCTATCTACGATTCTCTGTTTTAACACAACAAAACCGAGCCATTTTTAAGAGCGATCACAGGCAATGAAAAGTAGATTGTTTTCAACATTGTAGAACAAAAGAACTCATGGGGAACGACTTCAAAAACAGGTCTGCATTTATAGAATCTGATGAGATGCATCTGGTGTGATTGGAAGCGTATTGTATATGGAGCTCCTTCTGCAAAATTAGAACTTCGGTTCAGACAAGTACTGTTCCCAGATGGACTGATTAAAGGGAGCAATCGATGAAAAATAGACGGAATTGGCGAAGTGAAAGGGTTTTGTTTTCCATCAAGACAACAAACCTTACGTTTCTTGGTAAAACCATAAAACTTGGTGCAGTTTGGCTGGGGTGTTCTACTTCACCTGCTAGACTCACTGTCGAATTACCACTTCTTATTTACGAAATTCTGTCAATGAGAAGAACTTTAATTCTCTGAAAATCTGTAAGAACTTCTTAGATCAGTTAATATTCCAGAAAGATGCCAAGTTCTTGTTGAATGGAGTTATGAAGCTGCCTCAATGATAGCGAAAGATAGAGGATAAAATGTGCTTTAAAACCGACAAACTTAAAGAGTACGTACATGTAATTAATGAACATTTAACTACAATTTTAAAAAAATAATTGTAACATACTTGATTTGATTACATTATAAAATTTTATTTACATTTTTAGAACATTTTATTCTGAGGATGGTGTGAATCAAGAACTGTATTTATTCTATGTGAGAAATATTTGATGGCGCATAAGTCGAGAACATTTACTTTCACTTCACCATAGATACGGGTAAATAGCAGGGCAGTGTGAGCCATTTAGCAATATATGATGCAGTCCAACAAGAGAATAATTCTTTAACAGAAAAAGAAAAATCTAAAATCTGGATAAACGTAAGACTAGCATTATCATCAGGTACTGAAACCGCAGATGCAGCCGCTTACTCCACAGAGAGTCTACATTATCCAAATGACATTGAAGATCTACTGGTATATAAGATCCTCTTCTATTTTGGTAGGGGATGTTAAGAAAATCATGTTGCATGTTACACTGAATTTCACGGACCCTTCATTGCTTGGCCCACTTCAAAAAGATTTTTCTTAAGTGCATTTATTACAGTTTTATGATATTCTGTCATTAAAAATGATGATATTGATTAACATCTCAAACGAGCCCAAGAAATATTAAAAATGTACACGGAAAAAGTTCAGCAAAGAAAACTATTACCTTTCGTTCGGAAATTATTACTTTCATTAGGCTTGAAATAATTGTTTTTTGCCATCTCTTTGTTTAAAAGCTCTAGTCTGCACCAGGTTGTCGCTTCGAGTAACAGTCAGCCTTCTTTTAGAAACGATTTGTATTGATTACTAAAAGCATTTAACTTAGCAGAAAAATGTCACCGTTCTATAACATTTGTTTTGAAAATATAGGTTTATCCACTGTTTAGACTGTTCTCTCCCAGTAAAAGTTTTAAAAATTAAGAAAACCGATATGTTTCTTCAGAGACATAAATATTGACTGAGATAAATGCTATCAAATTGATCTAGATAATTAGAGAGACAGATAATATATATAAAGAGGGATTCTGCAGCTATAAGGAGAATTAGCTAGACAGGTAGATGAAGGTGCTGAGACAGATGCAAAAATTATACAAAGAACTTATCCTGATAAAAACGCAGATATGGAGGCATGGATGTGTGATTTGTTTTAATTCGATGTTTGCTGTTAGCTAATCTAAATTTGTCTCATTTTCTTTTGTTTTTCAGGGAAGATTGCACAGCTGTGGAGGTTGTGTTTTGTTACAAAGAGTGGGGAATCACACAAGCAGACAAGAAAACGAAGAACTTCTTAAAAAGTCGAGCCCACTTCCGCTTACCGGTCTGTCATGATTTACCTAGTCGAAGGAGCACCATCCCCAAATGTTCTCCAGCTGCGCTGTTTGACAGAAAACCCGAAGAAGTTACCAGTACGTATATTTTAGGACATCATTCCGTTTCTAAAATTTTCCTTTTTTATCATAGAGAAATAGCTGAAAGATAGAATGAAACAAAGAAAGTTATAGGAAACTAAGGAAAAATATTTGATGTCTAAATGGTCTAAATTTATTCGAGTAAAAAATGTTGAAATGCTAGAAGCTTTTGCGTCTACCTAATCTTTTTTTATTTATAAGTTCTGTCATTGTTACTCTTATATGAGGAAATCGAACTCAAAATGAGAAATTGGAGAGCCGAGTTCGAATTCCAGTAGAATTCGTTGCATTTACTTACGCACAAATTACCCTTGGAAAATGGAATCCATCCATCTCTTCTTCCTACAGCTATGGGTTGAATGAAAGGATAGATTGAGCTCTATAGCCTTGGTTGGCAACACGTCTACCGCAGAAGCTCATGGCAACCTACTGCGGGAAAATCTCTGCCTAGTCAGTCATGTCTTGAAAAAGACATAACCGCCCAAGCGTATCCCACGTATGGTAAGTTACTGACTGAAGAGGCACTAAAAAATTATTGGCTTGACTCACTTCTCTAAATCAGGCCAAATTATCAAGTTATTAGACAAGACAGAACACCATGTTCACGAGCAGATATTTATGACTTCGTCTGATGCATGGCCAGAGCAAAGAAACTTTCAGGGAAAGAGATTTGGCTCCAATGAAGAAGTGATATAAAAAACTGAGGCATATTTTGAAGTCCAAGACAAATCGTTCTACAAAAAAGCATCGAATTGTTAGAGAAGCATTGGAAACAGCGTATCACCCTAGAAGGAGACTATGTTGATGAATAAAGCCGAATTTTGATTAAAAGTTGTTTTATTAGTTAAGACCGGGATTAATTGAGTGATGTGCTAATTGGAGCTCCTACCAGTATTGAACCTTCTCTTATAGGGTATGTGGAAAAATTGTCACGTTTAAGATGTGAGAACGCTGAAATATATATATATTTTAGACGTGTACAAACGTCTTCATACCTTTTAAATGAATTCTCTTCGATAAGTAATTCTTCGTTTTACTTTTAACCATAACTTACCTTTCCATATATTTTCAGATTTTATAAATTCTATAAAAGAAAAAAAAATTAAATAAGTTTGCTGATTGAAGAAAAAATAATTGCTGATGGCTCTCAGGTTTCTTTTCAAAGAACATTCTTCTGACACAAATAATTTCTTCGATAAAATCGTAAATATTTATGAAGGTTTCAAGGTCTGTCACAAAACTGCAATTGTGGGAGAATTAATTGAGCATCAAACTCACTTCTTTTGTTTGTAAACAGCGAGACTAGTTCCAGGGCTGTTATAGGACCACACCAGAGCACAAAGACCTCCCAAATATCAAACTTTGATAAAAGATTTGTAACCCTTGCTCTATGACAGGAGGTTTGTTTTATATTATTGAATAATATCCAGAGATCTGATAAATGTGAGTTCGAATTTCTTTCACATAATATAATTAGGAAGGACATTAGCTCAGCTCTCCCTCCCCAAACTATTCAGTACGCATTCTCAGTTACCTTGTGAGTAAAGTATAACGACCTTAGATTAAGAGTAAAAAAGCTAGTGTTTTAAATCGGAACAATAAAAATGATAACGGAAAATGATACTCTTCAGATGAACATTTATTTTATACTTATGAATTTTTGTATTTTATAGACTTTGAAAATCTGAATTACAAGTAAACAGAAAATATTTCGTGAAGACATTACTCCAATATTTGGTCTTTCTTTACTATCTTTTGTAGGCTTTTTGGACAGCATATTCTCACTGTTTCTCAAGCTATGAACCTGAACCCTACCTCTTACTGTTTCCTGTTTAAGTAATTATCTGGGCCAGTAATGTCTCAGGATAGTGCAACATGAATTACACCTGTGATAATGCGTTTCACATACACGTTTTCATGTAGGCAAATAGATTTATTCTTTATGCTACTTCTTGGTTTTCTTTTGTGTAGGTTTTTCATATATTTATTAATCATTTATTCTCTTCTTTTTAATTTTTCTTTCTTTTGTTTTTCTATGACATGTTTTATAATTTCATTTCAGTTAATTTCTTTCTTTCTTTCTTGTTTGCCTAGTTAGGGTTCCTTGCTTTCTTTCTTGGACTTTGTTGTTGTTCTGACTCTTTCAATTATTTTCCTCTTTATTTAGCTCTTTTCGCCTTCGCTTCTTTTCCATCCTTCTCCCCTTCTCTCTCTCTCTCTCTCTCTCTTTCTCTTGTTGTATTACTCCGTATAACTATTCTCATTCTCCTTGCAATATCCCACTACTTTACGCTATTTCTTTTATTTTATACTTTTCCAATAGGCCATCTGCTTCTTTTTCTGTCCCCACGCTCCTTGTAAATAAGGAATGTAAAGGGAGTTAATGTTATAGTGTACTACAGAGAATATTAGCGAAACCTTGCTATGATTTCTTACGAGACCAATCTCTCGTTCCCTGTTTTTGTTTCTTCATGCACTAACAAGAAAAGGGGTAAAAAACAACAATCTTATTTTAATTCTGTCGAGATTTCAGACATATTTTATCCGCATACATCTCCTGCAGCTCTCGCCTTTCCATGGATACACTTCAATTCTATTTATATTGATTAATTCTCTCACTTATCACGGGTATTGTTACAATTATTTGTTTTTTTTTCTCTGTAAATGATATATATATTTTTTATATATATAAGCGTTTCACCTCAAGCAAGGGATTTCACTGCCACTACTGCGCAGGGGCTATATAGAGTGGAGAAAGGATGGTTAAATATAGGAAATGTCAGAGGGTGGGTGATAGGCGGGTAAGGATACCGAGAATGAGTGTTGGGTAGATGAGAGTGTTTTGAGAATAATTGGAAGTTAGTGTGATAGGAGGTGTCTATTGACCCTACATTTAAACACCTGGAGATTGTAGCTGTCGGGAAAGCAGACATGTGGAAGGGAATTCCACAGGCGGGAAGCGCGAGAAAAGAAGCTGTTGGAGTAGAAATTACGGTTACATCTTATCTATTTAACTGTAAAAGGTTGGGACCTAGTTGCCAATCTAGTATCTCGTGTAAATTCGTGCTTAGGCGGCACAGTGATCTAAGTTCATCGGAGCAGAAGCCATGAAAGTACTTGTAGAAGAGGCACAGGGAAGCCACATCACGCCGGTGAGAGAGTGGTTGCAGCCGGTCTGCCAAGTCAGTCAGTATCAACCACGTTACAGATTTTCCTTTGTATTTTGTCAAGAAGTCCAAGGAGAGTAGCAGGGGTACCCGACCAGATATGGCAGCAGTATTCAATACATGGGCGGATGGTAGATTTGTATATGTGCAGGATAGATTCAGGCGGGAAAAACTTCCGGGCCCTGCACAGAGAGCCGACTTTCATTTTGGCAATGGATTCGATATAGTCATTCCATTTGAGGTCCGCCGAAAGTGTAAGGCCAAGGAGGCGTAGTATTTTGCTCTCTGGGAGGCAAGCCTGTTCCATGCTAATGGGAGGTAGATGCGATTGTCTATGGTGGTTAGTTGATAACAGCTTTGTTTTAGAAGCATTGAAATTTACTAGCCATTTCCTACACCAGGCCACTACGGATTGGAGGTCCTTTTCAAGCTCGGAAGCGAGGTTCGCTTTGTCACCCACACCGGGTTTTTGATCGAGGCTAGAGTAGATTGTGGTGTCATCGGCGTACATGCCTACTTGGGATCTAATGGCGTCGGGGAGATCATTAATGTAGATCAGAAAGAGCGTGGGACCTAGGATAGAACCTTGAGGGACGCCCGCGTTCGTATGGTACTTTTGGGAGGCATGCCCATTTAATACTACCTTCAATGTGCGGTTAGAGAGGAATGACTGGATGAGGTCAAACAGATGTCTAGTTATACCGTAGCTCCGCAGTTTGCATAAGAGGCCAGCGTGCCAGACCCTGTCGAACGCTTTGGAGATATCCAAGGCAACGGTTCGGGCTTCGCCATTCTTGTCAAGAGCCCGGTATATGTACTCAGTAATGGTCGTTAGCATATCAGCAGTAGACCTGGTGAAGCGAAACCTGTACTGTTTGTCAGAGAGAAGCCTGTGGGCCGTGAGATGCTGAATCACCTCGGCGTTGATAATGGCTTCGAAAACTTTGCCGAAGATCGGAAGGAGACTAATAGGGCGGTAATTGGCGGGGTCTGAGGGTTCGCCAGAATTCTTAAATACAGGAACTGCACAGGAGGACTTCCAATAGGCAGGAAAACAGGAAGCAGATAGGCAGAGACTATAGAGTTTAGAGAGGAGAGTTCTGGGGCACATTTCTTCAGTACTATGATTGGGATTCCGTCCCTGTCACTCGCTTTGTGTGGGTCAAGTTGTGCAATTATCTTGGAGACCAGCGAGGGTGTAATGTGGACGTTATTTAGTTGAGCCTTAGTTCTGGGTGGAAAGTCGGGTGTAGGTATTCCTAACGAGTCCAGTGTCGAATTGGTTGGAGGTGAGAACTTCAAATTCATTGATTAGTGGGAGTATTGAAGTCTTGCTCTTGTTGAACACGCTTTTGCAGAGTTGCCAGTAATCTTTGGAGCCGAACTTAGAGGATGCTATGCGTTGCCTCATTCTGGTAGTAAACACTCTCTTAGCTTCGTTCAGTACTTTTGGGGCGAAAAGGCGCCTGTTTTGGTTCGACGAGCAGCTTCGATAAAGCCCGAAGAAATGATTCCGGTGGGCAATGGCGGCCGAGCAAGCGGGTGAGAATCAGGGGGACGAATTTGATTTTAGCTGGAATTTCCTGGCCAGGATAAAAGCATCGATGCCAGCCTTAACCCAAGAGGAGACCTCGGACGCACAGTCTTCGACAGGAAGATCGAAGACGTTGTTCCAGGGTACGTTGCAGAGGAAGTCTCGGAACGAGTCCCAGTCTGTTCTCTGGTAGCAATATGATATTCTGCTTGGGTAGAGTAAGAGTGGATTGAGATGTTGACGGAAACTACGGCGTGGTCAGAGTTTCCGAGGGGACAGAGCTGCCTGGTAGTGCAGAGGTCTGGAATGAAAGTAAAGCAAAGGTCGAGTAAGGAGTCCCTTCTGTTAGGGTTATTAGAGAAACGCGTGGGGAAGTTCACTACTTGCGTTAGAGCTTGGGTTATTGAAATATACATGGTGCGGATCCCAGCAAGGTCGGTGACAGAGTTTTCAAGCCACTTGGTGTGGTGGGCATTAAAATCGCCAAACACGAAAAGATGGGCAGATGGGTGAGAAGAAATGGCCTTGTCGATATTGATAGAGATGCTATCAAGTACCGAACAGTCAGAGGAGGAGGGGGAGCGGTAGAGGAAGAAGAGATAGCTAACCGAGCTTAGAAGTGAGAGACGGAAGCACATGAAAGAATGATCCAGAGATTCAAGAGATGTGACCCTGGCTAGAGGGAGTTGTTCGCTGACATATACACCAAGCCCATGCATATGGACATTGGAGTCCTTCCTGAAGAGGGGAAGGTAACCAAGAACGAAAAGCTCCGAGGAGGGTCAAGGTTAGTCTCACATATAGCTAAGATATCGGGTGAGTTAGTTTGGAGGAATGATTCTACACTATTAAAGTTACTGCGGATACCTCGTATGTTTCTGAAGGAAACGCAGATATACATTATAAGATTTTTACTTTTTTAATCACCAAATCGAATGTTGGGAATAATAGTATATCAACAATAGTTGGAGGTTGGGAATAATAGTATATCAACAAGTACATGTCTCGCACGCTACGCGAAGTAGATACACAGCGAAAGAACTGCTAGTCAGCATAATCGCGCTTCTCTACCCTACTCCAATACTGTCCACGTCTTTAAGAGAATAGGAACATTCCATTCCTCTATATAGATAGGTATGCAACATTTTTTTTGTGTGTGTCTTCAAATCATTCGTTTCTCCCGTGGAAACAATTTAGATTACTTTCTTACAAGTGACTTTAAGTTATGTGCAATGACAAAAGAAAAATCTTTTGTGTAAACTGCTGCTCTTTTTCCTAAGACTATGTGGTATCCGGTATCTATGAACGGGAACAGCTGATAATGCTTATCATCAGAAGCTTCTGAATTTATTGTATATCTTTCTTTTTGGATTCTAACGTGAGTATAAACTTCCGAAGAGAAAGGTATATAATAATGTTAATTCTTAATCTAAAATTTCCTGAATGTTTACTCATAATCTGTTCGGCAAGAATTGATAAGATTTTTGTTTAAATTCATTTGTTTTAAATGTTTGTTTTGATCGAATGCTGCTTGATAGAGGGACGCTCGACTCCGAGACGTACACAGTAGGGTGATCGTTAGTAAGCGAGTTTATCAAGGCATTTGTAGTGACTTTGATTCTTAATGGCTGTAAAAATATTGTGGTTTTCTACACAAAGATTAAACAAAGAAAATAACTCATTTAGTTTCCTTCTATGCATAAATAAATAAATTAAATCTATTTATTTAACTTAATTAAACTAAGACATACAGTGTGAATCGAAGTCAATGCAGTAAGAATGTTCTCATTGTAAATGTTTTAATTATTTTTAAGATTAGATTATTGTGAGAAAAGACTAAAGTAATAGGGCATGCACTAAGGATCGAACTTGCACAATGATATCCTGCAAAATAGACTTGCAACCAACAACAGATATCCAAAGTTGATTTTTAAGATTAACTTATTGTGGCACAGCATCAAATCAGAAAGTTTATTATCAAAAATAAATTCACCAAATAGGTTAAGTTATTTACGGTTTTATGGTACAAGACCATACTTGTAGAATGCTAGTGTGCGATTGAATCCATTACGTTAGAAAATTACGATCCAAGACGAGGTTATTAACCAGCGCACTATTATGACGTTAACCGCCCCGGTCTCAGGCTGTACATTGCATGCGTTAACTGACCGTAAGTGTGTCGCACCTGAGTATGTAACTGTTCACTTCCATTCCGTCCACAGGTGATCGAAGATGTCAAATGATCAGTCGAAATCCCTCATTTCCTCTCCCATGTTGTGATTATTGATCTCAGAGAAAGCTAAGGACCTAAGAAAAAGGGGCGACTGTCTTTGTACTGCATTCCTCCACAGCTGAAAACCAAGAGACTGCTAGGTGCATAATGCCGAAATAAGAGAAACAGACAAGAACAAAAAAAATAATAAGACAGTAGCAAAGGCCAGTCTATGTAGACTAATGATTATATTTTATCTTTTTGTCCAGTAAGAGAGAGAGAGAGAGAGAGAGTAAAAAAGAATTAAAAGAAAATACAATCCAACTGTTTTCAGATTCCACAAATTACTTGCTGCTACTATGCCTATTCCTTATTAGAAGTAATACAGTCTTTATGCCCCCTTTCCATTGGGTTCTGCTTAGAAGCGGTGTACGTGTCTACTAGTGTGGTGGGAGAAAGAACTTTCCGTGTCTTTACTCGAACGCGTTTCTAACGTTTCTCTCCCTCGTCTCTTACTCTCTCTTTGACTTGTTTTTCAAATCCGTCGCCTTTTTGCTGAAACCGTTTTAATACGGTGTGGTGTGGTAAGTGTTCAAAATGTTTGTCCAGAAAAGTCTATCGTCAATTTCATGTATCTGGCTTAAATCACACGCTTACCTATTTCGTGCGGGTGTCTGCCGGTCTGGAAGTTCGGAGACAAGATTCTATTGACTTTGTACATTCACCTGTCAGCGCTAATTACAATTCCATCCTTACGTGGGTAGTCTTTTTCCAGAATCGACCGATAATTTCCATCTCAGCTGCTCCTTATCACTTCTTTGGGAGAGAAAGGGAGAGAAACGAACAACAAGGAAGAAAGTAACAGAATTTTCTCCCTTTGCAAGGACAGCTGGTCATTGTTAAATTTTTATCACATCAGTCGATATCATTTCATAGATGCCTTGTGTTTCACCTCCCTTCTCTTTCCTGGCCACCCCCAGCGCTCATTTACTTCTTCTTCTTTTTCTTAGCCCTTCCTAAGAAGGGAAAAAATATACACGCAGAGATATTCTCCAAATAACTATTCCGGTGTTCGAATCCAGGGTCCGTTGAAACTTGGTTTAATGTGTGTGCATAAGGAACAATTACAGTGTTACACTATGCTAAGCGTCTCAATGTTCCCAAACGAAAAAATAAAATGATGTCTGGGCCAAACCGGAGACTACAGATATTCTCAAGACTCTTCCATTTACAAAATAAATAAATAAATAAATAAAAAAAATCAAAAAATACTTCTTAGTTTGTGTTTTATTTTTATCTTCAAGAATCTGAAAGTTTCGAATAATACCTCATACTTCCAACGCTGTTGTAACAAAATAAAACAAAAAGATGAACTAAAGCTCTATTTTCGTGAGTTTGTCCAGTCGCAAGCCCCAAGAAGGAAAAGGAGAACATATTTATGTTTTATTTCTGTTCTGTTTGCAATCTTCTCTTCTCGATCATTGTTTAACAATTTCGATGAACCAGCCTATATATCTACCCATAGTTTTCAATTAAAGGCTTCTTTATTTCTATTTATATCACTTCTCTTCACTGTTTTCCACTTCTATTTTTGCTTTTCGCTTTCTTATTGCTTTTAATATTTATTTTATACTACTTCTTTATTTTTAAACTAATCTTTTCTTTTTCTGTTCATTTCTTGTTTAAGTTTTTCTTTCTTTCTTTTGTGCTTTCTTTTTTCTTTCATGCTGTTTTTATTTCTTTCTATTTTTCCCTCCCATTTCTTTATTCTTTTTACTTTGTATTATTCTTTCTCCTCCCTTTCTCAGTGCCCATTACTTCTGTTCTTTTACTGTTTTTTTTTTTATTTGCCTATATTTTCATCTCTACTTTTTTCATTCTTATTATCGTTTTCCTTTTCGCTGTTTCTCATACTGTTTCTTCTTTGTATCAATCTCTGTCTAGTTCTGTATTTCATATCGCTCTTATATTCTTTTTCTTTGTTCGTTTCAGTTTCTTTGTTCATTTCTTTCTTTCTTTCTTTCTTTCTTTCTTTCTTTCTTTCTTTCTTTCTAAAATATTTCACTAAGCTACTCACCAATTTCCTTATACGGTTCCATAGAATACACATTACCGATTGAATCAAATCTTTGTAGAGGAATAAAGTCTTTTGAACGTCACGTCCTACCTTTCCCAAAATCTGGTGCCTTCGAGTCTGGGTGATGAAAGTTCTACTTCTAAATCTGAACCCAAATGCAAAAGATTCTTGCTCCCCGACGTTCTCAACTGTCCAAGATCTGGTCACCGCCCACAGGATAAGACCCAAACTATCAAACAATGGCACCATTTATACACTGCAAAACACTTTCACCTTTGTCTAATGAAGTTTTGGTGTGTATAACTGTTTACACCGTTTGGTGGGACGTTCACGAATTGCAGTACACTAGACACATCAAAACAGTCGAAAAAATAAAATTCCTGTCCTGCTTCTCCTGCTACTGCTAAAAATATTGAAAGGGAATGCTTCGGCTGCTAAAGAAATAGTCGATCACATGATCTCCACTGAAGATCACCAAATATTCCTGATATTAACACTATTACATCACCATTTTTATTATATGTAGAACCATTACACTTTTCTGCATCGGATAAGTGTATAGCGTCTGTGCCCACTTCCCAAGCTTTCGAAGCTGGAAATAGTTACATTTACTGACTGATAAACCATCATAATATTATTAAAACTTTGAATAAGTTCTCGCTGATTTTTCATGAAAAATAATATTTTATTTACAAAACTTAGAAAAAACCCTGTTAGTGAAAATATTGTCCATAGCTAGCCACGACTTTTTCGTATCTTTCTGGTAGCATTTGAATTCCACGTCGGAAAAACGATACGTCTTTTGAGGCAAACCACGAGTTGACCCATTTTTTGGTATCTTCATAAGAATGAATGTGCTGCTCAGCCAGGCTATGTGCCATCTATCAGAACAAGTGAAAATCGAATGGAGCAATGTTTGGTAAATACGGCAGGTGGGTTTAGAGTTCCCATTTAAGCATTTTCAAATATGTTTTCACTCGTTTTGAAAATGTGGCTGTTGTGGAGGAATATGCTGTCTTACCCAGAAATGGGTATGCCGGGACTAGAACGAACTACAAAATGTTCGTGACTATACAAGAGTCTTCGTCATTACACGGGAGTGATCGAGAGTCTTCGTCATTATCCGAGAGATCGAGAGCCATCGGCTTTAGACGAGAGTTAAACGTCACTAGACGGAAGCCTTCTTCTCAAGACGGACGCATACGTCCTATACAGAGCCATTGCCTTCTTAAATGTTATTCTTGTTAACTGTTCGTTGATGTACGTATTTGGTTTATTGTACTGAGGTATAATAAATCTCTTTATATATCCTCAGTGTTAAGAATTATTTCTTGCGCTATTCTTTCTCTGTTTATCCCCTCCCGGGATATAACAGTGACCTAGCGTTCTCATGTTGCAAAGTAACTTTGTCGTGTGTCTGCTCGCATATAGGCCGTTTCTTTTCTTCACTACTCGGCCCAAATGCATCAGTTATAGTCGATAGCGATATCCCGTGATTGTTTCATTCAGTTTGAGCAGCTCATGATAAACTTTACCCAACTGATCCTATCAAATGCAGAGCAGAGGCTTCGAACCATGGATATTCGAATTTACCACCAATGTTGATACATAGCTGGGATTATCGTAGTGTATTCACTTTTCATTGCTGGTTACGATATGATGCAGAAAACCTTTCCTTTCTGCCGTTGAAGAAGCTGTTTATACGTGACAAGACGCCGTTCAACGTTTTTCTCTTTCAACTCGTACCGCACCCAATGTCCTTGCTTTTAATCATTCCTAATGCTTTCAGACATTTCTAAACTTGATTCTGCAAGTTCAGCTTGCGCCTGACATGAGTTTTCATTAAGTAATGCCTCCAATTCTTTTCTTCAAACTTTTTCGTTGCGCCAGTTCATTCTTTATCTTCAACATAAAAATCATTATTTTCGAAACGTTTAAACCAATCTCTGCATGTTGTTTCCGACAGAGCATGCTCGTCGTAAGTCTCAACAAGAATTCTGTGTGCTTCGACTGCATATTTCTTTTGAGTAAAGTAGTGCAGTAAAATTCTTCGCAAATACACTTTCTTTAACACAAAATCCGACATGTTTAACGCTATGAAAGTTCTTTACATTTCGGCAAAATGACATGCACTAAGTTTCAAGTTTGCTTATAGTACTCCTTATAGATGCGTTACGATCTGAAACTACACGCCTGCAGTCCTGGGAACGCCATCTGTTGAAAAACAGCGAGATCATATTTATTCTAATAAAAAAAGAAAAAAGTGCGAGAAAAAAAATTTATTCTTACATAGCAGAAGAAGTAATGAAACGATGGAAAGGTATAAAGAGGTTTGCTGACTGAATATCAAAAGACAATGAACAAAAGATTGAAAGACAAAAATGGAAAAGCCTAAAAATTGCTAGGTGTAAACATCCTTATGAAGAGATAGTAAAAAAGATGTAACAAGTATTTAGGCATTCCTTATGACAAAAGTCTACTTGTGTGAACAAGTAATAATTTTGCACACATTCAGTATCGGCTTTTCCTAAAATGTTAACTCTTTCTTCATCCGTCTTTCCAATTTCAATAATACTGTTGTCGGAATACATCTAATTGTTACCCAGTTTTATTTTATCGTTAAGTTTTCATATCGCCGATTGAAATATTTACAGCATATAAAGAGGACTTCAAATATTACTCGCAATAAATTAAACATACTCACAATATATCAATATTTAAATTATGAAATGGTCAGTTTCCAATCTGCGCGCGTGTTAGCTTTTGTTCATTTAGTAATCCAGTATTCTCAATATTTTTGCCGATTTCAATAATGTTGCTGTTTGAGTGGTACTAATTCTTACTCTTATTTCTATTTGTTAGTATTTTCGACAAGGTTCTGCTAATTTTAAAAGCATTCCAATTAAGATAGTAGTTATCGCTGAAAATTGAACAACAAGTTTCTTCAAATCTCTTGCACTTTTTTCAGTATCTCCTCAGATCACAGTACTAGCATCTTCTGAGCATTCTTGTACTCTCCCGAATTTCTAGTTTCGGTTTTAGTAGTTTAGCATTGTTTGAAATCTACCATGGGCACAAGTCTTATCTTTAGGTAATTGTTTTCTCACTTCAAAAGGATGGTCTATATATCTTTATAGTACTTCGTTTCCTTTCTTTTATTCTGTGCTCCATTATTGTTGTCACATCGGTGTTCTTATTCACCGCCTTCTTAACATTTGTTTATAATTTCTTGACATATACTTTATCGATGTCATCTCTTGTATGAAAGACTTCTGTACATTTTAATATTCAAAATTTGGTGATTTTACCTCATCCACATTAGGAAAGATCCTGAATACTTCACCATAGAAGCTGTTTTTGTACTTCTTCCTTTCTTTAAGTTTCTGCGACTGAATTTAATTCCACTCTTGTCATTTTTTTCTGTTTAATGTTTTGGCAATTTTCTGGTTGGGTCATCCAATTTTTTCTGATGTTCTTTTTCTCAGCAACATCACTCATTTCCCGACTTACAATCTTACAAATGAAGATCCTAATCGTCTGAGTTAGGATTATCAATTACTTTTTCTTATTGGCAATTTTTTAAAATTACGATGATGAAGTGTTGTAAAGGTACGTTTCTCTGGATAATGCCTCTTATATTGTGATATATATTATTTTTCTTTTTGCATTTAGTTTTACTTACCAATTTCCGTTGCATTTGTTATGAATTCTAACATCATTTTATAGGTTTTAAGGTTATAGAACTGGGACTTTGGCTTGCTTATATTCTACCTATTTTGCTCCGTGAATAAAGATTGGGTGTTCCTCTAGTTCTTTTTTAGCATTCTTTCTCTTTTCCTAGTTTATAGCTCTTGGCATTCTAGCGAATAGTAAATGTCTTTGATCTATTATTCCTTTAGAATTTTCGACATAATAGTTACGTATTTCACTTAGTGTATTCCTTGTATCTTTCGCTTTGTGAAACATTCAGAGATTCTTACTTATGTTGAGTAGTTGTGTAACTGCATCTATATTGTTATCTCTCCTAAATTCAAAAACGCCAAAGAGTTTTCTTTTATTTCTCGGGCTCCTCGAGGTGGTGTAATGGTTAGCAAGCATGTCTCGCTGGAATCATTAAAATTGAGTAGTGAATATCGATCATCACTGGGTGTCCCATACTTTTGGTTTTGTCCCACATCACCATTTGCGTATATTTGCAGGATGTATAATAGTATCCGAAGCAAAAGTGAAGATGATGAGACAAAGTAAATTTTTTTTTATCAAAGACATGTTTCGCCAGAGAAAGCTTATCTTCTCTTTGGCATCATCAGTTTGAATAAAGAACAAACAAAATTATGTGTTAGGAGTGTGTCTCAGGATTTCTTCAGATAAGTTGGTTGTCACAAATCACATTAATTACTCTAGCTTATCACTTCATGGCTTGAGACTTGAAAAGATAGTGTATGTCTCTGTGCTTGGTTGTTTAATCTCTCTCTGTATTAACCACGTTTCTTACGGTAGGATTTTAATTCGGAGTTATATATATATATATATATATATATATATACACACACACACAAAAAGTATATATATATAATTAATATATATATATATATATATATATATATATATATATATATAATTAAAAAATATAAATATACATATGTGACACGATAACTAGGCATATATGTATTTTATTAAAATAGATTAGAATAGAAAATAGTTTAAAAACATATTTAACAAAAGTGAAAAAGAAGAGGAAAAACAAATAAATAAACGCTTTTGCTTTTATGAGGAAAATTGTGGAAGAGACAACGGTATCCGATTACTGTTTTAAATCCTACCACTCTTCCGGTAAATATTTGACTCAGTGATAAAGTTCAGCAGGTAGGTTTTCGAGTGACCCGGTCAAAGGTTGTCCTTTACTGTATCTTGACCATACATTAAGAATTTTCCGGCGGAAGCTTTATTAAGATAAAAAAAAAGATAACTGAAATTTCAGACTTACAGTCGCCAATGTTTGTCACCGGTGGTCTAAAGCATTTCCGGATTTTCTGATTTTCATTTAAATAAATAGAAGTCAGTTAAGACGAGTTAAGTGAAGGGGAGTCCGCCGGGTGCGAGCTTGAAGTAAGGATCTCCGTTCGTCTTGTTTCGTTCAGTTCGGATTTGTTGATCTCCATTAATTAGAGTTAGAGCTGTGTGTCACATTCGCCTGCCTCAACCGAAAAGGCTAACTCTAAACGAATAAAGCATCCTTTCAACTCATCCAAATTGTGGAAGTTCGTTCCTCATAGTTCAATCTTGTACCCCCAGCTGTTCGGCCGACATTTTCAACAAACTCCCGGCAAAATCACAGCGTGGAGAACGGCCGCCGGGAGAAATTGTTAGGACGGACCGTTGGGGTGTTACAATTGGTGCCGTGACTGCAGGATTTGGAACCCACGGAAGTGCCACTGGATGCTAAGTTTGAAATGGATTTCAACGAACCGACGCGACTGGACGAGACGGGACGAACGGAGAAAAGGAAATCGAAGAAAGAACAATACTAACAACCAAATTCTAATTGCTTGGTATAAGCTTCAAAAGAAGAAAAAAAGAAAAAAGAAAAAGAAACAAGGGAAGGAAAGGGAACCCGTTATCAACAAGCACCGTAAGAAAAAAAGCAAGGAAATCGAAGAAAGAACTATTCTCACAGCCAAATTCCGATTGCTTGGTGTAAGCTTCAGGGGAAGAAAAAAATAAACAAGAAACAAGGGAAGGAAAGGGAACCCATTATCAACAAGCACCGTAAGAAAAAAAGAAAAGGAAATCGAAGAAAGAACCACACTAACAACCAAATTCTAATTGTTTGGTATTAGCTTCAAAAGAAGAAAAAGAAAGAAAGAAAAAGAAACAAGGGAACCCGTTTTCAACAAGCACCGTAAGGTAAGCATAATTATTTACTCCCTTTTCGTCAGGCCAAAATTCTCGCAGGCAGAAGAACGGTTGCCACAAACGGCCGTACGATCGAAAAAAAAAAAAAGAAAAGAAAAGGGACAATGAAGTGATTAAGAAAAAAAAAAGGTGTGAGTACTTTGAGAGAAAAAGTATAAATTTTGAAAAGAAAGAAAGAAGAAAAAGAGAGATAGAGACTACTTAAACGGTCTGAATGGGTATTTAAAAACAAAAACAAGAAGGAGAAGGATGAAAAAGAACTGTTTGAAAAGAAAAAGGGATGATGATGAAAAAAATATTTTTGAGAAAAACAGAAAGAAACATTTTAGGAACATTTATTTACTTTTTTTGTTGTTTTGGTTAAAAAAAAAAGAAAGGAAGATGAAATACGATAATGAGAAAAAGATGTGTACAAAAAACAAATGGAAAAAATAATAGGAAGGGAGAGAGCAAGAAACAACTGTGCGCGTACAAAAAAATGAATTGGAAAAAAAAATGTGTGACTATTTTGAGATAAAAAGTACGAATTTTGAAAAGAAAATTAAAGGAAAAGAGAGATAGGAACAACGCAAACGGTGTGAAAAAAAAGAGGGTAAAAGAATAGTGTGCGTTATTAAAAAAAAAAGAAGAAAAGAAAAAGCACTATTCGTGAAAAAAAATGAGAGAGAAAAACTAAATGAGTGTGTACAACAACGACAAAAGCATGTTTTGAAAAAGAAAAAAATGATGATGATGAAAAAAAATATTTTTGAGAAAAACAAAAAGAAACATCTTTGAAACATTTATTTACTTGTTTTGTTTGAAAAAAAAATAAGATGATGATGATGAAAGAAAATATTTTTGGGAAAAACAGAAAGAAGCGTTTTAGAAACATTTATTGACTTTTTTTTGTTGTTTTGTTCAAAAGAAAAAAAAAGAAAGGAAAATGGAATATGTTTGGTTGAAAAAGAGACTGATAATGAGAAAAAGATGTGTACGAAAAAAAATAAGAGGAAGAGAGAGAGCAAGAAACAACGGTGTGTGCAAAAAAAAATAAAGAGAAGAATGAAAAAAAAGACTGTTTGAAAAAGTGGGTAAAAGAATAGTATGTGTTATTACTTAAAAAAAAGCATTATTTGTGAAAAAAAAAATGACAGAGAGAAAAACTAAGTGAAAGTGTCCAACAACGACAAAAATGTTTTGAAAAAAAAAATGAGAAAAAGATGTATACAAAAAAAAAAAAGAAAAAAATGGAAAAAATAAGAGGAAGGGAGAGAGCAAGATACAACTGTGTGTGAAAAAAAAAATGAATTGAAAAAAAAATGTGTGACTATTTTGCGATAAAAAGGTATAAATTTTGAAAAGAAAGTTAAAGAAAAAGAGAGATCAACGCAAACGGTGTGAAAAAAAGAGAAGAGTGAAAAAGGACTGTTTGAAAAAAAAGGGGGTAAAAGAATAGTGGGTGTTATTACGTTAAAAAAATGAGAGAGAGAGAAAAACTAAGTGAGTGTGTACAACAACGACAAAAAATGTTTTGAAAAAAAAAAAAAGGATGATGGTGAAAAAAAAATTTTTTTTTTTTAGATAAAAAAGAAACATTTTAGAAACATTTAATTATTTTTTGTTGTTGTTTTGTTTGAAAGAAGAAAAAAAGGATGATGATGATGAAAAAAATATTTTTGAGAAAAACAGAAAGAAACATTTTAGGAACATTTATTTACTTTTTTTTGTAGTTTTTTTTTAAAGAAAAAAAAAGAGAGGGAAAATGGAATATGTTTGGAGAACTTTAAAAAAAGACTGATAATGAGGAGCAGTTACATCGCTCCTATATTTATAGACTTGCTCAAAGTTATGACTATTTTGTCAACTTGTGTTAATTAATTTTTTTATAAATTTCTTTTCTTCTTTGGGAGAGAGGGTGGAAACACCCCTCTCTTGAATTTATTGTGTAAACTATGCTTCAACCATTTTTCGGGCGCCATTGACCCCATTGGGAGGGGACGTCCTCAGCAAACTTCCATCATGTCAAGGTTTCATTGGGGGGGTGATGCAGGAAAGGCCCAGAGACTTGTGGCCGGAAAATGGTAACAGGAGATGAATTAACGAAGAGCGGAGTCTCTTTCAGGAATAGAAGGGAACAAGTAAAGCGGAAAGCAAAACACTAAGTTGAAAAAGGTGTTCGTTAACGAAGAATTGACCCTCATACATAGCGATAAACCAACTGCGTGGATTCATTGATGCCACCGGCCACGAAGACAAAAATTGAGGAATTGGTTGTTGAAATAAGAAGAAAAATGTGTTGAGGAAATACAAAGAAATGGTATGGATTAATAAGAAATTTCATGGGGGATCAAAATAATTTTTGGTGGTGATGGCGTACCGACATGAAGAAGCATCGTGTCATTTTTTTTTTTTTTGTTTATTGCAATTTATTGACATAAATGACAAGATCCGTTGGGGGAGGTAATGTGACACGATAACTAGGTATATATGTGTTTTATTATAATAGATTAAAATAGAAAGTAGATTAGAATAGAAATAGTTTACTCTAGCTTATCACTTCATGGCTTGAGACTTGAAAAGATAGTGTATGTCTCTGTGCTTGGTTGTTTAATCTCTCTCTGTATTAACCACGTTTCTTACGGTAGGATTTTAATTCGGAGTTATATATATATATATATACACACACACACAAAAAGTATATATATATAATTAATATATATATATATATATATATATAATTAAAAAATATAAATATACATATGTGACACGATAACTAGGCATATATGTATTTTATTAAAATAGATTAGAATAGAAAATAGTTTAAAAACATATTTAACAAAAGTGAAAAAGAAGAGGAAAAACAAATAAATAAACGCTTTTGCTTTTATGAGGAAAATTGTGGAAGAGACAACGGTATCCGATTACTGTTTTAAATCCTACCACTCTTCCGGTAAATATTTGACTCAGTGATAAAGTTCAGCAGGTAGGTTTTCGAGTGACCCGGTCAAAGGTTGTCCTTTACTGTATCTTGACCATACATTAAGAATTTTCCGGCGAAAGCTTTATTAAGATAAAAAAAAAAGATAACTGAAATTTCAGACTTACAGTCGCCAATGTTTGTCACCGGTGGTCTAAAGCATTTCCGGATTTTCTGATTTTCATTTAAATAAATAGAAGTCAGTTAAGACGAGTTAAGTGAAGGGGAGTCCGCCGGGTGCGAGCTTGAAGTAAGGATCTCCGTTCGTCTTGTTTCGTTCAGTTCGGATTTGTTGATCTCCATTAATTAGAGTTAGAGCTGTGTGTCACATTCGCCTGCCTCAACCGAAAAGGCTAACTCTAAACGAATAAAGCATCCTTTCAACTCATCCAAATTGTGGAAGTTCGTTCCTCATAGTTCAATCTTGTACCCCCAGCTGTTCGGCCGACATTTTCAACAAACTCCCGGCAAAATCACAGCGTGGAGAACGGCCGCCGGGAGAAATTGTTAGGACGGACCGTTGGGGTGTTACACATATAATTAAATTTGTTTTTTATTTAAAATTAATATAGTATACTATACTAATTTTAAATAATAGTAAACCATATCAATTTTAAATAAAAAAAAAAAACAAGTTTAATTGTATTATGCTATACAATATTTGTTGTATTCAGCACTTTTTTAAAAAACGTAAATACCGGAGAACACGAAATTACAAAACTGTTAGTTCTCTTCACCTGTATATATATATATATATATATATATATATATATATATATATTTCTTTTAGGCATGTACTTACATATGTATGCATCCAGGCATATGCATGTATTAAATCTCTTTTTATTTTTCATACTCGTGCATACATGTATACATATACATGTACATCGATATATATCCGTGCACACACAACACACACAAGCATATACATATAACAGAGACGTTTTTAATATATATATATATATATATATATATATATATATATATATATATCCGTGTTATTTGTATACATACATTCATAGCTACTACTCTTTATATATACCCGTATACACTCATATCTGTATGTGTCCCTTCATATACATTCGTACACACAGGAATTAATTGTGAAGGAGACTATCATTTGACGTACAAATTACATGATTTCCTATAAGTTATTATAATCGATTATTGCATTTTCGATTAGTGCGTGTCTTTTTATGTCCATATTAACTCCACTGTTCTAAGAATTACCCCTTTCTCTTACTCTCTCTCTCTCTCTCTCTCAATATATATATATATATATATATATATATATATATATAAGCCTTTTTTCCCCCCTCTTTTCCATTATTTCTTCATCTGCTTGTCTGTAATATTTGTAATATTATATTTATTTATAATGCAGAAATTCGTCTGATACAAGGTCGTTTATATGAATGTATGACTGCAAATTGTACCACGCCAGTGTTCCATGATGAAAATATTTGTCTAATGCCTGAAAATCAGCATTTAAAATTCTGGCTTAAAACTGAACTAAAAACACGAATGAGAAATACGCAACTATCCCACTTATTTATGAACCCTCACTTTAACTACCAATCTAGCGCGTGGTTTATATTTTTAAGACGCTAATGTCTACATATTTTTATTTGCAGGTGACTGTTACGTTGGAAATGGTCGTTGGTATAATGGAACAGTGGATGTTACCGAATCGAATATTTCATGTCAACCGTGGTCGGCTAACTACCCTCAGTCACATAGAAGACAACCTGATATTTTTCTGGAACTAACCAACTCTGAGAACTACTGTCGTAATCCAGGAGGAGATACTCACAAACCGTGGTGTTATGTCAACGTTACATTCCGACGCTGGGAACACTGTGATATTCCAAAATGCAGTAAGTTCTGGAAAAATTTTGTCGCACCAATCAATTGATCGCTAAATAATTTAAGTTAGGCATTTCTCGAGTAAAATCCTGATATTTATTTTATCACAATCAAAATATTTGCTACGATATTATTGCTACTCTTAACATTTCCAAATTATTTTTAAAAACTAAGATTATCTATTGTTTCATGTTACTTCGCTTTTCTCATTGTTTCCCATTATCTTCATATTCGTCTCACTTATGTCCTTTAGAACTTCATTACAAGCCTTTAAGACAGCATTGATATTTTTTGCATCCTCTATTTCATCAATTGTTCAATTCTACTCTCGGACATTTACTTCTAACGAGTGTACAAGGGTCTTGGGGGACTGCATGTTCCAAGTGCTACACAGTATTTAGACCTGTTGGAAAATTTGCTGCCTAGCACCTTTTTCATGTTTTTGACAATTAGATTTTTTGAAACTTTAGTTGAGTGATTCTTTTCAATTTAACATTTTTTTGCGTTGTCATTTTTAAAAAAATCAGCTATTAGTTTGTGAATATATCATCCGTTTTCATAGTCAAGCTTCAGTTATTTCCAAAATTTATAAATTAATATTTCCAATGAATTGACAATATTTACTCTTTTTGTTCTGTTTGTCTGCTGAGATTCTATTTCATTAAGTATTTTGCTCAAACGTCATCATGTCATTTTGTCAGTAATTACTTTTGTTTTGGAAATTTCCATGGATTTTTTTGTTTCTCATTTATTCAGCATTATCTCTGCTGAAACTTTTAGTTTCCACAATCATTTTCTTAATATTTTGATTTTTACAGTTTTTAAAATAAATATTTTCCCCTCTTTGTTTTTGACATATTTTTTAACCTAAGCTAATTGAACTCAATATTTTACTGTTATTGATAACTGATATCATACTCTCTAAGTCGTGTATATATATATATACATACATACATACATATATATATATATATATATATATATATATATATTTCCAAGTGAAGAGGACTCGAGGTTTTTTTATATCTTGAGTTCTCTGGCATTTATTTTATTACAAACAGTGCTCAATATAATAAGTATTATAGAGCTTAATATAATATATATATATATATATATCTTTGTTACAATATATATATGTGTGTGTGTGTGTTAGAAATATGAATATGTTAGGTACCTCAACTCATTTTCAATAAATAACTTTTAAATTAAGTTTTTAAAAATAAAAAAGTTTCTTGAATCTTTTATTTTAGTTTTTATTGAAAGCTAAATGATTAAATTTACCATTTCCAGTAAGTAAAATAGTCTGTTGTATTTCAAACAGAAATTATATTGATTGGAATCTAAAAATTTGAGATTTTTTTTTTCAGTTTTTCGGTCATTTGTGAGCGATCGACATATTTGTAAATATTATTTTTGGAAAATTAACAAATTGAAAGTTAAATTAATCTGATTTACTCAAGTATTACTTATTTAAAGCATGAAAAAAATTTTTTAAACACAGTTGGACTTTCTGACATGTTTGCTGCAATTGAAATATCTTGATAGCTTGCCAGATGCGAGATAAGATAAGTGTATGGCAATCACAAGTGACATAATTGTATAATTTTTTCTTGTAAAGGGAAGAAACCCTGAAACACATGACCTTTTAATGAACACATAGAAATTACCGTACACACAAAAAAAAACTTCAAATACACAGAAAAAATTGAAAAAATTATTCAAAAAATAAGATGGCGAGATGATTTGCATTAAACTCTGCTATTTTTGATTAGTAAATATAATCTTCACTTTATAACCAACCAACCTAACGTTTAGAAGACTTGGAAATATTTTTGTAATATTTTTTTTATTTTATAAATTATTATAATTAAAACAAAACAAAGATAAATACAATTCTTTTAAAATTTTATTGTTAATCGAACATTTTTTCTTCAGAATATAATGTCTGAGATTTATACTATTTATTAAAGCAATTAAAAGCTCATCTCATCAAATAGTGTCATAGTTTTATTGTATTTTTTATTTTACTATTCGGAGAAAATTTTCGGTATATGGTGCTAAATGGTTTAAAGAAATAATACATGATTTACATTCCTTAATGAGTCCAGCGTTTAACTAATAAAAACAATTTTGCCTACAGAATTTAATTTCTTGAGATTTGATTTGCGTAATGATTTCAGAAATTAATTTCATTCATTTGTGTAAAAGTCCTGAAAGTTTCATTAAAATCCGACAATTATTAGTTATTTGCAAGAATTTCAAAATTAATGTGTTTGTAACCAGAAAAAAAGTGAGTTATGTAATATTACGTTATGTAATATTACATTTTTCCACTGTAAACTCTCGTAATGATTTGGCTCCCCGCAAACGACAATAAAAACAACATTGTTACTAAAATTTCGAACGTCTTAGAACGGATTTAAAAATTTTCTAATATGATTAAAAATACTTTGATCTTTCCTCTTGATAATAACAATAACATTTTGATGAAAAAGTTCGTTTTCATTAAGTCTGGTACCTTTTCTCTTCAAACTACGCTATTTTTGGCGATTTAATTGAGTTACGTATATGTATATATATATTGAAAACAGAAATAGGGGTTATTCCATCGAGAGAAATTGGTATAGGTGGAAAAAGGGTAAGAACCCCTGAACGTTTTGTTTAAAATATAGATTTAATGTTATTATTTTTATCCATATTACTGGCTTTTTTTTATTACATTAAGTGTCCATAATGGTATTTATGTCGCTACACGTGTTTCGAGTACAAAGTTGACTCTCTTCAGGCGAGTACACTTGTGACTTTACATATTGAGATCCGTTTGTCTTTCTGACTGCCGAAACATTCTAGATGATTCTTTTATCTTTTGCAGATCAACATGGGGAAACATAAATAAACTACACAATCTACTCCAAAACTTGCTCCCTAAAATTAAGTTCACAATAGAATATAGCTATTATGGATTGTCATTCATAGACATAAACATAAAAAATAAAAAACAATTACATCATCACAGACATTTACCATAAACCCACAGACACCCAACAATAGCTTCATTTCAAGAGTCACCGCTCTAAAAGTTGTTTAAAATCCATCCCCAACTCCCTGGTACGAGGAATTTGCACAATAGTAGCTGACGAAGCCCTTCATAAAATACGCCTAGAGGAATTACGAAAAACACTACAAATAAAAGGCTACCCCCAAAATTTGAAAACATATCTACATTCGAATTAAAAAATAAATCTGAGCTACAACTCTAAAAACGTAATTTATGCTCTAAAATGCGATGGATACGCAAAAATATACGTGGGGGCGACACAAGGCCTGAATGAAAGACTATTATACAAAAAGCAAGTAATATTAATAATAATAAAAATAAATCTACACTTTAAAGAAAACGTTCACTACTTCTCACACATTTTACACCTATATATATATATATATATATATATATATATATATATATATATATATATATATTATGTGCGTGTGCGTGTGCGCTTACTAATGTGGTGTTTTAATTGAATTTCGAGAAATTAGCTTCACTCTTAATTTACAAAGTTTTCAGGATTTAAAAACGTTAACTTTGAAACATAACCCTCTCGATTCTGGTACTATAAATGATCATAGTGGTAAAACTTTTTGTTTTAGCTGTTGTTTTATTATTTACCATATTTGTTGGCCAATATTATAATTGTATTAATGGGACTGCTGCTTACCACAATTCATTCAATCTATTGTTGACTTCCTTATTGTCATATCTCATTTGTGTAATACGTTACCTTTTTCGAAATGTGCGTCTTATATGCTGATAAATAAATAAAAAAAATGTCATAATGTACAGTACCTCCATAAAGGCGATAATGGTGCTATTTTCCACTATCATCATTACCATTACTAGTTTTATTAATTTATTGTTGTTATTATTAGCAGTGTGATTATCATCGTTTTTTTCTTCTTTTACAGACACCACGGAAATAACACATCCCCATAAAAGTAGCACTCTTTCGCTCATGACTATATTTATCATAACAGCCGTGGTATCCGCTGGAGTTATGGTTCTGGCTGTAATCTTTTTCCTCTGCTACCAAGTATTCCTTAATAACCAAGGAGCCAAATACAAGTCAACCCCGCAAGACGATCTTGACATCGACCTCGACAAACTGCCTCAGAATATGTCGTATCACCGTATGAAAGGAAGCACAAAAAATCCCAAGATTGAATCCTTGGAATATCCACGCAATGATATCGTTTACATTCGCGATATTGGCCAGGGCGCATTTGGGAGAGTTTTTAAGGCAAAAGCGGCAAATATTGTCAAAGGCGAAGATTTTACACTGGTCGCAGTGAAAATGCTGAAGGACGATGCATCAGAAGACCTAATGCAGGATTTTGAACGAGAAGCCAGTTTGATGGCTGATTTTAATCATCCAAATGTTGTTAGATTACTCGGTGTGTGCGCCATCGGAAAACCCATGTGCCTCCTATTTGAGTACATGACCAAAGGAGACCTTAATGAATTTCTGCGACTCAGCAGTCCTGAGCAGTTAATCATTTTTCGCCGCCCATCAGAAATTGGAAATATCGACCTACCAAATCTTGATTACAGCGATTTGCTATATCTGACTAAGCAAATAGCAAACGGAATGGTCTACGTATCAGGCAAAGGTTACGTCCACAGGGACCTGGCTACAAGAAATTGTCTCGTTGGAGACAGTTTGACAGTCAAAATCTCTGACTTTGGACTAGCGAGAAATGTTCATAGCGTTGACTATTACAAAGGCAGTGAACATGACGCAATTCCGATTAGATGGATGCCACTGGAAACTATACTGAACAATAAGTTCACCATCGAGTCCGATGTCTGGTCGTTCGGGGTTGTCATGTGGGAGATTTTTTCTTTCGCTCTGCAGCCTTATTATGGAATGGCACACGAAGAGGTAGTGAGGTATGTTAAGGAGGGCAAAGTGCTACCCTGTCCTGAGAATTGCCCACCCGAAATCTATGATTTGATGCGACTCTGTTGGAGCCGGAAACCGTCTAACCGTCCTCCATTCCAAACATTACACAAATCTCTGAGCATGCTTCATAGTCAATACTTGGCTGCCAAAGCCCTCAAAGAAGCTCTTTAAGATATCAAAAGGGAAAACGATACATTCTTGACTTTAACCACTTGTTCCTTTGCAATGAGTGCTCAGAACAGAAACAACAGTAACAACAATAACAACAACAAAGATAATAAACAGAAATGTCAGGCAGTTGCTAATTATTGAGAATAATTACTGCTGCTTCTTTTCATCAAAAGGAAAAACAAGCTTCAGATATTATATTCATTTTTTCTTTTTTCTTTTCATTCATTTTTTTTCAACAGCTGACCAATCGATGTGAAAGAAAAGAAGATATTTTTGTTGTGCAGTAAGCTCAGATTAGATTTCCGGTATTTCCCTTATGTATAACGAAAAGAAAGCACAAATATACCAAAAAGAGAATGCAAAATAGCTGAAATCTTTTTTCAGTAACCCAGCATTTGTTTCGCATTTTTTATATGATTCAATGAATCATAATTAAAAAAGTGGTGAATGAAAATGTACAAAAAATTTAATTACAGAAACGAAAGTAACAAAAGTGGGCAATTCTATCACTCAGCAAATACTGATACATACAATCTGCATTTTATCATTGGATTCTCTTTATTCGCTTTCACCCGACGGATATTCATCGAAATTCTATACAACTGTATCTTCATCTTCAATGTGTTTCAATACATATCTCAGTAGATGCATACTAATGCACTTACATATCTGTGCAGAGATACAAGCGAAGTTTTTTTTCTACTCATCACCAGTCAAAACGAACAAAACAGAAGGAATTTTTACCAGGTCCCCGATTTCTATGTTTATATATTTTTTGTTTTTGGAAGAGTGGTGTTTATGCCCTATGTACATTTTGTTTTCTTTTTTATGTTTAAATGGATTTTCTGATACATTTGAATCGTCAAGAAGGGCAACAAACTTTATTGTCTATTGACATTTTGAAAATAATAGCATTGCATAAAAAATAAGATATAAAAGGAATCAAATGAAGAGACATAGTAAGACTTTTAAAAATGAGTGGATGGAAAACATGGACTGTAAGAAAAAACTGTCAAGACATGAAAACATCAGTTTCGTTAACTTGACTGGAAATATGGCTGATAACTAATATAAGCAGAAAAGCAAAATCTTTATATGCTTTCAAATTTGACTCCTAAATTTTCTTGGATTATCAAGTCAAAACAAGTCATGGAAAAAAATTACATTCCCGCCTTGCGATGGCTCAAAATACAAATCCTCTGTAAATAAAAGAAACAATAAGAATAAAAATGACAACAAAGAAAAAAGACAAATAAAAGCTTTATTTTTGGAACTTACAAAATAGCAAAATTTTCAAGACAATTTTTTTCCTGAAAAATAATGTAGTAAGAGACCGGTATACATTGTTGCAAGAAAATTTTAACTCCATGAATAATCGTTTTTGTGGTACTTGAAACCGTTGTGGTTATATTGAAAATGATTCCAAAAAGCTTCCAAACAAATGTGTTCCTTTCAAATCTCACATCATACTTACCTTATATATATATATATATATATATATATATATATATATATATATATATATATACACAAATACATACACACATTACAAGCTTCACGGCTTGTGCTATATCATTAAAAGAGCATTGTCTTCCATCCTTACATCTACAATTCAAGATTTGTACAGAATTTAAAAGCAGACGTGGTATACAAAATTCATATGACATTAATAATGTTAAATTTGCACCAGATGCTCCACGAATCTGAATTCATGTAGAATTTGTTTGGGCCCCACATATATCTCTAGAATTTAGTAATATAGATATTTATTAAGATTGTTAAATTTTTGCCAGAGAACACACACAGACACAGACGCACATTGACACACACGCATGCATGCATTTATTATAATAATGATTAGATTTCTTACTATGAGCAATGCGAATCAAAACTGATAAACATTGTTCAATTTGTAAGCTCAGTAATTCAATTATATGCACAATATTACCGAAATTGTCAAGTTTGATAATGAAATATTTTAATGGATTAATCTTTCATCTCCAACAACTCGTTATCATTTTGCTAAATCGTTAATTTAATCCGCTCCCTAACACTAAAATACTAAACCTGTTAGCTATCAAAATTGAGTCGTTGCAATATCAAAATAATTATCTTTAACGAATATTTATAGAGCTTTAAAAAATAGGACCGAAATAATGAATAACCTCTTGGAGTCCCTGGCTTGGAAAACTCGTAATAATATCAACCTCACAAACTATAATATTGACTGCAATTTTTTCTTTCACCTTTTCCTCGATTAATATAGCTTTGTTCACTCTTAAAAAAAGGTTACTGCATATTATATAATCTTTAGGTATGAATTTTTTACCTGAGCAATAATCTGGTTTAGAATTTCGTTCCATAATAACACTATCAAAATAGTTTCAAGTCATAGTAATGAAAACGTAGGAAAGTTATTCATATTTAATTTTCATTCTTAATAGGATAAGATATATTTTATAAAACCTTAAAACATAAAAAATTAAAAACAATAATTTTCTCTTTAAAAGATCTATTCAAATAAATATTTTAAATTCAATTATTATCGAATGCTTACTTATTTTTGATATTGCAATAAAATTAATTTTGTTTTTAGATGTTATATAACATGTAAATCATTAAATAAAAACATGTTTTTCTAGCCACGGAAATATAAATTACTACTTCTTATGTGGAGGGAAGAGAGAGGATTTTTGAGGAAGTCTTCATAGAAATTAATTTTCTTTTATTTTATGTTCTTTATAAGAATAAAACGAATCTGATGATAAAATTTTGATATATTCGGTAAAATAATGTATCAGACATTATTTAATGCATTGAACCTTGAGACCTAACCATCTACCGGGACAGTTCTACCGGTAGACTGGTGTTACGGGTTCAAGGAGTTAACTTGGTACGATTAGTCGTGTTGAAAGCATTCTGGTGATTAAACTGTTGATTAGTAACTTTTCAAAACTGAATTCCATTTGGACGTTTGCATAATCTGCAGTCTTTATCTGCAGTATTTAATTCTGATTAGACATGTTAAAATGTTTTATCCTATTTTGAAAAGAAAACAAACTATAAATTAAAGCAATTTGAATAATTGTACGATATATTGGATGGAATAACAGAAAAAAATGCTTTGAAATGAAAATATCGCCCAGAAAGAATTTTTTTACAAAAGAATTGATTTTTCTCCCCAACCCATTTCAAGAACTGGATTGGTTTGGTTTGACATTAAAGGATATTTGTGATATTCTATCATTATTTTCTTTCTTTTTTTATGCTTGTACAATAACAACAACAACAACAACAACAACAATAAATTCATATGATTTACAAAACCAAAGACATTTTATTTACCAAATACCTTTTTTTTTGTCTCCAGTTAAAAATTCACTCACTTATACTTTCTTTTGTCTATTTTCTTCTTTCAGACACGATAGCTTTTATTTTTAAAGTTTGATTTCATGTATATTTTTTACAAGTGTTTAGCCAGTAATCAAATCTTGAGGGTTTTGTTTTTCTTTTTTTAATTAGCAATGACTTTTTCAACTTAGGATATACTCATTTCGACGTTCTTTCCAATTCATAGCAAATGTTTTCATTATACATTGATTCATTCGGACCAACTTCTTTGTCTTTGTTTCAGTTATAAGATTTTGTCTGTTGCATTTTTCCAATATCGCTGGGTGACGGTTGTATTTAATGACCTTCTAAAGAATGTCGAACGGAACCCTTTACGAGAATATGCTACTCACATACATAAACTTATCCTCCACGATGTCAGATTTTTTATGCAAGTTAATGATTTCACAATAAAATTAATCAACCAATCTTCAAGAGATACATATATTTTACCCGCAATTTATACCGTGAGTTTCATTTTAAAATGTTTAAATTACTACTAATATTGATTATAACTTTGGGGTAGTCAGGTTATATAATGCAAAAAACTAAGTTCTTCGTGCATCGAATATTGCTTCTACATTTGATATAGTGTTTCTGTTTTATATTCTTGACAAAATCTAAAGTAGAGTTGACACGTTATCGATCCTGACCTGACATTTCGGCTTCAGTCTCTTTTCCGCCGATTTAACGCAGCCTCCCTTTGCATCTTCTATAAATATTTTTCACGATAATTGTTATAATGATTTTATCTCGTTAGTACCTCGAGTTCACGAATTTAAACACAGAACTAGACTGGCGACTGTCTCATAATATCACTTTTGAAGTTAGTAGTTGTAACCGTAAGTTCTATGCTTATAGTTTCTTCTGCGCTTCTAGCTTGTGGACATCTCTTCTAGCTTCTTGCTTTCTTCTCAACTAAAATCTTCAAAAGTTGAAATGCAATATCGATCATCACCGTCTGTCTCCTTGAATCATTTCCTTTTATTGCCTTCTCTGTTATTTTCACTTTTAATTTCTTCCCTTGTATCCCAGTGGCTTTTATTGTCTTGCTTAGCATAAAATGATAAAAAACATTCGAAATTCTAAAAATATAGAACTTCAAAAATTATATTTGATTATCTCACGATGGCATAATCACATATATTCTAATAAATTATTTTTTATATAACCAAAAATGGGATCGCATAATATGTCTCCATAACCTTCAGTCTTTCATCTATTTATTTTACGTTGTTTCGTTTTAAATTGTAGAAGTTTCTCTTGTTTCTAGAGATCGTTTTTATTTGAATATTATTTATAAATAATAAAAATAAACTTTTTCGTTACCCCCAATGGTGTTTAGGGCAGCGTTTTTGCTGTTTTCATAACAAACTGTTTTATATGGGGCAGGGTTGTTAGCCCTGCGCTAAACGCCCAAACCTGGAGGAAGGTGATTTTCTAAGCGTAGCTTAGATGTGACACACAGCCGAAAGTAGGGGGTACGCAGTAAGGATTGAACTCACTAATCAGTTATAATGATTCTAGCGAGACGAGCTTGCTAACCATTACACCACGCCGAGGTGCCCCCATTCTCTTATACACTGCTTTAGTGGCCCACAAATGTTCTGTACTTTTAATATCTAAAGAGGTTAACGGGAATTCTATTGATTTATTTTAAACCTTTTTCGCAAGGTGAAAAATCTTAAAATCTATATAATGTGAAAGATCATAAATATACTCATCGGAGTTTCTTGTTTGTTACCTGTACCACTCAAAAATGTTTTGTTCAAGAACATAAAATTATTTATTGCATTTATCAGTATACTTAAAAATGACCTATAATTTAATGAAAATATTATCTCAAAACATCACATCACACACTTCTGTTGTATTCTAAGTTGTGTTGGTTGATTATTTCCATGAATGACTAAAGCTTTTATCAGGTTCGTCTGAAAAAAAATTACTGTTGAAAAATCATTTTTCATGTACCTCTTCACTCAACTTGTATGTTTCTCTTTTTCTTCAAATATTTTCATGCTAGTTCATCCGGTGTTTTTACTGCCAGTTTAATTCCTCTCATACATATCTTTATTACAGTCTTAGTAAGAATTTTTATTGTTTGGCCAATGCTTTTAATTTCTTCTCTTTGTTTCATTGATCAACATTTTACAATTTTCAAAATTGTACTTCAATTGTGCTTTACAATAGTTTTTCTCATTTAGGATTATACTTTTTTTATAATGCATGTTAATATGCATATATCTTTAAAAAAAAAAAGGCAATATCAATGTCATGTTGCATCATAAAATCTCACATCACCAAATAAGCTATTGTCAATATTTCCAATACAAACATAGACAGAAGTTCACAAGATATATTTATTATATCAACAGAGATAAATTCTGAACATCTTATCAGTACTGATTGGTTAATAATATTTTATAAAAAAACATTGACTTGCATGATGACCCGTTTGTTCACCGTTGTATATTGCAGCACTACCAAATACAAAAATTGAACTTTTGATTTTCACAGAGATTGGGACATGCTCAGTAAATGAGCACCATTTCGATTTTATTTTCGCATTCTTTCCGTTTATTAAATGCTGAGTATATATTGCTGAGATTTTTAAAACCTCAGTTGATAGGTCCCAACGCATTTTTATTTAAAAGTTTTAATCTCATTTTTTGAAAAAAAGGATCTAATTTATGTAAAACTGACATCGTTTATTAATTCAAATTTTATTTTACTTCAATTCGTCACAATTAATATATATATATATATATATATATATATATATATATATATGTGTGTGTGTGTGTGTGTGTGTGTGTGTGTGTGGCGTGTGTTAATTTTCTAATGAGAAAATGCATATATTTGCTTTCTTTCTTTTCTTTTGTTCCTTCTCTTTTGCTTTTGACCCAACTTTCCTGCATCCAATTTCATATATATATATATATATATATATATATATATAACTTGTTTCAATTATTTTTGATGTCGTTTCCTCCAAATTTTCATTCATTCAATTCAAAATTCACATCTGGTAATTTATTTAACCGGAGGCGTTTTTCTCTTTTCTTGTGGCAGGATGGCGTTCTATCTCCTTCTGTGAAGGGGTTGTTGTCTGCCGGACTTGAAGAAAGTTGTACAACAAAAACCATCAAAATGCTTTTAATTACATAGTCGTACTTATCAATGAAGTTTCTTTTTGTTAACAAAAACTGTCAATCAAATAATTTTTATTTCTTATTTAAATTCTAAAACGATTTTTGTTTATTTTTGTCCCATTTGGTTGCAAAACAATTTTACGCATGTCTTGCATGAGCCCTAGCCCATGAATCGCCTGATTTTTTCTTTTTTAACTGAAAGTAATATCTAAAAAAAGAAAATCACAGGACATTAGTTATATGTCTACACTGAAAATTTGAAGGAACCGAATATAGTATTTTGCAAATCTAAACTTATTCATAAATGGAACTTTGTCTGTGTGTTTGTGTGTCTGTTACCCATAGACTCTGAAACGGCTGAACCGATTTTCTTGAAAATTTACACAGTTGTACTATAAGCATCTGCGAGAGTTCTTAGCTAGGTTTTGTGTCGAGGTACCCCCGATAAATATCGAAAATCGATAATCGAAAAAATCGGGTTATAGAAGGAGTGGTCCGATTTTAATTAAATTTGATACACTCATAGACAAAGACATAAGAAACGATATTCAGAAGTTTCAAGGTTGCAGCTCTTACAATAGTGCAGAAAATCGATAATATATATATATATATATATATATATATATATATATATATATATATATATATATATGTATAAAAGGCAAGATGTTTGTGTGTGTGTGTCTGTTTATCTGTCTGTATGTTCTTTATACAAATCCACAATTTTTATCCGATTTTCACCAAACTTCACACAAATATTCTTTAGGCTGAGTCTGAGCTCATCGATTAGTTTTAAAGCTTTCATTACACCCAAGCAACGCCGGGATAGACTGCTAGTTATAGATAAATGAAGGATATCTATGTTATGTCTTCTGTCGATAACAGTATTATTTTAATTTCAAGCATTCGAGAGCTATTTTTATGGACTTGCTAATCTTGCGTCTTAATTTGAAATCCCAATACCGCTTCGATATGTTCAAATTTGAGTGTACCTGTGTATGTGTACAGAGAAGAGATAGACGGTTAGTGCAGAGCGGCAGTGGTTCAAATCACAGTTAACGCTACCTGAGGCTAAGGAACCTCACTGTAGAGCAAATTTGGTAATTATTATAGTACTAACTACGATTTTTTCTGAAAACCTAAAATTTTGGATCTTGTGTCAGGTACCTTAGCAAGTACCTGTTGCAATGTGCTTTTCTCGACATAAAGATATAATCATTGATCACTCGATGAAGATCCAGTTCACTCTGGTTTGCACTGTACCACGCTGAATAATCATGCATTTTAAAATGCGGAATATATATATATATATATATATATATATATATATATATATATATATATATATTTCTGTTCGAATTGTAATCTCCATAAACATTGATAAGTGCAGATTGCATGGCACTGATGTTTTTACAAATCCTTTCACCCTAGTTAACAAGACTATTGTCTATTGTTTGGGTTAACGTTAAACTTCAAATCTTTTAAGTTATATGTTATGTAATTAACCCATAAAAACAATATATGCTTAAGTAATAGACCTATAATTTGTTGTTTAATTGTCCATTTACTCTATAAATATGACAAGTAATTTGGTAAGAAAGTTTCTGAATATTTTAGGCAATCAACAAAAGAATTTCATAATTTCTTTCAAAGTAAAAATTACAATAAGTATCACCACTCATTTTTGATAACTAACTTTTAAACTGAATTTTAAAAATAAAAAAAATTGAAACTTTTATTTTAGTTTTAATAGAAAGCTAAATGATAAAATTACTATTTCAAGTAAGCAAAATACTCTGATATATTTCAAACAGAAATTATATTCATTGTGATCTAAAATTTTCAAATTTTTTAAAAACTTTCAATTTCTTGGCCATTTTTTGAGTGATCGACACATTTGTAAACAAAAATTAATACTCGGGTTTAAAAATCTTGCAAAAATAACTTTAGACTCGAAAATAAGTGACACAAAATAAGTGACACATCAGTGACACATTATTTTTGAAAAATTAGCAAATTTAATGTAAAATACTTCTGATTTACACAGATATTACATATTTATAGCATGAAATTTAGAATAAAACTATTTCTTAAACACAGAGTTGAATTCTTTTTTACCTTTCCACCGTAATTGAAAAATGTTGACAGTTTGACAGATGAGATAAGATATGTGTATCGCGATCACAAGTGACATAATTGTATAATTTTTCCTTGAAACACATGACCTTTTAATGTACACATAGAAATTACCATACGAAAAAAGCTTTAAATACACAAAAACAAAAAAGTATTTATTTAAAAATACGAAGGCGCGAGGATTTGTATTAAACTTTTTAATTTTCGATTAGTAAATGTAATCTTCACTAACTACAACAAATTTTTTGAAGTATTTTACAAATATTTTTGAAACTTCATAAATTATTATAATTAAAAAAATGAAAACAATTCTTTAAAATTTCATAATTTATCGGTATTTTTTTCTTCAGACAATAATGTCCTTAATTTATATTATTTATTAATGTCATAGTTTTATTGCATCTTTTATTTTACTATTCGGAGCATATTTTCGGAAAATAAAGTCAAAATGTTTCAGAAAAATAATAGATGATTTACATTTGTCATTGAGTCCTGCGTTTAACTAATAAAACCAATTTTCGCAACAAAATTAAGTTTCACTAAAATCTGACAATTAATTGATTTTTCTAAAAACTTCCAAATTAATGTGTTTGTTACTTGAAAAATAATGAGTTATGTAATATTACGTTTTCCACTCACGTAACGATTTGGTTAACCGCTAACTAAAATCAAAACAAAATTTTTTAACAAAATTTCGAATGGGATAGAAGGGATTAAATTATTTTTTTAAATAATTAAAAAGTACTGTGATCCTTCCTCTTAATAATAACATACATTTTGATGGAAAAAGTTCGTTTTTATTAATTTTGTGGCCTTTTTTTTTATTTTTATTGTTTATCGATTTAGTGGAGGTTATCAATTATCAAACATTCTCTTTTTTTCTAAATATGTAAACAAATTATAATTTTCTTTGCAAAATTAGAGCGTTATTTGACACTCGTATAATATTTTTAGATGTTTTAATGACGTTATCATTTCGAGTATCCTAATTATTTTGATAATTCTGTAGGAAGCTGAAAATGTCTTAATCGACAAGCTGGGCTCTCGGTATTGGTACAATAAAACATCCTAACTGTTGCAAACTTTCAGGATCTATTTGCCGAACAATCAAGTTTTTTTTACGGTGTGCATTTGTAGACAAGTTTCCACATCATTGTACAGCTCAACATGGACGAATTGCACTTGTCTTTCATATTCTTTTGATCATTCTGCAAGAAATTCAAAACTACCGTACCGTTGATAATTTCTATTCTGTACTCCTGGCAACAATTCAGCTGAACTGATGCTCACTTAGAAATAATTCAAAAATAAACTCTCAGCCATTCATGAGAATGAAAAAAAAGTAATTGTGAATGTTTTGAAATCAAATTAATAATGGCAAAGTCAATTCTCTCTCAAAAAAAAAAAAAATACAGAAATACTATAACTGAAAATTCTAGAACTTTCAATCTGTTTGGAAACTTTCTCATCAATCTAATATACACTGTTAAATGCGTTACCTGTTTGGCAGTAAACACAGAGAGAAATATATATATATATATGAATTTTTATATATAAAGGGTTTTAAATATAAATATATATGTACACATATATACATATATACATATATATATATATTTACATATATATATATATATATATAGATATATAGATATATATATATAGATATAGATATACACATACATATACAAAAATACATATATATATATATATATATATATATATATATATATAAGCATACGTATTCCTTGTGCGAAGTCACTTTTGGTAGTCATGAGTTATCTCCCTCTAACTGGACTTACTTGTTCTCCACTGCTGTAGCCTGGTATTGAACTCACAACTCTTTAGGTCAAGTTACTGGAACTAACCAACGTCTATATCTACTGGGCCATGTGTCCTTAAGCAGACCGGAGCGTACAACGGCCGAAACGTCGTACAAATGGCAACATAGACGAGGACAATAGTCCGAATAATGTAAATAGTGAAATATATATATATATATATATATATATATATATGTGTGTGTGTGTGTGTGTAGTCTGTTTAATCCAGTACTACCAAAATATCAATTTACGCTCCGATTTATCCCCAATCTCACCTTTTTTTTTGGAAATAATACTGAAACAAACTAACATACATAGTAAAAAGTCCAAGGAAAACGGTTGAATTCCCTTCATGTTAACATCTCGTGACCTTGCACTACACATGAAAGAGTTCTGAAACTACAATATTCTGTTAATCTTTTTGAATGATTTGTGAGGGTTTTTTTTTTGTTTTTTTTTATATATAGTTACTTTGTTTATAGATACGTAATTTGGAATAAAGCTCGTTTCGTCTTTTTACTTTGATAAAGTCCATCACAGGACGAAATGCGTAGGCGAGTTAAATACAATTTTCCTCTTGTCTTCTTTTTATTTAACAATATAAGTATATGCATATTTATTATTCAACTTTTACTTTAGAACATGTAAATAACTACTACAAAATTGAACATTTTGTTTTGACATTGATAAATTATTGTCTCATCATGCTGTCAGCTATGATGGAAGTAAAACAAAATTTTGTCGAAACAAAATGTTCAGTTATGTAGTAGTTATTAACATGTTCTAACGTAAATGTTGAATAATAAATAATTCTCGGTCTATTTTATATTGACCGCTGTTTTAAATTGCTATATTAAACGTTGCAGTTTTATTCTACGTTCATTTACATTTGGATGTGTGTGTGTGTGTGTGAATACATATTGAATATATGTGAATATATATATATATATATTGTGTTTAATTGTGATAATGTTTAGCGCCAAGTTTGTTGTTCTTTAAATAGTTTTACTGATAAAATGTATTTTGGCAAGCAGGTTTTTTGTTGATATAGGTGTGTTGAGCGTTGATGAGCACAAACTTTGTCATTTCAATTAATGCCGACTTTTTTTTTTTTGAAGATACAGTTATTATGCTCTTACTCGTCAGGCCTAGTTGCGAAGTGAATGCCAAATGTCCAAGTCGGATTTTGAACTAGGTTCGATGATTCCATTCTTTGTGCCGTTGACTCTAAGACAATTCAAACCTCCAGTATTAGATGTAATTTAGTTTTAAAAAATTAGTTGTAAAATTCAAATTTCTTTCGAATTGAATTAATCAAAATGTAGCAAATAGTTAACTTAATTTCCCACAAGTAATATTATAAAAGAGCGTATAAGTTCGATCTTCTATCAGGTTATTAAATCAAATTAACGAATATTAAACTTTTCCTCCTTTGCAAGTCTCAAATAATAATGTCATAATGGATAGAGGTCTACTGTTATTAAATGCCTTTTGCTTAAATGTATTTGTTTTGCCGAAATAAAATGACATGCGTTATTAGTATAAGATGAGTATGTCAAAATAAAAAGTTACAAAACAAAAAAAAACAAAAAACAAAAAAAATAAACATAAATGATGCCTGCAGATGGATTAATATTTAAGATATATTTTTTTACTATATGCACTGAGTGATAAGCAAACTGCTGACAAAGACTATTATGGAAAATAACTAACTTTGAAAAGTGCAAATAAAATTAATGATCATAAATTAGAATATTTTATTTTACCAAATATACAGACGTATTGCAAGACAGTGATAATTTTACACATATGCGTAAGTGCATGTATTGTGTGAGTATGGAGGTCTGCGTTAAATTTTAAGTTATCTTTTTATCATTTTCACCTCAGTTAACATATTACCGTCAAGTCCGTGGTTTATATATATATATATATATATATATATATATATATATATAATTACAATACTTATTTTTAGTGGATACTCTTGTTTAAAATAGACGCCCCGTTTTTTTTTTTAAACAGTTTGTATTACGTCTATCGGCCTGCTCACTTAAGGTCGATTGACGTAAAACAGTGTTTAAAATTAAAATCGGGCGTTTATATCAAAGACTGGCATCAACTAAAAATAACGTTTGAAGTAAAATTAAGAATAAAAATTCGGATTAAAAATATATCCATAAATCTTTTAGAAATATTACTAAACTGAGGTTAATACTAACCAGCGACAGCCTGTTTCATGTTTGAACGCAAATTACCAGGACATATATATATATATATTAAAAACAGAAATAGGTGTTGTTCCAACGAGAGAAATTGGTGTAGAAGAAAAAAAGTGCGTGAGGCCGTGAACGTTTTGTTTAAAGTGTAGATTTAGTGCTGTTATTATTATTAATATTACTTGCTTTTTGTGTGATATATTAAGTGTCCATAATGGTATTTGTGTCGGTACACGTTTTTCGAGTCTAAAGTTGACTCTCTTCAGGCGAATAAACTTGTGAATTTACATATCGAGATCCGTTTGTTTTTCAAGTTCGAAAACACATCTACATTCAAAATAAAAACAAATCTGAGCTGTAATTTTAAAAACGTAATTTATGCTATAAAATGCAATAAATGTGCAAAAATATACGTGGGGGTGACATAAGGCCTGAATAAAAGAGTAGCCCTGCACAGAAATAATATTAAACTAGCCAATAATAGAAAATTGTACGTTTCCCAACGGTTACACGAGTGTAGTGGAGGTAAATTAAGAGTAATGCCTATATACTAAAATGCAGATTATTACACGCTCATGATGCAGGAAGAAATATTTATAAAAAATACAAGCCTTCCTTCAACAAAACAACATGAAAATTCAAAGAGATACACACAGACACACTAAATTCAAATGTGATAAAAAAGACACTAAATTCAAACGCAATCAGAACAAAAAAAAAATTTCAAAAACCACAAAAAGAACTAGATGACCTGTTGTGTAGAATTTAATAAACTCACTGAAAACAATTTTGAAGTATAAAGACGAAATCAAATTTTGCAAGTCAGTGTAAAACAAATTTATAGCTAACAAAAAGCGACGGAAGAAATTTAACGTGCAAGTGTGAAAAAAAAAAAAAATTAAACACGCACGCATATGAAATTTCTGACCTGCACACCATTTATCTATATATACACGATACTTTGGCCATTAGAAAAACAAACGGATCTCGATATGTAAAGTCACAAGTTTATTTGCCTGGAGTGAGTCAACTTTATACTCGAGACACGTGTAGCAAAACAAATACTTTTATGGACACTTTATATATCACATAAAATCCAAGTAATATTAATAAATAAATCTACATATTAAAAAAAAACGTTCATGGCTTCTCGCACTTTTTTCTTATATATATATATATATATATATATATATATATATATATATAGGAAAGAATATTAAAAAGTTTTGAGTTTAAAAATGTGTTTTTTTTACAGTATTTGTTTATTTCTACTATTATATTTTATATTTCAGACCGCCCTCGGTCCTTCATCAGAAACAAATGATTTTAAGATTTGAATTAGTAACAGATTTCGCGAGATTTCGCGAGAGCGTCAGTGAAGAGTTTGTTTACATCACGTGACGCGTTTGTTTACATCACGTGACGCGTTTGTGGAGAGAGTTTTTGTTTTTACATCAAGTGACGTTGAAAGCGACAGATTTTTTTAAAATTATGTTTGTAAACGTAAACCTATCTTTAATAATGCTTGTAAATTTGTTTTAGATAAAAAATATTTTAAATGTATCTAAAAAAGTTTAAAAAATATTTTTAAATGTATCTAAAAAGTTTAGTTATTGAAGTATTTGTAAAGATTCAAAGCACCTAAGTCCCTATTTAACCCTAGCTTGTGTGTATTTAATTTTAAAATCCAGTATTTTTCTTTCTTTCTGCGTGTGTATGTAGAACTAAAATTGGAGTCTATTAGTAAACATTTGCAATTTTCTAAGATGTGACCCGGTTGATTGAAATGTGCTCCTACTGGGGAATATTGATTATTTTGGCGTATATTAAGTTTGTGATTATTGAAGCGAAATCTGAAGCTATTACTGGATTCGCCAATATATCCACTATTGGGACATATTGAACAGAAGAGGAAGTATATAATGTTTTCGCTGTCACAAGTGAAGCGTGGTGGGTGCAATTTGATTTTGGTGTTGGGTACAGAGAATATTGTGTCGTTTACCAAATGTTTACAAATTAGGCACCTGGGTTTCTGACATTTTAAATTCTCTGATAGGTTTGTGTTTTGTTAGAAGTGAGGATAGTTGATAGGTTGGGTTTTTGTTGCATTGCATTTATGGGTGGTTTATCGAAAATGTCTTTGATTTTTTTGTTTGATTGGAGGTTCTTGTAATCATTTTTAAAATTTTTGATATGTGTGTGTGAATGTTGATTGTGGTTAAAAACCATGGGAAATCGGTTGTTGTTTTTTCTTTTCTTGTATGTGAGAAGTGTGTTACGATTTATGTGGATGGTTTTATTTAATGCTTCTTTTATTATTTTTATTGGGTATTTACATTTTAGAAATTACTTTGTTAGGTTGTTAATGTTGTTTAGAAAATCTGGATGGTCTGAGCATATGCGTTTGATTCTTAGAAATGAGCTGTATACGATAGATTTTTTTAATTTATGCGGATGATAATTGTTAAAGTGTAGGAATTTATGTTGGTTTGTGGGTTTGTTGTATAGATTGGTGGAAAGTGTATGTTTGTTTAATTTTATCATGACGTCTAAGAAAGGGACGGATGTGTTTGAGTACTCCATGGTAAATTTAAATGTATTATGGAAGTTGTTGCAGAAAGTAAAAAAGTTTTTTTTTAATTTTTCTACTCCATGAGTCCATACTAAGAAAATGTCATCAATGTATCTAAAATAATGTGATGGTTTGTATTGTGAATTGTCTAGTATCTTTCTTTCTATAATGTGCATAAAGATATTGGCATAACTAGGTGCCATTTTCGTGCCCATTGCTGTGCCACTGATCTGTAAATAGTGTTTGTTGTTGAATTTAAAATTATTGTGTGTTAAGATGAAATTTACTAATTGGCATATATCTGTGATTTGGTTGTTAGGTAGTTTGCTTTTAAGGAACTCATGGCAGGCTGATACTCCTTCAACATGTGGAATGTTGGTGTACAGAGACGTAACATCCATCGTTATTAGGATATTATCATCGCGTACTAAGTTAATGTTTTGTAATTTGTTGAGAAAGTCAGTAGTGTCTCTAATATAACGAGGTATGTCAGGCAATAAAGGTTTTAGTATATTGTCTATGTATCCAGATATAAGTTCTGTGAGGGTACCAATGCCTGATATTATGGGTCTGCCAGGTGGTGTGATTTTAAGGGCTTTTGAAATTTTATAGATCTCTTCATTGTTTGATTGTTTAGTATGATGTGGGTTGGATGAAGTGGTGTTAGGGTGTTTTTCTGAGATGATTTTGGGGAGTTTATGTAGTTTTGGGATAGTGTAGAATGTTGCTGTTTTGGGGTTCTCAGGAATAAGAGCTTTTATTTTATTTTTTGTGCTGTGATTCAGGTTCTGAATGAGAAGTGATAATTCAGTTTTGTAAGTGCTGGTCAGATCTAGAAGTAAGGGTACATAGAACCTGTTATTTTGAAGTTGTGATTCTGCTTCTTTAATATAGTTGTTGATATATAATAGTAGAAATAAACAAATACTGTCAAAAAAACACATTTTTAAACTGAAAACGTTTTAATATTTTTTCCTATACATATTAAGACAGTATACGTGGATCATCACTATGCTCTCTCTCTCTCTCTCTCTCTATATATATATATATATAAAAGCACTGATAAAAACGTAAGGAAATAGTAGAATCACTAACTAGCTATACATTAATAATTGTTGTAAATTTAATTTTGAAATCAATTCTTGCTTCCATTTTTGGTGTTGCGATGTGCGTTGTGGTCCAGTGGATATCGGCTCGGAACGAGAAATCGGAGAGCCGAGTTCGAATTCCGGTTGAATCCATCGTATTCACTTACGTGCAAATACCCTTGGGAACGGTATTAATCCGTCTATTCCTTCCAGTTATGGGTTAAATAACAGGACAGATTGGGTTCTATAGCATTGGCCGGCAACCAGTCTATCGCAGAAAGCAATAGCAACCTATTGCGGGATAATATTCTGCCCAGTCAGTCATGTCTCTTTCGAGACATGATCGCCCAAGCGTGTATCACGTATGGCACTTAACTGACTGAATACCGTTACTACTCCTGCTTCAACGTTTCTTCTTCAACTAGTCCGACTTCTGCCTCTCAAAACTGACATAAGTTTATTTTATTGACCATGATGTAGATCTCGTCATTTTGTCAAGTAGCAGCTGCTGTTGTCGTTGTCACTGTCTCCGCCACCATCACCATGTTGCTTATATTTGCCCTCTCTCTCTTGCTCTTTCTCGTTATGCCACTGACGAATCTCGCCAAATACTCTCTCTCTCTTCAGAATACTCTCGCAACCATTTCCCTTCTCTGTCTTTGTAAGTACAACTATAATCAAGATCCATTCAAATGTATTGAAAAATAAAAGAATGACATCATTTACTCACGGCTAACGTTTTGTTTTATTTTTTGTTATCATATTCTATCCTACTTTTTTTATTTGATTTTTCTTCGTCTTTCCTCAGATTAAATTTCTATTAAGGAACCAACACCAGAGCTAATAAACTCATAATCCAAGAAAGAATTAAAACGAATAAAAATAAGTTATTCATTTATTATAGGTAACGCTACGGACTTTCTAAAAAACAACCCCCCCCCACGCAAAAAAAAAAACGCATTTTGAATAATTTAAATACCTCCTTTCAACCTAAATGTCGGCTCATTTAACCAATGCATTGCGTGTTCTGTTGAATATTTTACAGATTTCTCAAAATCGTCAACAGGGAATTAAAAATAATATTTTCTAAGAATTTATCATTCGACAGGAAATCCATTTCGCGCCTTTTGGGAAGACTTTTAGTGTTCGTATGAACTGATTATTATTCACTATTATTAATTTTAATTACTTTATTTGTTCTATTAATTCTATTTTTATTATATATATATATTATCTTTTATATTTACAATCTTAATTTTGTTTTACTCATTTTATTTATTATACTCGCTGAGTATAACGGTTCATAATCTCTTTTATTGCATGTTACAAGTCAGTAGCTAAATAATTAACAAATCTAAAGTGCATTTTACATAGACTTTTAGAATTACCCAGTTATATAATAAAACTGCTCAGTTCCTACGTGTTTTTATTTTTCTCACTGATATTCCAAATTGATCACAAAAAAAATTCAAATCTTTCGCTATAAGATATCAATGGATTCATAAATAACTTTCATTTTAGATCAAATGGCGTCTAATTTCCACAATATTTGAGCACTCTCTGCATTATGGCCGCTGATTTAATTCATGCTGTCACCTGGATGATTTTGATTTTTGAATTCCTAATTCATTCAGCATATTTGCAAGTAGTTTCCCAGGTTCTCCGTTTATGATGGCTACAAATTACGAATTCATTTTACCACTACTGCTAGTACTAGTATTTTTAAATCTTTTTCTTTTCTTTTTTCTTTTTGATTAAAGACATCTTGCTTTTCACGTTTCATGCACCTCTGTATGTTTTGAATACGTATGTAAAAACAAGAGAAAATATAAAGTGATAACACACACACACACACACACACACACACACACACACACACATATATATATATATATATATATATATGGATAATGCGGTTAAGATTGTAGCGATTGGGGAAGCATACTCTTCTGGTTGTCTGTTCCATAAAACAGATGTCCTTGGGAAGACTGCCTGAATGGAAATTCCCTCTCATCAAGGAAATACGAAGGTGATGATACAGTTTGTTAAAGTTTACGTGGCAAAGATCTGAACTGACGTGACTAATTAATGTAGTTCGTCAGAACATTTTTCTTGGAAATATGGATAGATTAGCGAGGAACATTTGACATTTCGTCTGTGGAAAAAGTGATGAACAGTGGGAAATATTTCATCACTTCCAGTGCCACACGAGGCTTTTAAACTTTGTCAAGGCTAGAAAATGAGGTCGAGCATCTCCAGCCCAGATATGGCAGCAATAATCAATATTTGGCTTGATTTGACTATTGTAAAGATAGAACATGATAGGAGGAGTAAGGTACTTTTTGAAACGGTACAAGGAATCTCGCCCATTTTACCAGTATCTTTAGCAAGGGATATATATGAGTTCTACTTGAGGTTTGGAATGAACTTCAGTCTTAATAGACGTTTAAAGCAAGGAGTTTCCCTAAGAGTATAACCGTTCATCATGACAGGCAAACATTCTGGGTCTGTTTTGTGATGATAAAAAGTTAATAGCTTGGTTTTGGACGTATTGAATTTTACAAACCAGTTTCTTCCCCAATGGACTGTATAAGCTTGATAAGAAGATAGATCAGCTACAAGGCTCTGGTCGTCTTATATCATTCTGCTCGGATAGTAATTAAATTTAAAAATATATAGTCTGAAATTAATCAAAGTTTAGTACAAATTTCAAAACCTTCTTGGACGGAAAAATATCAAACTTTGTAAGAAAAACTTAATGTGGGGGGGGTAAAAACAGAAAGGAAAAGGAAAGTTGAGATTCTAGTAAAGGAAAATTTTAGAAATGAAAGCAGAATGAAATAGGCAAAATATTAGCTAACGAATTAACAACTAGGAATACTATTTTTTTAAAACGAAAGAGTTGCAAATGAGTACAGAAAAATAATATTGATTTCATAATAGCTCACAAAACCAATATCATTGAATATGTAATAGTAATAGGCAAAGTTAATATAGGAAGTGATAACAGAATTTGCACAATCAAATTTGTGTTTAAAACAGATAAAGAGATAGAACTTCAGAACATCTGAGAATTGATGGCATAGTAAAAATAACGTAGATATGAAATTCACAGCAATAATTAAGAAAGAAGTTGTGGGAATAGCAAAAACAAACGGAAATATCATTAACGTAAGAGAATAATCAAATAAAAAAGAAGACTAATAAAATCGAGATAAATATGAGCAGACAATTATGCGATAAAACTTAAAATGCAGACTTAAACAAAACTACAAAGCAAAAATATGATAAAAGAAAAATGAAGCTGGAACGTGGAAATAGTAGGAAGGTTTTGAAACATGTTCGATTCGCAGCTTGTAGAGGCGTTGGTTATGCTTGGTACAAGGCCACTTCGAAACGTAGCCGACAATCCCCGCATCTAAAGATATCATCAGGTTGTTTGAATAAATTGAAAGAAGTGAAATTTTGTTAACTGAACGCTATAACAGATATGTATATAGTAAAAATACTCGAATAGAAAATGCATGTAGTTAATTAATTTGTATGAGTGAAATGTTCCAAAAGAAAAATGCACGTGGTTAAATGTTTTAGAGAGTAGCTAAGTGTCCAGAATTTATAGTTGATAGTAGGAGAATGTGTGCATGTAAAAAGATTAAAAAAGTCTTCCTCTCCCTTTATTGGTAGGTTGGCGACAGGGTGCGAAAGAAGTGAAACAAATAAAGAAATTGTACTGAGTGGTCTTTAGTTTTACGAGTCAGTTGAAGATGTCCTGTTGTTGCTGTTGTTTTCTTTGGCGGCGTGGAGTGAAAACGAAAAAAAGAAAATTGAAAGAAGAGGTAGAATTAATATATGTCGATGCGACATGACCTCGGGTTGAAGCATCTTCTTTACATTGCGACGAGATGCTTCAGATACCGCTCCCATTCTGAATGGGTCGGCTTCTTGAAATTTCTTTTTGTTACATTGTGTCCGTCAGCTACCCGCTCCCATCTCGGACTACTTTGACCGGTCAAGAGATGTGGTTTAAGTAGTGGATTTTAGCCATGTGACCGGCTACAACAGGCATTTTCATTTTCTAGGTGTGAAAAAAATTTGACTGGCGTCTTAGATCAATTTCCTATTTCCTATCCAGTCTGAATTTTACTTTTTACACTGACTTGGAAATTTGCCTTGTTCTGGGTTTTTTCCAAAATGTTTTTAGTCGTTTGGATCCGATTTCGTGCGTGTGCAATTTTACTTTTTTTGTTTGCGTTAATTGTTAGATCATATAGGATTTGTATCCTATAAGCGCACACAGATAAACAGCAAATTCTTGCATTAAAATTCTTGCATCAAAGAATTTATCAAATTTATGAACAAGATGCTAGTAACCGATAAATGCTATGCAAACTAGTTTAGCTTTAAAATTAAAATAAAAAATAACACCAAAGTTACTTTCAACAAATACTAACAGAAGTGCCAACATAAAAAGGTTTACTTTTATTCAATACAAAACGTGGAAAAATCAACAGGCTACGATGGCAAAATAGGAAACTTTTAGAATGCAGAAAAAAATTCTACAAAGGTTTATTACAGTTTTTTATCCAGTGTAGACCTGAAAAAAGGCTGCCTGAAAACTTTAGTGTAGGAAAATAATTCAACTCAATAAGTGATATTGCAATATCTCGTTGCAAAAGTCTCTGAGTAGCAATTTGATCTGAATTTCTTTTGTGTGGTGTCGTTTGTTAGGGTCATTGCTCTGTCTTAGTTGATTTGATGTAGACATTAAGCACTTTCATTTATTGCATAGGTAGATGTCTATCTTTGTTTTTCTGTTTGCTTTCCTTTTTTTGTGGGGCCTTTCTTTGTTTATCGAATCTCGGTTTTACTTTTTATTTTATTTTATTTTGTCATTTTAGGTGTTTTATTTGGTAGACTGTGTGTTGGTGGAGTTGCAATCGTAAGTTTTATCGCTATTTTTGTTTGTTTCAACATAAAAGTAAGATAGTAATAAGCTTGACACTATCAGTTTTAATACAGAACTGTCGAACACATATAAAAATATGCTGGAAAATGCGTACATAAAAAATTCTTAGATGAAAATCAGCAACTTAAAAGAGCAAGATTTAGTAGCAGTTACTCAATAATACATCATATTCAAACAATAAACCAAGTGATCGAAAAAAAAATACAGAACGTAACAAATAATTTTGTTTGGCTTAAGCTGACAATGCAAAGTCATTTGCCTCAGTAACGCACTTTTAACACGGGAACATTTTAGCAAAAATGCTGTAAAAGATATTGCGACATATAAAATACGTATTTGGCAATAAAGATTAAAATACAGATAAAACAAATACCGGAAAAGGTGACCAGAGGATACGAATTCATCTAAACTATTTACAATATTTCTTGAATTATTTTTTTCTCCAGGAAATGAACTAGAAAGAAATAGGAACAGATATAAACAGAGAATGTTTGAGCCCATTTGCAATTTGATGATTGTACTAAAAAATAGGAAATACCAGGTTACTTATAATAAATGCTAATTTGCCTGAAGAGAAAAAGATTCAATATAGGTTTAAATATGTAAATAAACTTGGAAAATCTTTTTTTAATTTAATAAGAATATAAAAATATCTGCAAAAACGTACGTGGTTTAAATAACGTTCAAGATATTTACAGACATTCATTCCAGGTAAAAAGAGTAAAATAAAGATAAACTAGTTGACTACCAAGAAATTATATAACAATTACAGTTTTTCACTTTAAAACATATCCAAACGATGAGTGAAAGAGTTTAACCTCTCAGTAAAATGAAAACTAAGGGTAAAATTATAAAAGTAAAACAAATCAAACACAATAAGAAAATCTTCATTATCATAAACCTCTCACACATCAATTCACGCATAACTGTGTGCATGCACACATACATATCTGCACTATTATTTTGTGTGATTTTATGTCTAGTCTTTACGTTTTTTTACCAGATCAGCGGGAAAGACTATATAAAAGAGGAATGGAGCAATGTCAATCTTTTTGTCAATTTTGTGGTAGTGTGGCCAATGTAATTGTTTGCTAATTTAGATTGTTGATGAACACAAACTAGTAAACATATATAAATAAATAAATCTACATCGTATTGTTGTGGTCTTAAAATCAGTTTTCATCATATACCAATCCCTCGAATGTCTAGACTATCACCATCATGTGGTAATAAGCTCTCCTGCTTTGGTTAATGCGAGAATCGGCTGAAAGTCAGGGAGGGTAACTAAACGCAGCCAGGGTTTGTGATATATTTGGTGCTGTTTCGACCAGTATTCGACTCAAAGATGGTCACAAGTAAAGTCGACGAGAACAAGTGACAACAAGTCCAGTCAACAAGAACGCGCGATGAAGCCGGCGTGAACGAGCAATAAATTCGATGACAACAGAACATGTCAACAAGAACAAACGATGAAGTTGACTAAAACGAGCGGTAACAGGTTGGCAGTATCAGGCAAGGCGCTCTTCGGTTGTTCCCTTTGATTCCCGATTTGTGGTTGCGTTCCCCGAGACGAATTCCTCTTTCTTATCGAATTTTCAGAGTTTTCTAGATAGTCGATAAGTTAGCATGGCAGACGGTTAGTCGATAGGAACAGATGGAAAGTAGAACTAGAAGTGTGAGAGCAGTAGAGCACCGCCTATAATAGGGGGATATTGAGGGGACCCCAGGTACCCACGTTTGGAGGAGACCCAAAGGAATGGAAAGATTGGCTTTTAGCAGTTCATAAGTCCGAGGTTGTTTTCGGGCTTATGGATTCTGAGATCGTATACGTAGATTGGAATGCCACATCGGGGAAGGCCTCGGAGTTTATAAGGCAGCTTCTGCAGGGGGGTCCGCAGATCCCCTGGAGAGAGATAGAGGAGAGAATCACAAGAGAGTTTAGAGAAGCTAGCCAGAATAGCCTTATCGACACCTGTAAAAGAGGCACAGAGGTAGATGGAATAAGCTTGACAGGGGCGCCCCACCATTTAGAATAAAAAAGGAACCTGAAGAATGGAAAGAAGTAAGAAGGGCCGCCCTAGTAGTAGGAGGGAGGGTGGCCCTTATCAGAACAATTAGAAAAAGGTGCTGGGCATGTGGCCGTGAGGGTCATTTAGCAGCAACTTGCCCCATGAGGAGGTGCTGGTATTGTGGAAGACCAGGTCACCTGAAGAGAAGCTGTCCTTGGCAAGGGAGGACGAGTGAAATGAGTAGGGCCCATTTTCGGTTACCCAGATGGAAGAGGCCAAAGAGGGAGCCTTGTGTGAATGAGCCTGTTGATGTGCTATTGCCGGTGCCTATGGCTGGCTGGGGTGAGAGCCAAGGTACTAGGAGATAAAAGATGACAGCTAGCGTGTCTTATGTGTTGGTAGAAGGAGAAGGGCTTTATCGTAAGATATTAGTGGGAGGATCAGTAGTAAGAACTGTAATAGACACAGGGTCACAGGTCTCGATGCTGAATCAAGTAGATGAGGTTAGAGTCATTAAGTGAAGTTTGGGAGAGTTGGAGTGTGAGCCCTATGTGTTATTAAAGAGAATGTTGCCACGTAGAAAAAAATTCTTTTTACATTGTTGCATGAAAAAAAGGACATTTTTGCATTTGCATAGGATTAGAAAAAATGACATTTCTATTATGCACGGAAATTGTTATCTTGTTAGTATTACTTAAAACTAATACGTTCAATGCATGTTTGTATGTTTTTGTTTTTTTTTTTGGTAGAGACTAAAAATTAATACACATGCTCAATAGTGTAACCGGTAGTTATAGCGTCATTTAGTTCATGAATGACAGGTGACGATGGGAGTGATGTAACCATTTTTTTAGATGGCTGGTATTAATTTTAAAGAATTTTCGAGATGAGAAGAGATTTCTCTAAAATTGGAGAATATAATTATTTCTCTTGTGTTGCAGTAAACTATGTTTTCATTATAATCTCTTATATATTTCTCTACCATTTCAGTCTGGAGGTACTTCAAGGACAGCAAAGACACATTTAGAACTTGCTGGTGTTTCTTTCTTACTGATTTTGAAAAGGTTTTCATAACAATTCAAACTTCAAGGTCTTAGGAATATAGGTCTGCCAGTGTCATCTCATCCACTTAACACTTCTAGATCCTCACTGACAAAGGTTTCTAGGAATAGATTAATACGCTTTGTGCCATATGTAGAATACAGGCTGTACAAAATCGCCTTCGAGTTTGACTAATTAGCGAGGTGAGGAATTTGCCAAGAGGAATCTGAGGGAAATAAATCATGTAGTAACAAAAAGATATCTGAACTAATAAAGTTGAATGTGAAACAGTAGAAATTCCATAATTTATGCCATCATGTTTATATTTTTTAATAACTTCACCCTAAACAAGACAATAAAGCAAAAGATTACTGAGTGTGAGAAAACACGAGAAAAAAGATTATAAATGAGAGAACAATACAAGAATAGGAATTATATAACGATTGACATTGCATTTAAATTCGTGAAGATCAAAGTAGACAGGAAAGTAGAAGAGAGTTTCACAAGTAAGAATTGTGAAAATAGAAGTTATGGCCAAAATAATTATTTCTGTCTATTGCCTACAGCAATACAACCTGAGTTTAAAGACTTCAACGTAAAGCGTTGTTTTTAGATCAGTATTTATTCTCTGTAGTGGAAACGACTTTTTTGTTCAATAGTTGAGATGAAAATAAGTACGCCTTGTTGTCACTTGACCTCCATTTCCCCCAAATCTCGGCAAAACCAAACCCTCTCAAAACTATACATTAATGGTATTTTTCACTATTTTTTTAAAATATAAAAACATTTTTTAAACAATGAAATAATCTAACATACATAACGAGAGGTTTTTGTATCTGTCCTATATACTGAGAAGAATGGATTGTATTTTTATTTGCTAGTAGTGTTATTGACTGATAAATACGAATACAACATTTTCACGACTTGTTTTCTGAGTTGATGAAGATTATGTATGGGCAGAAAGTAAATATTGCTTGCCTCTTTTAATAAGAGAATGAATGCCAGTAGTGCAGTCACGCACAAACAATAGGCCCACGTTTGCACATCAAGTCGCCTCCTAGTTGCAAAGTTAAGCTTTCCCTTGGGTCGACTTTTATTAGCAGAGCAGATTGCAATCGTAAGCCTTATCCCAAACTTCCAGTGTAGACCTCAGACGTGAGACTCATTGCTTCTTTCACTTGATCGATGGAAGAAGCGACCTCTATTTGTTGCACCTGGTAGTGCATACAGTCTGGTTAATTTGTCTTATCTAATTTTTAACCTCTGTTGTATTTCTAAAATCTTAACCTACATGTAACATACTATCAGAAATGACCTCCGAGATGTGATCAAGAGCCAAGTAGATATCTACGCAGATGACACCACAATTTACTCCCGCATCAGTAAGAAACCCGTCGTGGCGAACAAACATAAACTTGCTGCTAACCTTGAACGGAATCTACGCTCTGTGGTGAATTGGGGCAAGAAATGGCTTGTCAATTTCAATGCGACTAAGACCGAGCTGTTGTCTGTCAATCATCACAGGCAACCTCTCCTGCCTCCCATAAGCATGGACCAAACGAGTCTTCCTGAGAGCAATACACTGCGCCTCCTCGGCCTTACCCTCTCTTCTGATCTCAAATGGAACCACTACATTGAGTCCATAGCTAAATCCACTGCTAAGAAGGTTGGGTCACTATGTCGGGCCAGGATGTTTTCCCCGCCTGAATCCATCCTGCATATATACAAATCAGCCATTCGTCCGTGCATGGAATACCGCTGCCATATATGGTTAGGCGCTCCTGCTGTTCATCTCAGTGTTCTCGTCAGGCTCCAAAGGAGAATCAGTAGTGTGATAGGTAGCGACTTGGCGGCTCGACTACAGCCACTTCCCCACCGATGAGATGTGGCCTCCCTTTGTCTGTTCCATAAATACTTTCATGGCGTCTGCTCCAACGAACTTAAGTCACTGGTGCCTCTGCAACAGATGTTTACTCGTGCAACCAGATTGGCAACTGGGTCCCAGCAATTCACAGTTAGATTAACCAAATGCAGACCACAATTCTACTCCTGCAGCTTCTTCTCTCGCGTTTCCCGCCTGTGGAACTCGCTTCCATATTCTTGCTTTCCTGACGGCTACAACCTCCAGGAATTTAAATGCAATGTTAATACTCATCTATTAACCACTTGACTCTAGTTCTTTCACCACCCCATATATCCTTTCCTTTCTCTCCACCTTTGCAACTGTCATCACACCCGTATTCCCATCCTTTTCTTGCTCCTTTCTGACTGGTTCGTCCTCCTCTTCACTCTCTTCTACTTAATCATTTTACTCTGATGTTGCCCCCTGCACATCAATGGCATTACCGCCTTTCTCGGGGTGATACGATTAAAAAAAAAAACTGTCATGAAGTACAGGAGAGGAAAGAATTGTCTCCCTTAAAATAGTTTATATTTTTTCGGTATGGATCCGTTACAAATCTACCTGGAATACATAGCAATAGTGTTTATGTAGAAATTGATGATATGACTACAGCCAGTAGTGCTAATTTATTTTAATTATTGTTCTTTAAATACTTTTGCTCGCATGAAAAACATTTTTAACCTTATTTTAATTATTTTTTCTAAGTCAATGAAAGCAGATTTTTAATTTCTTTTACGAAATTTATAAAAATGCTACCCAGGTTTATATTTTCGAGATTATAGGTACTTTTTTCTCCCTTTTATTTTGTTTTCTATTTTGCTGTTCCATGCCTCACACATGAACACACAACTATGTTCTCTGTAATGTTTAAATGTTTTTGCGTAGGGTGTAATATATGGATGTTATGGCTATTATTGCTGGGTTGGTGCTTTCACTTAAACATCCAAGATTGTTGAATAGCTTTCGTCGCTGAAATAAATAATAGGGCAAAGAGAAAATGAAAGATACATAGACACTAGAGGTACAGTTTGGACACTGATTTTATTTTTTGATTCCAACGACCTCTTGTTTGGGAAATTCCGAACAGTCGGCACGTCTTTACTTGTCAAAGTCCAACAGAAAAAGAGATAGAGTTTATTTTTGGCGCCAGGAAGCCCCTCTTTTTGCACATGCGTAAATTGTCTTTCCTCTCAGAGGACTCCTGGGAGATTTTTATGTTTATTTTATTTTGTACTTTTATTTTATTTTGTATTTTTATTTTATTTAGTGTTTGTTATTTTATTTCGTATTTTTATTCAATCCCTGCAAATATAGTGGATATACTTGCTTACTTACGTTGTTATACGATTACTTATCATTCAGTGATATTTTGAAAACAAATCCTAGCAATCCTTGCTATTTTATCACGACGATTTGTTAAATGAACTCAATAATATTTCTTAGGTATATTCGACACCTGTGAAATCTACAGCTAAGACCTATACTTAAAACATTTATTATTGTCAGCTTTCTATATATAACTTTAAAGAAATTTTAGATACTGGGAATTGTTGATAAATATTTTCTCAAAATAGATAAATAAATAGATTTTCATTTAGTTATTCTCTTTTAACCGGCGTTTGTCTTTACAGGATTATTGATATTTGCTAAGTTTGGCTTACAAAATTAGACAAAGAGAAATTAAGTTAAATAATCATATTGCATCAATATTCCAACTGGGGTGAACTTAATATCATTCTTTCCATTTTTGGCTATTCGCTTTAGAATTTCGTTGTTTCATATGGAGATTTTAGCTGATTTGTAACTTTTGACTGTCATTACAGATCTTTTCATAACTCTGCTAATATATATTCATCAAGTCTTTTGAAAACAGAATTAACGCAGTTCTGACTGCTGATATTCCACTCACTTATCGTTTTCTTTTCATTTACAGTATATAAGTATCATTTCTGAGTGAATAAATCTTACTGTATGATCATCAGTCTCATATCTATACTTTTATTATACTTGTTTGTATGTACAAACGTTACTTATTTCTTCTTAAGTTCTAGTAAATTCCTACTACACTACCTACGAACTACACAATGAGTTAAAAGACTACATAAAATTTCATAACCTATGTGTAATAAAATTATTTCAAATACAAAATTTAGAAGTGAAGAAAATTTTTAAGACGCGGTACTGAGAAAAACATTATTAAAATCATTGACAAAAAATTAGTAGTCCACCTTTTCTATCTTTTATGACATCCTTGATTATTTTTTGTCATGGATTTCACTATTTTAATGCAATATTCTTTACCAGAGGTCCCAACATTTCCGAATGGTTGTTAATGGGTATCTAGTAAGTGGAGCCTGATCATAGACTATTTTTTAAAATTTCCTGTAATATATTTTTAGTTGAATTTTTATGCGGACTGTTCGCTTGACATGTCATTTATTTTATATACCTTTTCCGAAGAAAAGCTATAATCTCCTTTACAAGAAACATTATTGTCCTGAAATATTACTTCATCATCAAACCAATTTCCTGTCGAGGGAATGAAAAATGTTGAGGCAATGATTACTATTTTCCCTGGCCCTTTAAATGATATGCAACTGCATATCATGGATTTCTTGTAAAATTTACATTTCTTTTTTTAGACAGGCATCTTTATACATTTGATTTAATTGGTACTAAACAAACGTTCCACTGCCATTGCATTGGTCAATGCAGATTTTGGACTCATTACTGAATATTGCTTTCATCCACACTACATGATTTTTTCTATTTAACCCACTTTAATATTATTTTCTCAGTTTGTCTGGCAGTGCTAGTTTTTGTGTTTATAAATCTCATTTCATTCAGCCAATTTCTTACAATTCTGTCAGAAAACTTCACTAGCGTAAACCCATCTGTTTTTCTTTCTTTCTTTTTTTCTTTGTACATTTTCTATTTTTAAGTCAATCTTGCTTACAGTTTTCTATCTAAGCGCTTGGACTTCTTTATTGCTTGAATAGTAGATTTTCCCTTTTTAACCATCGCATTTTTTTATATTTGTTCAAAAATTTTGTCAAAGCTGATTAGAAACAACCAATGTTTTTTTCCGCACTCCGCCAAGGATTACATTCTTGAATGAATTTTACTATCTCTTCCATTGTTTAAACAAAGTTATCTTGCTGGAGCCATGTTTCCTTTCAATTAGTTACACCAAACCGCCGCTTGTTGATGTCTGAAGAAACTCTTTAAACTGTAAACTGATTTTCATGTGTTAGTTTTTGTCTGTTTTTGTTTCAGAATGCAAATTACAAGATCATTTTATGTCATGTTTTTTTTAAATGAACTCTGCCAAAAATTAAAAGTTCGCACCAACTATGTTTGACAATTGAAAGTAATACAATCACGATGATATTTTTCATTGCATCCAAGATATTTTCAGGAACATTTTAGTCGTAGGTAAAAGCAAGTAATCTGTTTAACCAGCTTTTGTGAAAGGATAGCAGAGAAGACAAAGAGCGATGGTAAAGGATAAAAATTCTTTGCAGAAAAAAAGAAGTTGTAGAGAGTCATGATCGTCATTTCCCTAGAAAGTTTGACACATAAAAGAATAGTAAACAGTTAAAAAATGACTGATCCTCAAAGAACTTTTTGGAATCTAGTTGCACGCTTAAATGTGGTAGGGGCACGAGAGAAAAAAGCTCTTCAGAAGAGATGCCATAAAAATATTTGTAGAAAAGACAGAGGAAAGCCATGAAACATTGATGAGAAAATGACTGAAGTTGAAGTTAAGGACGATTAAATTGTAGATTCTTTTTTGGATTCTGTCGAGGACCTCGAGGTGAATAGCAGGAGTACCTGACCAGATATGGCAACAGTATTCAATGCACGGAAGAATGATAGATTTATAAATGTGCAAGATGGACACTGACGAGAAAAAGTTTTTATCCCGTCGCAGTGACCCGCCCTGCCTAGCAATAGATGCAGGTAGATTTGATATTGTAGTTTGACGTCAGGTCGGTTGAGAGAATTAGGCCAAGGAAAGGCAGTGAGTTGCTCTCAAGAAGACTAGCATCATCCATCCTGAGTGCAAGTAGGAAAGTTTTTCTATGGTGGTTAAAGGAGAGTAGTTTTATTTTGAGGGTATTAACCTAACTATAACTTGGCAGATCAAGTACGGGTAATCCTCACAATACTCCCCCTTTCAGATTGATATTTTTTTATTTCCCCAATATTTCTAACATGTTCATAATGTATGAATTTGTTCTGTTCTTCATAGCCTGATGGGGGATGGTTTGAATGGTATACTTAAAATATGAGTGATTAACATGACGATGAAAAGATAGTTGTCTGCAATGCTATGTTACAAATGTTCTACTGAAATTTCTTATGTCAGAATGTAGCAAAGTCCTAAAGAATATATCGATAGGTTTTTTTCGCCTTGAAGAGAGATAGAGAAAAAGAGTGTGTGTGTGTGTGTGAGAGAGAGAGAGAGAGAGATTGAGAAAGAGAGAGGGGGGACAGCAGTACAATGGAGTAGTTAGAAATTTGTGGGTTGTTTTTCAATACTCCACGTTGCGTTTATTTTAATGCAGCCAATTTTTTGTGAATTTCATTTTGGCGACACAAATATAACAGAGGAGTTTCAAATTTGTTAAGGTGATGCTAGTGAAGTTGATACCGAGTGTCAAAACAATTCTTTAGAACTTTTGAAAAAAATCCATTATTATAATTGTCAATTTTCGGTGGTTCTAATGTATCACTAAATCGATCTTGCTTATGCGTTATTAATTCGTGTTCATTTCTGAAGCCTCAGTCGTTGGATCAAATCACAGCTATTTCTATTAAGTCTGAGTGAGTGGTACTCTGTATTTTCAGACATTTTCTTGCGTGGTCTGCGTAACATTTCTTTGTAAATTGCTTGCCGCATTCTGAAGAAAATGTGTAGTGAGTTCTGTATTTTTAATGTGTAAATATTTTTATTTGTCCAATTTAAAACTTTGCAAAAAGAATGTCGGTATATTCTTCGTGCTCAATGAAAAATTCTGACACTGTCAGTCAAGTTGTGTTTTTCTGTGTTGAGATGTTGTGTTTAACAAACATTTCCACATAGCCATCGTGTTTTAATTATTGAAATATAATTACAGCGTCTGGTATCATATAGATAGAACGCTTTGCGTTTATTTTAGTCAGCAATAATGACTTTTTTCGAGAGGAAAAAATTTGTAATACTGAAATGTTGTTTCTTCAGTTTGTTTTTAAGTTTGACAATGAGAAGAGAGTAGTAGTTGTGGTTGATGTTTGATATATCTACCAGTGATAGAACTAAATGCAAGAGTCCGTCTTCCGAATCCTGATAAATAAAGCGAGAAGCAGAATCAGGCCAAAGATAGGACAAGAACAGTGTGAGTTCGTCAAAAAAACTGGGATAATGAACGCTATATTTATGATTAAAATGGTCTCTGAAAGAGCAATACAAATGAAGAAGAACGTGTACCTATATTTTATCGATTATGCGAAGGCGTTCGACAAAATACGCCACAAAGAATTGATTATATGCCATTAGTTATTATCAATTTAATTATTACAATCAAAGACCACAAACCAGACTTTGAAACTAACTGCCCCTCTAGAACAGAAATTTAAAAAAAAATTAGTTGACACATACTTGGCAGAGTCAACTTACAAATAAAATAACGCTTAGGATTAACCCAATGGAGTAACGCTACAGGTATCATTTATTGGTTTAACAGCATTAATCACAAATCCAAACGATCGTTCATCCAGTTTGACAGTGGATTATACTATGTTTATCCTTCAATTTCAAAAGACTGAATCATTTTAACTCTGGATTTTGCCATGGAATACTTTGACCTCACAAAGGAGGAATGAAATATCATATTAAACTCCAAAAAGAGCAGACTGGGATTTGTTCCGTGACTTCCTCTGCGACGTCCCTTGGAACAATGTTTTTAGTCTTCCCATCGAAGACTGTGCATCAGAGGTCTCCTCCTGGGTTAAGGCTGACATCAATGCATTCATCCCTGTCAGGAAATTTCAGCTTAAATCCCATTCATCTCCCTGGTTCACACCCGTTTGCTCGGGCGCCATTGCCCACCAGAATCACTTCTTCCGGCTTTATCGTAGCCACGTGTCGGACCAAAACAGGCGCCTTTTCGCCTCAGCTCGTAATAAGTGTAAAAAGATATTTAACGAAACTAAGATGCTGTTTGCTGCCAGGATGAAGCAGCGCATAGCATTCTCCAAGTTCGGTACCAAAGATTACTGGCGCCTCTGCAAACGCGTGCTTAGCAAGAGTAAGTCCTCAATAACCCCACTAATAAACGAGTTTGAGGTCCTCACCTCCTCAGCGGACAAGGCTGAATGCTTTGCCCATAGATTATCGACCAATTCCACTTTGGATTCGTCTGGAATCCATACACCCGATTTCCCATCTAGAACTGAGGCCCAATTGAATGACGTCCACATCACGCCCTCGCTGATTTCTAGCATAATCTCAAAACTGGACCCTCACAAAGCGAATGGTGGGGATGGAATCGCAATCATAGTTTTGAAGAATTGTGCCCCTGAACTCTCCTCTATCCTTTCTAAGCTCTACAACCTCTGCCTATCTTCCTCCTGCTTTCCTGCCTGTTGGAAGTCTTCTTCTGTGGTTCCAATATTCAAGAACACTGGTGAACCATCGGACCCCGCAAATTACCGACCCATCAGCCTTCTTCCGATCTTCGGCAAAGTGTTCGAAGCCATTATCAATGCCGAGGTCGTTCAGCATCTCACGGCTCACGGGCTCCTCTCGGACAAACAGTATGGCTTCTGCTTCATCAGGTCCACTGCTGATATGCTAACGACCATCACCGAGTTTATATACCAGGCTCTCGACAAGAATGGTGAAGCCCGAATATCTTGGATATCTCTAAAGTAGTCGACAGAGTATGGCATGCCGGCCTTTTACGGAAACTGCGAAGCTATGGCATAATTGGACTTTTCTTGGACTTAATCTGGTCATTCCTCTCTAATCGCACACGGAAGTTGGTATTAAACGGACATGCCTCCCAGAACTACCCTACAAACGCGGGTGTACCCCAAGGCTCTATCCTAGGTCCTACGCTCTTTCTAATCTATATCAATGATCTCCCCGATACCATAAGATCACTGGTAGGCATGTACGCTGATGATACCACAGTTTATTCTCGCCTCGATCAAAAATCTGGTGTTGGTGACAAGGCGAACCTCGCTGACGAGCCTGAGAAGAACCTCCAATCCGTGGTGGATTGGGGTAAGAAATGGCTCGTAAAATTCAATTCTTCCAAAACAAAGCTGCTGTCAATTAACCACCACAGACAACCGCACCTCCTTCCCATTAGCATGGAACAGGCTTGCCTCCTAGAGAGTAAATCACTACGCCTGCTTGGCCTGACACTCTCAGCGGACCTCAAGTGGAATGACTACGTCGAATCCATTGCTAAATCCGCAGCTATGAAAGTCGGCTCTCTATGCAGGGCCCGGAAATTCTTTCAGCCTGAATCTATCCTGCAATTATATAAATCCACCATCTGCCCGTGTATTGAGTATTGCTGCCACATCTGGTCGGGTGCCCCTTCTATTCTTCTCGGGGTTCTTGGCAAAATACAGCGAAGAATCTGTAATGTGATTGATACCGACTTGGCTGACAGCCTGCACTATCTCTCTCACCGGCGTGACGTGGCATCCCTGTGCCTCTTGTATAAATACTTTCATGGCTTCTGCTCTGACGAACTTAAATCACTGGTGCCCCCTAGATGTGAATTTGCACTAGATACTAGATTGGCAACTAGGTCCCACCCTTTTACAGTGAAACCGATTAAATGTGACCGCAATTTCTACTCCAACAGCTTCTTTCCTCGCACTTCCCGCTACAACCTCCTGGAGTTTAAATGCAAGGTCAATAGACACCTCCTAACACACTAACTCACACCCACTCTCTCCAACTCTCTCCCTATGTACATCCTAAGTCGTCTATCACCCTCCTTCTGACGTTTCCTATACCCAATCCCTCTATGTAACCCCCTGCGCTATAGTGGCAGTGGAATGCCTTGCTTTGGGTGACACGATTAAAAAAAAAAACAATCGGTTCTCATCCACAACAATCAACAGTGGACATAGCCAAATTCCAAAGAGCTATTCCTCGAACTTCTGTTGAAGTGAGAATAGATGACTTTAGTCGTAATTTTCCCATTGCTATTAACTATATTTGAGAACATTTTAGCGCAAATAAGTTTTTTATGAGTTTTACGTATCTTGTTTATCAGTTTGTTTATTATTTTGAATTTGATGATTGTTAAATCTTGCTTGTCAGGATTGTTTGAGCTTATTACAAACTTTGTCCGTATTGATAGAAATTTCCTCAAAAAACAAAACAAAAAAAACAAAAAACAAAAAAGTTTCTTAGATTTTAATTGAGAAAGTCCTTAATAGAAATTAAATGAAAATTATACAAGTTGCTATCTTTAGGAAAATTGTGGTGTAGTAGATATCGACTCGGAACGATAAATCAGGGAGCAGAGTTCGAATTCCAGTTGAATTCATGTCATTCACTTACGCACAAATACCCTTGAAAAATGTTTTAATCCGTCTCTTCCTTCCAGTTATGGGTTAAATAATAGGACAGATTGGGTTCCATAGTCTTGGCTGAAAACCAGTCTACCACAGAAAGCAATGGTAACCTACTGCGGGATAATCTTCTGCCCAGTCATTCATATGTCTCTTTCGAGACATGATCGCCCAAAGCGTGTTTTACGTATGGCACTTAACTGACTGACTGATAATAAATTCTTTTACTGACTTACTATTAGGAACGCTGTATTTTGTCGACAACGAATATACACTAGCAGCTCTGGTTTTGAAATCAAATTAATTTCTGAACATGTATACAAAAACCACACGCGTTTCAAATGAACGCTCATGAAATTGTAAATTGTAATCATCGTAAATATCTTTCATTTCCGTTTCAAAGGGGAGGTAACCTGAGCGACCGTGAAACGGTAATATTTGCAAGATATGCACTAAACGATGACCGCGTGCTTTTCGTGGAGGTGAAAATAAATTTCAAATATCAGAGCTTCATATACTCAAAGATTCTTTTTAAACCTTGTTCAAACTTTCACATGTATAAAGTTCGTCACATTCGTAAACGAGGGGGAACGAAGACATGAAGAATCTACCTACTCACAGAGGTGTATGTAAATTTACACACATACACATACGCACGCATAACACAAATTACATTCAAAATACTAGGAACATTTTAGAAGCAGATTTAATACTTATTTAATACTTATAGGTACTTCCACTATTTAATACTTATAGGTACCTCCACTGCTAAAAGAACAGCATAGTATAAATAAAAAGGCCCCAAACTTAATAAAAACGAACTTTTTCCATCAAAATGTTCATCTTATCATTAAGAGGAAAGATCAAAGTATTTTTTAATTATTAAAAAATTTAATTTACTCTCTTCTAACACGTTCAAAATTTAAGTAAAAAATCTTGTTTTGATTTTATTTAGCGGCTAATCAAATCGTTACGAGAGTTTACAATGGAAAATGTAATATTATTTAACTCAGTATTTTCCGATGACAGACACATTAATTTGGAAATTCTTTTAAAAATCAAATAATTGTTCAATTTTAATGAATCTTTCAGGACTTATTCACAAATGAACGAAACTATTTTTGAAATTATTATTTTAAAAATATTTTGGTAAAAATATTTTTTACATTTGTTACCCCTCCCACCTCCACGTAAATTCATGAAATCTTAAGAAATTAAATTTTGTTGGGATAAAGAATTTTATTAGGTAAACGCAGGATTCATTGGAAAATGTGAACTAACTATTATGTTCTAGAAAATTTTGCCTTTATTTCCGAAAATCTGCTCCCAATAGTAAAATTAAAATGAAATATAACTATGAGATTATTTAATTTGATAAGCTTTTAGTTGCTTGAATAAATGATAAAAATTAAGGACATAATAATCTGAAAAATCTTTTTTCTTATTAATAATGAAATTTTAAAAGAATTGTTCCTTTTTTTAATTACAATAATTCATAAAGATTCAAAAATATTCTTAAAATTCTTCAAAGATTTGTTGGGGTTAGTTTAAAAACTTATTAAGCTAAGATTATATTTAGTATTCGAAAATTAAAGAGTTTAGTACAAACAGTTCTGCCTCCCTACTTTTAAAATAAATAAAAGTTTTGTTCTTATATGTAAAGATAGATCTTATATGTGCAATTTTTTATGTTAATTTCTATGTGTAAATTAAAAGATAATGTTATTCAGAGTTTCCTTCCCTTACTCGAAAAAAAAGTACAATTATGTCAATTGTGATCGTCATACTTATTTTATCTCTAAACTGACAACCAGTCAATACATTTTATATATGGCGGACAGGTCAAAAGGTCCAACTCTGTGATTAAGAAATAGTTTTATTCTAAATTCCATGCTATAAATAAGTAACACTTGTGTAAATCAGATTAATTTAACATAAAATTTGCTAATTTTCTAAAATTAATGTGTCACAGTTGTATATTTTATTTTTGCAAGATTTTTAAAACCGAGAATTAGCTTTTGTTTATAGATGTGTCGATTACTTAAAAATGGCAGGAAAATTGAAAGATTAAAAAAACATTCAAACATTTTAGATTCCAATCAATATAATTTCTGCTTGAAATACACCACAGTATTTTGCTTACTGGAAATAATAAATTTAATTATATTTACTTTTCAATTAAAATTAAAATAAAACTTTCAAGAAAATATTTTTATTTCTAAAAATTCAATTTAAAATTTAGATATCGAAAATGAGTAGAGCACCTACACTTATATATCAAAATCAAAATGATATATACGGGTATGTGTATATAACGTTTGATATGATATAAGTAATGTGAAATACACCACCTCGTTTGAAAAGAAAAATGTGGACATGTATGTGTTTTCATGTTCGCATTGTTCTTGTATAAACACGTATAAGTTTTTTCTAATCGAGTACATGGATGAAGAAAGGCGAGAGTTCACAGAGATAAGAAATTAATATGTATACGTAGAAAAGTTTGTGTATGTCTATATATATATATATATATATATACGGACAGGAGTGTATATATGTAAGCAGATTTGTTGGTGTATGTGTGAGTATTTAGGTAAATATGTAAATATATGCGTATTTTCTGAGTATATATGAGGTTTGTTACTATACTTGTCTAAATATGTGTTAGTAATATTTATACGTATATAGGTCCGCTCTTCATAAATATGTGAGTGTGTGAACACAGTAATTACATGTATAGATGGATGGATGCATGTATGAGTGATACATTTGTATGTACACATATATATAATTTCGGACATGTTTGTAGGGAAATATACGTATGTATGTGGGTATGTTGTTAAATATGAAAATATATGCATATTTTCTGAGTATATGTGAGATTTGTTAGAATACTTGCGTAAATATGTTACTACTAATTATACTCGTATAAATCCGGTCTTATATATATATATATATATATATATATATATATATATATATATATATATATATTAATGCAGGTTTCATTGAATAATATACACAAGTTTTGTCTATTAATTTTTTGTGTATGATCCGTTCATACCGTCTGATATACTTGATGGTGATGTCGTTGAAAGACAACAAAAAATCACAGTAATTGTTGATTTTTTTTATCGGGTCTAAGCTTTCGGCTCACATAAGCCATTATCAAAGAGTAAATATTAACACACAATAAACATAAAACATTTAAGTTATTAACAATAAAGAGAATTGAATTGAAAATATAAGACCATCCCTACCGTGGCGGATGGCCGAAGACAGTGACAAAATAGTGGTGTTGTGGTCCCTGGTCTGATTACAGACATTTGAGTACGTTATTGGAAATATCAAAATTGATTGTATTCAAACCAGGTTTAAATTGTTTAAGGTAGATTGCTTCGAGGATTTTTAGTTCCTGTTTGTTATTTTCTTGTTTAAGTAAGTACGTGTTATCAACAAGCGTTTTTCTCAGAAGTGTGCGTTGATAACCGTGTTGTTCTAAATGACGGAATATATTTGAATTTTCATTTAAGTGCAACGTCAGATGCCGTGAGAGCGAATTCGAGGTGTGGCCAGTGTAGATATTATTGAGGTTGTTAGAGATACATTCTCTAAATGGACATATGAATTTATATACTACATTGGTTTTTTGCAAATCACTAACGGTGGGGGAAGAGTCGTTGCGGACGAATGAATTAGATGTAGTGGATTTAGTGTAATATATAATAAACTTAATTCTTTTGTTAGTCTGTCGGAGAAATATTAGTATTTATGAGTTTTTTTTAGGATGTTTTCATCTAGTTGGTAGTTGGAGTGCATCTGGCTACGGTATAAGAGAGTGATATGTTTAGGATTGGTGGGCTAGTATTATGTGTTGTTTTTTCCATGTTAAGCTTTTTAAGAAAATAACGTATTTGTTCATCAACTATGTAGTTGGGAAAATTATTATTGATGAGTGTCTGTTTTATGTTTTTTAGTTCACTGTGAAAGATCTGATTTGTAGATGAATTGACTTTTGCACGATATAATAGATTTTTTATAATGGCTATTTTGTAATAGTGGGGGCATTCACTAATATAATTGAGTGTGGAGGGATTTTTATTAGTGGGTTTTTGATACGGTGAGATAGTAAATTTATTGTTGTCAGTGTTAATTAATATCTCAAAAAAAGGAATTTTGTTATCTTTGCTAAGTTCATAAGTGAATTTTAAAACTGAGTTATTTTGAAACTGTTTTTGAAGTTGTAAGATTTCATCGGTATTTTTAATTAGTAGTAGGATATCATCAACATATCGTAGATGTATTGATGGTTTTGTAAATTTTGCAAAGGTAGTATTTTCAAGGTTAGACATGTAGAAATTGCTAAAAGTCGGACCAAGCACTGAACCCATGGAGACTCCGTCACGTTGTGTATATATAGTGTTGTTTGGATCAACAAAAGGCACTTCAGTAGTACAAGCTAGTAGAATTTTTCTTAGGATGTTGGGATTAATTTTGAGTGGGGGTAATGAAGGATTACTGTAAACATTTCTTATAATTATATCAATAGTTTCACTGACGGGTCCATTAGTAAAAAGGTTTTCCACATCAAGTGAAGCTATGATTTCATTGTTAGGTTTTTCACTCTTGAGGATTTGGATTGCCTCTAGGGTTGACTTTATGCTGTATTTACTCGGAAGGTAGGGTGTGATAAGCTGGTTAATATGTTTAGTTAGCTGGTATACAGGAGTAGGAATTTGGGATATGATAGGGCGGAGAGGATAGTTAGGTTTATGAGTTTTTATGGTTCCGTATATGTAACCAGGTTTATAGTCACCAATAATTTTAGGGAGTATTAAGGAATTAAAACGAAAAATTAGATGACACAAGAAGACATATTCATAGAAAAATAGTAAATGACGAGAGGAAAAGTTGGAACACAATTTAAACAATTTATTAGTAAAACAATTTACAATTCAAAGTATCATAAATGTTCAAAGAGAGTATAAAAATGAATACTATTTTACTCACAACGCTCCAAAGGAACAAAGGGATCGAATAAAGTGCTGTTTATGTTTGCAAAGGCCCGGTTGGTGTAACTTAATATAGACCGCTTGAGTACGGGTAAATGGTGTGCTCACCGTGATCAGTGAAAAATGTGAAAAATGTGAAAAAATCTTTTGAAGAGTGACTCTGTTTGTTTGATCTTATAATGGCAGAAACATGTTGACAAGTTAGGTTTCTGGTCTTTGATTAGTCCGTTGCATATAGTTAATATTTTGAAAGTGAGAAAGACTATCTTTAACAAAAGAGGGAAACACTGAATAGGTCACATAAACACAACTTAACCTGACAGTTGAAAAAACTGAATTAAAAGCTGACACCCTCTCAAAAAGCAATTACTTTTTTTTCTACCTAGCCATGGCAGTTTCTAATAAATTACACAATGATTATGTCCAAAAACTGCCGGTACATTAAAGCGTTTGATCTTACGTTCGATCACGCTCGATCATTCGTCTTATGATACACGTAATAAGATACATGTTGTCATTTAAAATGTGATGAATATTGTCAATTTCTTGGTTAACTGTACAAGAAGAACAAGTCATCAATGCGCGATGTACTTAGGTAGATATCAGTTTAATTTTACGGGACTTAGGAAAATATGATTCCAGTTAATGTATAGAGCTCTGAACGCAGGCTTGTGATAAACATATGTAATAAACAAACCGATACTAAATTCAGCAAGACCCCGCCAAAAAAGGAAAGTAAAATATATCTATATACATTTGTTTTCCTTTCATATATATATATATATATATATATATATATATATATATATATATATATATATAATAAGTTTTTGGAGCACAGTGGCCGACCAAATTTGTTTCATGCTTTCGTGTAGTGGAGTGCGTGCTTTGTCACTGCGCCAGACTTATAATTTATAATTTACCGAAGCTCTACCATCTTATATGGCGTGAAGCACTTTTTCTTTCCGCTATGCGTTCACAGTAGACTCATTTTAAGAGCTGCTTATTTCTATTATAGTTTTAGTGCAAAGATTTTGTCACTGTAACTGAGCCAGTTCATACCGACTTCAGTTTTTCGTGGGGATACCGTTATGATGTCATCACTCATCGAGGCTGTTAGTTTTGCAAACGAACCAAGCCCCGATGCTGAGAATACCATGGACCAAACATGTGATCAACGACGAGGTTTTGGAGAGGATAGAAATGAAAAGGAAACCGATACTTAACATCAAGAAAAGACAGCTGAAGTTTCAGAGACATGTAATAAGACAGAAGAGCTTGAAGAATCTGATACTCAAAGGAGAGATAGAGGAAAATAAAAACAGAGAAAAGCAATATGTGACATATTTGCTTGGGTAAATAGTGGGTAAAGAAAGGTTGGGGAAGGGGGTCAAGAGAAAGGGTGTTAAGAGCTACTAATGATAGCTAGATGTGGAAGGCAATGATTGCATATGTCCTGAAGGGACACGGAACATAGGAGAAGAAGAGATCCACCACACCAAGTATTTGAATTCACAATTCTTCGAGACTAGAGTTAAGAGTAAACTTGTAACATAAGAACTCATTACTAGGAGAAATATCTTGAATTTTCTGCGATGAAGTAATGTCAATAGTAAATAAATGAAAAAAAATACTATTCAAAGGAAAAAAGAATGCGTGTCCTAGTCTCCTCATGTACTTATTCACTATGTATTATATCTGCTGTTTAAGAAAGATCGGAGAATGATTGTAAATGAAATACGATACAAAAAGTCATTGACCCAAAAATTAATGAATTAAAAATGCAGGTTATTCCTTATATGTTTTTTTATTTGAATTAAGTCCGACACAAGGACATCAATCTGTTTTTGATTTTACTTCATCACAAAAAGACAAACTTTTCATCGCTATTAAATTAATATACGTCTATAATGAATTAACACGCGCTGGGTTGACGTAACTGTAACCTCGTCAGCTGAAGATAGATAGAATGAATGATCATTAAACTAAACAATCTCTCCATGATCATTTTACCCGCCCAGGTGGCAGAAAAAAGGAGAAACTAATAAGACAAATCAATAAATATGTACTTTGCTAGGGAGTGAGAAATTCTCCTGGGGTGGAGTGAATGAAACACGACTTGTTTCTACGACATCTTCTAAGAAGTTATTCCCAACATTATTAAATTAATATTGAATTACCTAACAATAGCTTTGTTAGTAATTATTACATTTTATTGGTATTTATATCACTATATACTTTTTTGTCTTTTATTTCAACTCCAAGGTTTCAGTTGGATTCAAATCCCTCATATTTTGGAACCTGATTTACGATTTTGGCTTCGAAAATCAGTCAATATCTAAATCTAACCATATATCAATATTGCAACACACTGTTCGCTAATCTACCTGTTAGCCGTTCTACCATTTGATTAATTCCAATTCTTTCTCAACTATTAATTTCTTCCTACAATTTTGCTAACCTCACTGGGGCAGTCTCAAGCATCCTAAAAACGATAGGTACAATTATTATTATTATTATTATTATTATTATTATTATTATTATTATTATTATTTCTTTTTTCATTATAAATCGATTTCTGCTATGGTTGCACTACCTACCAAGTCCGCAGGTAGTGGCGTGTTGTTATGACTCCATTTCATGTTTTTTCATATCTCCCTAACATCCCTAGCGTTACATAGACAAAGTTCTCCTTAATGTGTTGGCTGTACTTAACAAAACAATATTTTATTTCTCTCTTAAGCTGAAGTTTGCAGGGATTCATTCAGTGCATTTTTTTTGTTTCCTTTTTTATCATTCCAAGGGCACCCACTATCAGTAGTACGATACTTGTTTTTAATTTCCACATTTTTTCTATTTCAGTTTCCAAGTTTTCATATTTTTACAGTTTTTCGAATTCCTTGGTTGCTCTGTTACAATCCGCTGGGCAAGTCATATCAGTTAATAAGCAAGATTTTTTCTTTTTGGTTTTTAACAATAATGTCGGGCCTATTTGCTTCAATTGTTCTGTCTGTATAGATGGTGTAATCCCATAGAATGGTAACATCTTTTATTTCTGTAACCAGTGCTAGGTGATGTTTATGTCAGTGTTTGTTTACATATTTTTCATAGTGTTTGCCCATTGTCCATTGTAAATATTGCCCTACTCTATCGTGACGATTTTTATATTCATTTGGGGCAAGTACAGAACATCCTGAAATTTGGTGATCTATTTTTCCTTGGTATTTATCACAGAACCTGCATTTTGGATCCACATTATTATGCATAAAATTTGCCTGAAAGTTCCTAGTGAAAAGACTTTGGACTTGCGCAGCAAGAATAAAGCCTTCAGTTTCAGACTTTAATCCATCATTATTATTATTATTATTATTATTATTATTATTATCTTAGTCAATATATATATATATATATATATATATATATATGGAAGGGAGTTCCATAGGCGAAAAGGGAGATCTACAGCACTCAAACCAGTCAATAAAGCCACTAAGACACAAGGGCTTACTGAGTGTTAGAGAATACGAGAAAAATTCTTCTAAGGAGAGAGAACAAAGAAAACAATAAGAATTAAGAAGACAAGATAACAATTAATGTTGCATCTAATTTTTTGAAAATCAAAGTTCACTGAAAAGGAAGCAGCCAGAAGAAAGTGCCAAAAGCGAGAATTTCGATAGAAAAACTGAAAACGTACGGTTAGATCGATCTGTTAAATGGTAAGACCTTACCGCCAATCTAGTACTGCGCTTAAATTCATATAGTGCAGGTACCATAGACGAACTTTCATCAGAACAATTACCTTTGAAAGTATTTATAGAAAAGGTACGGGGAAGCTACATTACTGCCGTAAGAAAGTGAATGAAGCCGTGATCGCATGTCAGAACCAATAACACTGCTGATTTCGTGGATTTTATCAAGAATCTCTAAATATAAAACAGGAGTAGCAGACCAGATGTGGTAGAAATATTCAAGAGAAGGATTGTGTAGCACGGCACAATGCATCCAATTTTTCGATTCAATATAATCTTTCCCCTTCATATAAGCGGAAAATGTTAGTCAGAGAAGGCATAATGAGTCATTCGCCGGAGATTAATATCAGCCATACTGATGGAACGCAAAAAGTGTTCTATCAGACGGTGAAGGAAACCAGTTTTGTTTTGAAGACTTTAAAATTAACAAGTCATTCTTTACTCCATTTAACAACATAAAGTAGATCATTTTTAAGATCAGCTACTAATTTGAACTTATCGAACCATTCACTTACTATTAAGACAAGAATAAATATTTGTGTCCTTATAGTAGATACTGATTTGAAATCTGAAACCATCAGGAAGGTCGTTCTTGAAAATTAGGAACAAAGTAGCTCCAAGGATAGAGCTCTGAGAGACGCCTGGATTAATGCAAAAAGTCTAGAGGAGTGGCCGTTCAAAACAACTTTTATTTCACGATTCGATACCAAATACTTAATCAGTTTAAAAATTCGTCAGTTCTTAGTGAAAGTCAAGTAAATCTAGAAAAACTTCAGCAAAGTTACACCGCAAAATATTTTTCATTCGAAATTAATTTTTTTTCTGGTATTTTATAAATGTATCTCAGACTGAAGTAATTTTTCACGCGCGACAGCAAATTAACCCTTAAATAAAAGAAAACCATCTCTTAATGGATACATATTTTTGTATGGAAGGACATAGATTGGTTAATGTGACTGGTGTAACCATGCAATATGCAGCATTTCGTTTATGCAACAAATATTTTTCAATATTTCCTTGTTAATGAACTTAACCAAATACGTTTTCATTAATTACATAAATAGAACTAAATAGTGAAAAATTCAGATAAATAGCTTCGTTACGTTACAGACTGACTGATCTAGCCTTGTATTGCTGTGTCACTGTAGTTATGTTTATGTGTGTGTGTGTGTATGTGTGTAACTTGGTTTTCTACTTCTTAGCAATTATATGCGTAGCATTAAGTATACTTATATACATACATCCATGTGTACATTTGTACAAAAAAGACAAAATAAAGAAAAGATAGAAAAATGTAACATAAGAAAAGTATCTGCATCTGTTTTCCATACTTTTAAAATTCAGCGCAAACGAATTTAAATGTCGTAAATTGAATTATCATATGTTGAATATTTTCCACAAAGGTTTTCTCGCTTAAAGTTCTTTTTTCTTTGAAAATAGAAGACTTGAAAAAATAATGTAACTAGCCAAATATTTTTAAAAGAGTTCAGAAGCAATGTATGCAAAATAGACATTTTCTAAAATTCTTGTTCTATGCAAGCAAAAATCAACTGCAGGTAAAAATTATTATTTAAAAAATGCTCAAGTGCAGAGTATGTACAACTATTGTCTTTGAATTTTCAGAATGCCGGACGTACTCGCTGTGCAAGAGATAACCACCCTTATGTCTTTAAAATGCAATTTTAAAGATATAAAGGTGATAATCTAGTGCATAGCGAGTAGATCGGGAATGCTGAAAATTAAAAGACAATAGTTGTACAAACTCTGAACTTAGGCATTATTACAAAAAGGATGATGATTTATTTTAAGTATTGGCGAAGAATAAATGTTCTTATTTTCATTTACAGTATTTCAATTAATTCCTTTGCCTTTCTTGACTTCATTATGTTCTCTATGTGTTACATTCTTCAATCCCCACTTCATTATATATCCCAGAAATTTCAACTTTCACTTTATGATTGTAAATATAAGTGTCATATACGTTCCTATTCTTCTTAAAATACACTCGTTGCTTACTTGTTCAGTCTATGATATTCTCAGCATTCATTTGTAGAACCATATTTTTGTCGATTCAAGGTTCATCTTCATCTGTAAGGAAATTACTTTTGCATTGTTTTTTGTCTCCTTTTCATCATGTCAAGAATTTCATGTCGTCCATTCCTTTTATTTTTTATTTTTTTTTGTTAGTCTAGTTAACGTTGGGATGATTCCGATTGATGATGTTACAAAATCTTCTCTAATGTGTCCCTACTTGGTTCATTTAAGAATCTGTCATATTGTAACTTGCGTGCTATCTTTACCCTTTTCAATTTCTTTAGTTTCACTTTAACTTTACACATCATTGGAAGTAGGTCACCCCACAATCAGCAGTTTTTGTTTTATTCTCCCTATTATTCTTTATATCAATGATATCGCTTAATTGTATCTGGTTAGATTGCAATGTCAGATGTAAATTTACAGTATTACAAGAAAATTTCAATTACAATGTATGTGAATGACTTTGAACAATTATGGCAAAATTAAAATTAATTAAAAACCTTTATACAAACGGAAAATGTTTTTGGTCAAAGGATGAAAATTGTGTTTGTAGTTGAGGCATTTACAATGCTATTATTGTATAAAATTAACAAAGAAGTAATGGAACTAATTACACAAAAATTAAGAAACTGAACCAAGGTTTAGGAGTAGTGAAAACAGATATTGTAAAATAGAATGGGATGAAGTAAAATTAACTTTACATCAGAGACACAGTCGGCAATTTCAGAGAATTTCAGGACCCTTCTTAAACAGGACAAGACAACTGATAATGAATTTGAATAACCAAAGAAGAAAATCAATGAAAATCTGTAAAGAATTTAACCAGAGACAAGATGTGAAAATGAATGTTGGCGGAAAATTTTCGTTAGAAATAAAAATTGCATCGACTCTGTTCACTTAAGATTTGAGAATAGATGAATAAGAAATGTGATTTATAAATGCCAAAAGTTAAAAAAGAACTGACAGGAAAACATTAAAAATCACCAAAACGTGAAGCTAAATATTGGAAAAAATACAACTGCATAAACATTTCAAGAAACAAATGAAAAAATAGGAAATACGACAATCTAGTCATGACAGCGAAAAAGTATTTAAAGAGTGAATGGCAGTCTATAGCAGTTCTATGTGTATATCATTAGTGTAAAATATGCGGAGCGAGTGATGATCCCTTTAATTAATAAGCGAATGCAACAAATATAAATAACTGGCTAGCAAAGATGAACCCATTGAGAGCTGTACAGATGGTAAGAATTTAATCATGCAAAACAAAAATGTTTAAAATATCAGACTCATTCTAGGAAAAAAAAAATTCTATGTATTTTCATAATTCAAATAGATCACTCAACCTAAGTAAGAAAAATTATTTCATTGTAATCAAGGAAAAGATATAGAGTAGATTTCATAATTCCAGCAGCAATATTAAAAATAGTGAAAAATTGGAAAGATGCTTGGACCTTGCCAGAAGTGGGAAAATAGTGAACAACATGAACTTTTAATTGAATGCTCATCATTATTGGAAAATTTGAAATAGACCCGATCAATTTTTTAAGAGGTTTCAAGAAAAATCGAAACATCTAAGATGAATTTAGCTATAATTCTGAGAAAAGTCCTTAAATTCTGACGAAACTTGCTGTCTGTTTATCCCCAGTGAAAACCACAAGTTATTACTGATGTAAAATCTGAATGAGTACAAATAATCACTATCATAACATAAATGTTTTAATTAAACTTTTAATTTAAAGTATCGATTAGAATATTTAAGCTTATCCATTTAGGATAAGATATTTATTTTTATGCTTATTATAACATGAATATTTATTATGTACGTTGTGGTGTGCGTTGTAGTGCAGTAGATATCGGCTCGGAAAGAGAAATCGGAATTCCAGACCAATTCGTTGCAAAATAGTATTGGTAAAGGTATTAATCTGCCGCTTCTCCCTGCAGCTTTGGCTAAATGCCAGGACAGATTAGGTTCTTTAACATTGGTTGGTAACCAGTCTATCACAGAAAGTAATGGCAACCTACTGTGATAACATCTTCTAGCCAGTCAATGTATCACATATGGTACGTAGCTGATTTATTATATTCCCCTCAAATTTAGTAAATATTATCTTAATAAGTTTCTTCAAATTGTCTGAGGCTGTTCAGTAACCGAACGCCATATCAATTCCAGTAATTTTTCTTTAATTAAATTGAAAGCGATTAAATGTAATTGTTGGAAAATATTAATTAATTTCCAAATCATCCATCTAGCATTTTTCAAGTATCTCTCAACCTCAAAAGAATCACAGACAAAACTTCTAAAACAAACAAAGAAACAGTAACTTAGGATTAATGAACCCGAATGGGTTGATCTCCATGGCTAAGATATTTAGAGAACTCCAAAACTTATGCGCGTTAGATTATGTGTTAAATCGCTGATGTTATAAGTGTTCAGCCATCATGAATTAGAGTTACAATTTTGAGTGATTAATCATAGTAAATATCTATATGGTTTGATACCTCACATATAACTCTTCGTCTTTGTATTTTGCATTACGGAAGCTCCAGAAGTAAGGCCTTCTAATTATTTCAACAGAAAGTAGAACAGATACAGTAACAACAGTAAAATCTTTGACTTGAAAAATTGCCATCTACAAATTAGCCAACATCTTGTTTCAAGAATATCCAATACGTATATGGGTGTGGAGGAGACAGAGAGAAGAAACGAAGTACCAAATTTATCGACGAGTAAAAGATTCAAGAATGCATTTATACAGAGTAAAATATACCCAGAAGCTGACTGAAAAAGGAAAAGAGTATTGATTTGTTATGTAATACTGAGAATTCCATCGAATGAACATGTAAATACCGACGAAATATTAGGGACAATGGAAACCAAAAGGACATATGCCTAGAATAAGAAAGTGACAATTGAAATTTCTTGAGTACACAATGAAAAAATAGGGCTTGGTAAATTTGACGCTCACAGCATATACTGAAAACAAGAATTATAGAGAAAAGCTACGAATAACCTACTGAACTCGCTAATAAAAATAATAATAATCACAGAAGAGAATGTTAACTGTACACTGAAAAAAGCACACAACTAGAAATTTCAAGGAATAGATAAAATTTCTAACTTTTGGCTCAATTATTTCAATACAGCACACAAAATCTAGCCAAAGAACTTCAAAAAATTATTAACTGTCCCACTAAAATTCCTGCATGGATGATCAAAGGAATTACCTTTCTTCTACCCACAAATAGTGACACAAATATTCCAAAAAAAACTACTGATCAATTACATGTCTTCCCACAACATACAAATTATTAACATCTATTTTAACATACCATACATATTTCTTCATGTAAAGAAATGATATACTACCGTTTGAGCAAAAAGGATGCAAACTTTGCTGAAACGGATGTAAAGAACGACTACTTATCAATAGAATGATCTTGGAAAACTGCTTCAATGCAAAGCAAAAATCTTAGTAATGCCTGGATAGATTATCGTAAGGCATTTGATAGTGTACCCCATTCCTGGATCTTGAAGTCTTTAAATATGTAAAAGGTATCATCTGTTATCATCAATTTCATCAAACAATGTATGTCGATATAAAAAAACAACACTTTACCTCAATCCTATCAATGGAACCTATAAGTCTGGTGAAATAAACATCAACAGAGCAATATTTTAAGGTGACTCTTAGTCTTCTTTACTATTTTGCATAAAGCTAATAGCATTAATCAGCCAACTTAAGAAAAAAAAAGCCATTTATTTTACATAGATGACTTATAGTTGAAAATGAGCTGGAAGGGCTTCTGCATACTGTAAAATACTGTACTCAATGAAAACATTTGAATAAGGCCACAGTTTTATGAGGACCACTATAACAAACATCATCTATTAGCTTAGATCCTGCTGCAACAATATTTAGAGCAAGAAAAAGCTTATAAGTATCTTATAAGTACTGTGGTGTAAATGAGAGTGAAAAAATACAACATTAAAAAGTGAAAGAAATAGTGCGTAAAGAGTACTATAGAAGGGTACGGCTGATATTAAAAACTGAATTGAATTCTCATAACAGAATTAAAGCCATCTCGGTGGTCCAATCTGGTTTAAACGTCTTGAACTGAACTCTAAATGACATCAGACAAATGGATTCTAAGACAAGAAAGCTTTTTTCTAAGCATAAGATGCATCATCCAGCGGCTGATGTAGACCGTCTATATGTACCCCGTAAAAATGGTGGAAGATGTCTTATTCAGACAGAACTGTCATACAAGACAACAACTATTAGCTTATTAACCTATATGGAAACAACAAAGGACTGGGTGATACAATTAGTCAAACAACATGAAAACAGGAAGAAAAATATTCAATACTGAAAGAAGACAGTGAATACAAACAAAATTTACATTTAGTAGATGCTGTGGAAAAACAAAACAGAATCCAAGAAATAACTATTGCAGCAAAAAATATGAAAAAGAAAGCCAAACTCTTAAACATGAAACAACGCTGGCAAGACAAACCTCTGCATGGCCAATATCCAGAATGTGCTAATAAACTCAATGTTAATAGAGCCAATACTCTTAAATGATTACGAGCATCTGGATTAAAGTCTGAAACTGAAGGCTTAGCGCAAGAGCAGAGCCTTTTCACTAGGAATTTTAAGGAAAATATCAAACATAATAAAATAGATCCAAAATGCAAGTTCTGCGACAAATACCAAGAAATAATCGACAATCTAATTTCAGGATGTTCTGTACTTGCCTCAAAGGAATACAAAAATCGTCACGATAGAGAGGGGCAATATTTAAACTGGACAATGTGTAAACGAATATTAGTATGAACATCACCCAGCGCCGGTTACAGAAATAGAGGATGTCACCTTTCTGTGGGATTACATCGGACAAGAAAATTGAAGCAAATAGGCCGGACATTATTGTCAAAAACCAAAAAGAAAAAAACTTGTTTTCTAATTCATATGGAGTGTCCAGCAGCTTGTAACATAAAAACCAAGGAATCTGAAAAGCTATCGAAGTATAAAGACCTGGAAATTGAAATAGAAAAATATGGAAATTGAAAACGAGAATAGTATCGATAGTACCAAATAAAATGTAGCCATAACAACACACCACGACCTGCCTTAGGTCTTTCCGCAGATTTTATAGGTAGTGTAACTATAGCAGAAATTAAATTATAATGAGAATGAATCAATAATAATAATTATTATAGTAATAATAATAGGTTTACATGATTCATGCGCTTTTCATTTCTTGCATTGTAGGCAGTGTAGATTCTTCGTAAGTTAACTTGGCAAACAAACACTGCTGTCGCCACAGTTAAAATATATTTCTCAGCGCATAATTTCACTAATGTCCACTGTTTGATCACAGTAGCAATCATTACGACATTTTTATTGTTAGGAAACTATTGTCCATAGAATTTATCATTCGGAAACCAGAGCAAATGGAAGACAAAAGCTGTAAAATCCAGATGTGTTCGGAGAGTCCGTAATGAGAATCAATCTTCAATAGTTATTTTGAGTCTAGTGTTATCATGTTACAAGCGATATATATATTTTTATATATAATGAACAATTTTGGGGGAAAGATGTATGAAAACTTAGAAAAAATGTTTTCGTATTAGGGGTTTCGTCCTTTAGGACGTCATCGTACTAAATTTGTTTACGTTGATACGACTACTCATGCGTACGAATGAGAGACGTGGAAATTTTAGATTTAATTTTTTTTAGATATATGTTTTGGATACATAATCTAGCTGATTTAATTTAGATTCTTTGTTATTTGTTGTTTCTATCACTTTTGTTATCAAATATCCCAAATTTTGATAGCAGAAGATATGCCAAGAGTAAATATGTAAGATAAGCTAAAAATTGAAGGCAGAATTCACTCTATTACCGGTAATGATTACCACTAAGAATATATGGGAGAAACCTCAAGAAATTTAAGTACAAGATTATATGAAAACACAAGGTATTTTACAAAACAACACGTTAAACGCATTAGTTGCTCACTGTAATGAGACTTTTTTAAAATTAAAAGCGAAAGCAATTTACTAAGACGAAACTGTTTAAAAAGTGCTTTAATCGCTAGACCGTCCACAGTAAATTTGCGCCCAGATTCTTACAATGTTTCACCATTCTTGGCAGATGCTCTATTATCAAAATGTAAGATATTTAATAACAAAAGTGATGAAAAATTGAACAAATGAATCTAAATGAAATTAACTGGATTATATAGCAAAAACACATAGGCGCTCGCACGCACGCACACACACACACACATGCACATTTACATACATAATATTAATGGTATAAACTAATGTATAAATTGATTTCACAGTCTGGAAATTTTTACTTTTTATAAATTACTCACTACAGATGCAGAACATTTATAGCGATATAGTTATTATTAGTGTTATAATAACAACATATGGGACGGCAACTGAAAGGCTTTCAGATTTCTGTACTAGCGCACCATCAGCAAATCATCAACAGTGAAAATATTGTTCAGTTACGAGGACATATATTTAGTGATATGGAAATTCAAAATCAACAACATAGACATTACCATATTAGATGGATGTCGTGGAGTGGGAGGTTATTAGAATTTAAAAGATTTGTGTGTGTAAACCAATGCATATTGAGATATTTATGTGTAGCAGTGTGGGTATGGGTAAGTACATTTCACTTCTCAACTCGGTTAGCTATCCTTTCTTTCTGTACCATTTCTCTTCCTCTCCTGACAGCTACCTGCTGAACAGTATCTCTGGTAATATAGATAAGGCTACTTTCTCCCACGCATTTACTAACATATTTGTGTTCGGAGATCATAACGGACACCATGCCAAATGGCTAGAAAACTCTACCACTGATACTGCTGGCATTCATGCTATGACATTTGGTATTTCGCACTGTCTTACGCAAGTGGTGGATTTCCCCACGCGCTTCCCCAATTTTCTTTCAGGACACTTTCTCTACTAGATCTATGCTTTACCTCTATCCCTGACTTCTGCCAAGCTTCGCAGCCTTGCCCTTTGATCGGCAACTCTAATATGTCGTCGTTTCTATTAATATTTCTTTCCACTCTCACTCCCCACAAGAGTCTCCTACCAACAGAACTTCCTACTGCTACCAAGGAGCAGAATGGGATGCGTCCCTCGTTTTCCTATGCGACGTTCTTTGGGAAAAAGTGTTTAGTCTCCCCGTTGAGGACTGTGCCACTGAGGTCTCTTCTTGGGTGAAAGCTGGCATTGATGCTTTCATACCGATCATGAAGTTCTGTCCCATACCTAATTCTCTCCCGCCTGCTCGACCGCCATTGCTCATAGGAACCACTACTTCCGACTATTTCGGAGCCATACGTCAGACCATAATAGGTGCCTATTTGCCTCTGCTCGTAATGAGTGTAAAAGGATCAAGAATGAGGCAGCCCATAGCTACTCGTAAGTTCGGCTCAAAAGATTATTGGCTGCTCTTCAAACTTGTGCTAAAAAACAGTAAACCCACTATCTCTCACTTAATCAATAAATTTGAGGTCCGTACAGCATCTGTGGACAAGGCTGTGCTTTGCGAGCAGATTTTCTTCCAGTCCACGATACTGATCTGGAGTATCCCCATTCGACTACTCCCTTAGAACTGAGGCTCAACTGAGAGATGTTCATATAACCCCCTCCCAGGTATCTAAGACAATCTCGAATGGCGAACGAAGGCGACGGAATTCCGGTCATTGTCTTGAAGAAATGTGCCCCTGAACTCTCCTCTGTTTTCTCTAAACTCTACAATTACTGCCTCTCCACTTCCTGTTTTCTACCTGCTGGAAGTCTTTTTCTGTGGTTTCTGTATTTAAAAACTCAGTGGAACCATCGGACTCATCTAATTATCGCCCATACAGCCTCCTAACAATTTTCGGAAAAGTGTTTGAGGCTATCATCAATGTTGAAATAGTTCAGTATCTTACCTCCCATAAACTATTCTCAGACAGACATTATGGCTTCCGCTTTGCCACGTCAACTGCCAATATACAAACAACCATCACTAAGTACATATACCAGGCACTCTATAAATCCGGCAACGCTCGAGCTGTTGCCCTGGATATATCCAAAGCCTTTGATAGGGCATGGCACGCCGGCCTTCTGTGCAAGCTATGTGGTAGTGGCATCACTTGACGATTGCTTGATTTGATCCAATCTTTCCTATCAAATCGCACAATGAAGGTTGTCTTGAACGGGCATGCTCATCCTACCACACGAACACTGGTGTCCCACCAGGACTCTGTCCTAGGCCCGACGCTCTTTCTGATCTTCGTAAATGATATCCCTGACGTGATCAAATCCCAAGTAGGCATTTACGCAGACGACACCACCATTTACTCCCGCATCAGTAAAAAATCTGGCGGACAAATATAACCTCGCTGCTGATCTTGAGACGGACCTCCACTCTGTAGTAGACTGTGGTAAGAAATGGCTTGTAAACTTCAATGCTTCTAAAACGAAGCTGCTATCTGTCAAACATGACAGGCAGTCTCTCTATAAGCATGGCCAAAGAGAGTCTCCCTGAAAGGAATACACTGCGCCTCCTCACGCTCTCTTCTGACCTCAAGTGAAATCATTACATTGAATCAATAACTAAATCCACGAGCCAGGAAGTTTTTTTTCCGCCGGAATCCATCTTGCACATATACGAATCAATCATTCGACCGTGCATAGAATAGTGTTGTCAGATCTGGCCAGGCGCCCCTGCTGTTCATCTCAGGGTTCTCGACAGGCTCCAAAGGAGAATCTGTCATGTGATCGGTCCAGACCTGGCAGCTCGACTCCAGCCATTTTCTCACCGGCGGGATGTGGCTTCCCTCTGTCTCGTCTACAAATATTTTCATGGCTTCTGCTCCGACAACTTAGGTCACTAGTGCACCCTTACGCAAAAATTTACTCAAGCAACCAGACTGGCAACAAGGTCCCACTCTTTTACGGTTAAATCTACCAAATTCAAAAAGCCACAATTCTACTCCATCAGCGCCTACGTTTTCTTACGCGATGGAAGACGGGATGTTGTAGGATGGTTTGCTAGTCTTTCGTCTCTCGCTATCAGACCGCGGAGTCTAGTCGCCGTACTTCGCGTGAAGTAAGTGACGGACGACGACGAAGCTTCACGAAGATATTGCCACTTCTGCCCGTGATCTCGCCGCCGTCCTTCCGTCGAATAACACGTTCCATTCGGTGTAGCTTGCCGCCGATATTTGCTTCGTCCGTCTCGCGTGGTGGAAACGGGGATGACGAGCGACTACCCGCATGGTGTCGTCCGTCTCTCTCTTGCAGGCCGCCTCTACTTCACGAGCACGTATTTATTCTCTGATCAAAGCACTAGTCGTCCTTCTCCGCCGTCACGCTATAGTATGGCTGTGTTTTTGGTGGTTAGCCGCCAACCGTCGCCACCGCCTTAGCCGCCCCTAAGGACGACAACTTGCCCGCTGCTCGACAACAGCCGGACTATTCCCGTATCGCTGTGCACCCGCTGCTGCTTGTCATTCACAAAAAAAAAAATCGTCACAGTGGGCTGTCGTGGCGACTGACACCCACTAGCTAGCCGTGCTTGTGTGAGCAACCGATCGCTATTGTTTCGTCTCTTCAGTTTTCCCCGCTTGCTTTCGTATCAGGAGGTGTGTCACGGCCGACTGCGTGCCTTGAAGACTTTGTTATTGTGTTTTTATTATTTTTTCTAGATTATCCATACAACAAAAGCTTAACTTGAGATTATTATTATTGAATATTTTACTAAGTGGATTAGTTTTAGGAAAGTGTTTATAAATAAGGTTTGAGAATTTTTGTCCCAATTTAGTTTTAACCATCATATTGTAAAGAGGGATAAACCAGATCATTTTCCTATATCTTTTCTTCTTATTAATATTATTGCCAAAGGAATTCTGAATTTGATAGCAGTATTCTTATAACCGCTGTTCCTAAGGGCAAGATTATGAAATTACTTATTACTAATTTAGTGCTGAGTCTAGATTCAATATAAGAAGGTTGTGTGCTTAATACCTGACAGGGAATGGTTAGAATTAGGATTTATATAAATTGGGTTATAGTTAATCTTCATATAAGGTTGGAAAGAATTATTATTAAGGTCCAAAGTAACATCTAAACAGTCTGCTTGAAGAAGTAGAGCTTCCATCTCATCCTGTTTCGTACACTTTCAATTTTGTAATATTTTTTGCCGGGGACCAAGATGTTTTTGGTTGAATATTTTAAATTAATAGGCTCTATATTCCGGCGACAAGTAAGAAATAAGGTATAGAATTACACCTAAGAAAAGTGCTCAACAGTAAGGAGCGAAATATAGGGACATAAATTAATAAATATACGTGTGAGGAGGGAGTACTTATGTATAGTGTTATTATTCAGGTATTAATACAACAGTGCTCAATGTATGGACAGAACTGTATTCTATATATATTGATATATATATATATATATATCCTACGTTTATGGCACGACTCGGAGTTTCATGCGTTATGCAATCATCAGGTGCATATTTCAAATTAACATTTAATATGTACATTTATTAATATGTATATTTATTAATATGTATATTTATTAACATGTATATTTATTATGTATATTTATTAATTTATATATATATATATATATAAAATATATTAGATCACAGTTTGGAAACCGATTTTTTCTATTAAATTTTAATTACATAATAGTTTGCGGTAAGATTTAATGTACGAGGTAAAATTTAATGTTAAAAATTTAAGGTAATAGGTAAATAGGTAATAGGTGCGTAATAAGTACAATTTTATGTAGGAGGAAAGATTAAATGTTTGTATTTAAGGTAATAGATGAATAGGCAATAGGTGTGTCTGTATTTAAGGTAAACTGTGATCTAATTAAAATTTAAAATTTAATAGGAAAAATCGATTTCCTAAATCCAAAATTAAGATTAAATATACAAATTTGAATTAATTATAAAAACTCTGCTTAAATACAAAAATATTCTGTACAAAATAAGCATCCAACCCCTAATCTGTTCCTCTAAGAAACCCTAAAGGATATAGTCTAGTCACAAGATAATAAAAACTTACATTCTAGCTGCTAATGTTAAACCTGTCTAGAATACTCAGCTACTCATTAATCAACCATATTTACTACCCACACTACTTTCTTCAAAATTCTAACGGTCAATCCACAAGACTTGTTCCTTTATCACTAACCCCCACTAACATCCCACACACAACTGACCAAATATAAGAAAAGAAATGAAAATTTAAAATTTGATAGAAAAAATCGGTTTCCAAACTGTGATCTAATTAAAATTGAAAATTTAATAGGAAATACCGATTTCCTAAATCCAAAATTAAGATTAAATATACAAATTTAGATTAATTATAAAAGCTCTGCTTAAATACAAAAATATTCTGTACAAAATAAGCATCCCACCCCTTACCTGCTCTTCTAAGAAATCCAAAGGATATAGTCTAGTCACAAGATAATAAAAACTTACATTCTAACTGCTAATGTTAAATCTGTCTAGAATACTCAAAGACACTCATTAATCAACCATATTCACTACCCACACCACTTTCTTCAAAATTCTAACGGTCAATCCACAAGACTTGTTCCTTTATCACTAACCCCCACCAACATCCCACACACAACTGACCAAATATAAGAAAAGAGGCTTTCCATTCCTGTCCACACCACCTGATGAGACATTGTAGTTCTAATGTCGAAACAAATGTACTGTTTGTAGTGGATATATAAAAAATTATATACATGTTCTAAAATATAATTTATAATAAATATTCACAGCTCTATATATTATATATCGAGCACTGTTTTAAATTAATGTTTTGGATGTTGTAAACATTTTTTTCTTCGTTCTGTATTCACTCGGATATATATATATATATATATATATATATATATATATATATATATATATATATCCTTATTTTTTAAAAAATTGTAATTCCCTCTCCAATTTTTCGGCATGCTTTACTTTCCACCCCAGTTCTTCTCTCCCTCATACTCTTTTTCTCAGCAGTTTCTTTATCACTTGTTCATTTTCTCTTCTATTCTCTTCTATACATTTTTATTTTTCTTCTGTCTTTCTGTCCTCTATTCGTCTCTCCATTACACTCACTCCACAGTTTCTCTTTTATATTTTCTTTCTTTATTGCTGACTCTTTTTACCAGTATTTTCTACTTACAGTTATTTTCTGCACATCTGTTTTTTCTTATTTTTTTCTTCTTTGTTATCCACATCTTGCACCGCCATTACATCCAGTTCCTCTTTCTCTCAAGTATGCATATTTATATCTCAGATTTTGTTTACGTGTCATGCTAACGAAGTACAGCCATCATATTTCTTCACCGTTGAAGATGTCCAGCTATCAATATATTTATAGTGAAATGATTGTTTGGAATGGTTTAGCAAAATTAAGTTGATTTAAATTTAGGATTACAGATTAATGGCTGCAACTGAATGCATTTAAGCAAATTTAATAGATCTGCTATATTACTGTTTAGAATCGTTCTTATGAATGCACTTAAACTATATTAATAAAAAAAAATTAACGGTTAAAGGCAAAATAAAGTTTGGAAATGTTTGAGTGGGTGCAGTGAAATGAACGTTATGACTCGTTGGAATTGTTCGGCTGAATTATGTTAAACGGGCTTGCATAATGAAGGCCCAATGACTTTTCAGATTAATTCAACAGAATACTATTAAACGAACTCTATGGATTAAACCTAAGATATAGTTTGACATAACTGAATGTAGTTAAATGAACTTTAAGGAGAGCTAGTTGAGACAGTTTGTGTGAATATAGTGAAACTCTTTAATAACTACAAGTAAGTGACTCTGGATCCTTCAAATGAATCCAGTTAAAATAACTACCTGAGAATATTCTTTTCAATGCAGTAGATAAATTGTATCATTTAAAGCAAAATGGTTTTTTAGATTGTACCGCTTATTACAGTTAAATTGGCAATAACAACAATTAAATTAACTATGTTTGTAATTACAGCGAAAATACAATTTCAGTTAGTTCTGATCTTTCAGTCAAATGACTATTTAGGATTGTTCGGTTGAAAACATTAAATGTTAATGAAAGTTAATGAATGTTTACATTGTTCAACTAAATTTAATATTTATGGTCAGTTGTTTTTTTTATTGTTCAGCTGAATGCACAAAAAACTTTAACCATTACAGCCCAATACTTTTTTAATTGTTCAGAAGAGAGAATTAATGTGAACTTTAGCGATGTCAGCGAAATAACAAGATTGGGATTCTTTAGCTAAATACAGTTAACATACTTTCTAATTAAGGTGAAAATACAATTTGTGGGAATTATGCTGTATACTTCAAAATGAACTTTATTGATTGCATTTCAATGACAATTTTGCTTTGGACTGCTAGATGAAATTGAACAAAATTTACTAATTGCATTGAAATTATGTTTTTTCGAGTGAAGAAAGGTAATCGGACTTTAACAGCAAAATGATAATTTGAATTGCTTAACAGAATGCAGTCAAAAGAACTATCATGATTACAGCCAAATAGTTGCTGAATGTTCTGAAAGATTTTTTTCAAACTTTGTGGTTCTGCCAAACCCAATTAAACGAAATAATTAATGGCTCATTCCGTCTGTTCGGTTTTATACAGTTAGAGACTTATCAATTGTAATGACTCCTTGGTATTGTTCAGTTGCATGCATGTAATTTTCATCTTTTTTCGGCTGCATGCAATTAAATTGACACTACTGATAACACCATAGTAACACTTTAGGGATTTTGGTTTGAATACAGTGAAAAAAATATTTGTTGCAAGATGTTTCGGATAAATGCAATCTTTCGGATTTTTCCAGTTCTAATCAAATCGTATGAATTCAGTTAAACAGAATTTACAGGTTATAGCGAAACGGTTCTTTGGCATTGTTTAGGTGAATGTAAGTAAGTAAAATTTAAAGATTATAGCCAAATTGTTATTTGAAATCGTTTGGCTGGATGTAGTTAAACAAAGTTTACCTGTTACAGCCTAACAACTGCTTGTAGTTTTAATGCATTTAAAGGAATTTTCTTAATAAAGCCAAATTATATTTTCGAGTTGTTTGCATTGAAGATTTTAGTAATTAAAGCTAAATTACTCTGTTTGATTGTTAAGATGAATGGATTTCAACGAGTTCTGCAAATGACAATCAAATAACTGTTTGGGATTGTTCGATTGTGTGCAGTTGACATTGTTTTTTTATGTATGATTACAGATAAAATACTACCTAAAATTTCTTGGCTAAATGCATTAAGACGAAGTTTACCAATTACAACCAAATAACTTAGATTCATCAGCTAAATGCATTTACAGATTGCAAGAAAATGACTGTTAGGATTAATCAGTTTATACGCCGAATGTTTTAGTGATTGCTGCATAATATCTGGGATTATTAATCTGAATGCAGTAAAATGGATTTTACAGAGTACGGCGTTATATATAACTGTTTGGAATTAAAGAACTGAATAAAGTTAAAGCGATCTTATTAATTGCTAGTAAATGTTAGAGTTTGTTGTATCGTCGTGGTGAATGATATACAGAGAAGAATGAGTGCTTAATATATTTATTCAGTACAGTGCTAACGGATATATAAAATATGCAGAACAATAAGTTACAAACAATTAACAGGACAAAACTTACGAGCAAAAGAGAGGAGGGTCTAAAATAGCCGACGAAGTAAATCAGTCCGAATATTAATCTGTTGTCCAACTTATTAAAAAAGAACTTTTAGGTACATACTCGTAGACTCTTTCAGGGTATGAGCTAGTCACTAGCTGAGTGAATGGATGCTACCTACTCTACAACATCTCCCCTTTAAAATTTTATATCCTCTGGACGAAATATTTCTGTCTTTTAGCGTCTATTTCCATAGTATCCGTTGGTATTAATTTTTGCTTACATGAGCGATTCTGCTGCACTGTTTGAGGACTAGGTACAACGAACATATTGTAAATCACAATCATAGGTTCCTCACTGCGTTGATCTCTGTCCGCCGTATATTTTTTTATTTTATTTAAATGTCTCTTAATCACCCATTTTGGATGTTTTATCAAGTAAATTTTAATCTATTTTCTTAGATGATAAAAAACTTCATTTTGAAAGAGTAATTTAACAACATGTTTCCCCATCTTTGTAGACTATTAGCTGAATGTGTAGGAATTTCTTTTTTAAGCAGAATAAAAACAATAGTGGGTAATAGTCAGTTTGGAGGGTGAACTATCTTTCATATATGTATTTGTGGAATTTCTTAACAGCAAATATCAAACCTAACCACTCTTTTGCAATTTGTGAATAATTAGTTTCTGCCCGAAGCAAAGTCCTAAACACATGATGTACGGCCCTTAACTAGCCATCTTTTTCTTTGTGTAAGTGTACGGCCCCTAAACCCAGATTACTAGCATTGCTTGCAACATAAATCTCCTTATATGCGTCGGAGGGTGTGAGAGTTAAGTCCGACTTTAAGGCTGTTTTTAAGTTATCGAAAGCCTTTTGACAATCGACCGACCAGTTCCACTTTTCGTCTTTTTAAAGAAGTTTGTTTAATGATGCTCTTAATGTGTGCATATTTGGAATGTAATTGCTGTAGTAATTTGCTAATCTTAAAAATGATTGTAGAGATTATACATTTGTTGAAGCGGGCATGTACTTCATTGCGTTCGCACGGTTAGGATCAGGTCAGGTTTTGTAATTGCAAAATCTGGCCCACTGAGCAGGGTGTTCATCACGTGGTGAAATATTGCTGGAGCTACCTATATTCCAAATGGTAAACTATTAAATTTGTAGAGTCCCTTGTTTGTGTTGATAGTATTTCAGCACATTTTTCATCGACTGATATTTGCAGATAAGCCTACGATAAATCCAGCTTTAAGAATATCTGAACTCCATTTAATTTCATGAAAATTTCGTCTGCCGAGGGGTGAGGATAATTAGTTTGTTTCAAACAGTCGTTTAGTTCTGTCAAATGATCTGCACAAACACTTATACTGTTGGCTTTTTTTACACAGAAACTATCATCGCTTTTTTTTCGATTGCACCCAATTTCTTCAACCGTTCGAGTTGTTTGTCAATATTCTTCAATACCGCAAAAGGTATTTGCTTTTTGGTCGAGATATTGGTGTTTCATTGTCTTATAGATCAAATTTTGCTTTTAGTTTTGAGCAAAATCCAAAACTATCCGAAAAACTGATTTTTTTCTAATTTTTACCTGTCACTCCTCTGGCAATTTTTTAAAAAGTAATTAATCTTGGTCTGTTGATTCTTTTCTAGGTTTCAGCGTTTATTATTGCTAAGTGTGAACCCGTGTCTCATTCAAATTTGACATTTTTATTATTTATTCGAACGTTTATATATTTTTTTTCATTGACTCGACTGTCTTTTTTTCAATAATACAATGGACAAAATTTTTATTTTTCGGTTTACTTTTGGATTTCTTTCTACAATGAGAAAAATATATGTCAATTGTCCCCACAATTGTGACACTCCTTGTTTCAAATCGGCAGTTTTTAAATAAATGTAATTTACCGCAACCAAAACGAGGATTAATTTTAAAATAAGTTTTTTTCTACCTTGTGGTTCTTCTTGACTGCGTGTATATAAGGCACATCCCGTTCTTCAATTTTCGCCGTGACTGCCCTTAAATTTAAAATAGGTTGACACTCTTTTGCAAGATTTTGAAGTGCTATCTTTTGATCTTTCTCTAATTTCATTCGCAATCTCGATATTATCTCTGCATCTGAACAAAAATAGGCATTAAAAACATATCTGGTGTTATTTTGTTCAATCTAAATTTTTCAATTTCATTGTTAACAATACTGGCAAAAGTCGTGTATTACTTTCTTTCTTTGTAAGATTCAAACACCGCCAACGTGTATTGAAAAGTGAACTCCGCCCACCAAATATTTTGTTAATACTTGTAGAGCTTCCTGGAATTAAATTTCACTCGATATCTTGGGAGTCTAAAATTAGCGTACCTTTTGTGTTCCACAGCGCTGAATTTACCCAGCAATGGTCGCAATTTTTTTCATCCGACCGTGTTGCACAGTCTTTTTCGTAATATTTCTTCGTATCTCCGAAAATATACTCCGAATGTGACTTCGTCTGGTTTGTATGAAAATCCACCAATTGAGTTGATTATGAGATCTTGATAAAATATATAAGAGCTGTCTGGATCATTATTCTCTTCTTGAGAAAATTTTCCAATGATTTTTCTTGTACTTTTTCTTTGTTGATATCGTTGACTGTAGTATTTTTGTTACAGTTAGTTTTATATTTGTTTGTTGTAATTCATTGTTACCAGTCTGTTGTCTCACTTTTGCTTTCTCAATTCCGTCGTTGCCAATAAGTTTTTTCAGTTATTTTTCGAATCCGTAGTCGTCAATCTGTTGTCTTATCGACTTGAATGATACACAGAGAAGAATGAGTGTTAAATATATTTATTCAGCACAATAATGGATATATTTAAAAAATACGGAGCAATAAGTTACAAGCAGTTAACAAAACAAATTTTACTAATAAAAGAGAGAAGGTTCTAACTGATGCATAGTCAACGAAGTAAATCAGTCCGTATATTAATCTGCTTGTCCCACTTATTAAAAACGACCCTTTAAATACATACTCGTAGACTCTTTCAGGCTATGAGCAAGTTAGAGTGCTGAATAGGTGCTAGCTACTCTGCAACAGTATTATTTTTCGATTGAATGCAATCGATCTTGACCGAGCATCACGGTTTTAATCACTTTATCTCTGTCGTGACGTATGTGTCTTTTCTATAAATATGTTTATAGAAATTGTTCTAATGATCTCTTCTTTTTAGTGTATCGACAATTTCGATGTTAACGTTCTGCTAGAATGAACACTAGGTCTCATGACTTTAATATTGAGATGGTTAGATGTAGCTATAATTTCTCTTCTGGTAGTTTCTTTTCTCGCACATCTCACCCGTTGAAATCTCTCCTGGTTTCTTGCTTCCGTGTCACCCACGATATTTAAAATTGTAAATACAAGATCAATCGCTATATTCTCTCTTCCTGACTCATTATTTCCTTGCTTTGGGGGAAATGATAACAAAATCTAAACAGACTTTCTAGATCATAACCAGATGACTGTTTGGGATGATTTGGTTGAATGCATTTAAACGTACTTTACTGACGCCTGGCACATATATGTTTGAGATTTGAGATTCACTAACACATGACTTTTGGGGGAAATTTTGGTAGGATGCCCAACCAATTTCTAAATTTTTTAACGAGAAAAGCTCGTTATTCATTATTTCTTGGAAGTATATGAAGCTGACAGAAAAAACCCCCAGATATTTTGTTTGGAATCGTTAACAAAGAGTGTAAAATATTCAAATTAAACGAGCTGACTCCGGATATGTTAAAAAGATTAATTTTTGTTCAACGTTTAATAGTGAATAAAAATACTTTCATAAATCCTAACGAACTTGGAACAGAATAAAAAAACTAACACAAGAAATATCTGAAAAATGCCAGAGAATCTTTAATCTGAGATGCGATGCGGAAGAAAGTGGAAAAATAGAATGCGCATATATACAAGCCACAGAAAAATGTTGAAAAAGAAAAATTAATTCATGTTTGGGATTTGCAATGTCACATCTCGGAGACGACTGTTCCTTTAAGAACTTAAGGCGCTACAAGTGTAGAAAAGTAGGAAATAAAAAGTCACACTGTAAAACTAAAGCAAGAAAAATTTTGAATACAGCATTGAGATGGGAAAAATAATTACAGTAAACCAGAGAAAATTTGTGTAAGTGAAAATTAATAATGTTGATGTAAAAACACAACTAAACACTACTAGGGTTATTACAAAAATCAACGAAGCAACATAGAAAGCAAACAGAAAGCCTATATTAAAAAGACCTTCGAAAGTCGTACGTGACGTGTCGGGTGAGAAATTATTTGTTATTGGTGAAATGATTTGTAAAATTTAATTCCGTAGCAAGTGGTTATCGTACTCTCTGTCGACGAGCGGAGAGGGTCTCAGACAAGGCTGGGTCTACACACAGAAGCTCAACTAGGGAAAACTAGACAAGAACCCGATCCTGCGTATGCGGGAGTTAGGTAATTTTTGCTCGATTGTACGTGCTCAGAAATCTGACGTTAAATCCGACCTTATGTCATATCCAGCCTCTGTGGGAAGAACTTGCGTAAATCACAGTGTTTCGCTCGAGCTTGTCGAGCTCTCTGACATCGGGCGGAGAAGAACTCAGACGAAGCTATGTCTATGGACAGAGGTTTGCCTGGGTAAAATAGACAAAAATCTAATCTTGCTTATGCAGGAGCTGGGAAATTTTTACCTGTGTGTACGCGCTCGGAAACCAGACGTTAAACTCGACCTTGCATCACATCTCATCTCTGTAGCTGGGGACTTTGTTAAAATCCAACGGTTACTGCGAGAACTCAAAATTGTCAGACAATCTCTTTGTCTTCCGGAAAGAACAACTTAATAGGGGCTCGGTCTACGGACAAAGATTCGGCTGGGAAGAATTGAAAAGCTTAGATCCCTCATATGCGGAAGCTGGGTAAATTTTGAAACCTCGAATTCACCCGCTTAGATTGAAAACGTAAACTTCAACCTTGTGTCACATCTCATCTTCAGTGGTGGGACTTTTAAGAAATAATCGCTCTTGTCTAGCTTTCTGTCTTTGGTTAGAGAGCGACTCAGACAGGACTATATTTACGGGATGAGACTCAGTTAAGAATAATAGATAAGCTTAGTGCCAGATGATGCGTATGTGGTGGCTGGGTAATTTTTGTCTTGAGTGTACGTGCTCGAGATTCCCACGTAAAATTACTGATCTGCGTCACATCCCGCCTCAGTGGGGAGGGCTTGGGTAAATATCCAGAATTCAGCGAGAACTCAAAATTGTCACTCAATCTCTAGAGACAGAAAAAAATGCTAAAAAAATGGAGACGCAAATTGCTCGATCCTGGGTAAATTTTGACCTTTAAACCAAGTATACCCTTTCGGGGTATATACGCTAAACACAACCTTGGGTCACATCCCGTCTCAGTGGATGGAGGTTTTGTATATAGCTAAATTTCCACGAAAGCTCGAAATTATCTGTCAAGCTCCCTGTTTTCGAGCTGAGAATGTTTGAGTCAGGATTTGTTCTACGGACGAAGTCTTGGTTGAGAAAGATTAACCATGCAAAGTACCCGATCCCACGGCTGCCGGGGCTTGATAAATTTTCACCTTTGGTTCTAGTGCCCGCATTCGAGTTCTCCAGGTAAAACCCTGCCGCATGTCACATCCCGTCTCAGTGGGGAGACCTTGCCAGTCGTATATTTATGATACTCTTTCTTGATTTGATGCGTAAATTAAGTTGAAATGGAACCCGTAAGAAATTATAAAGTAGTTATTTTTCTCAAGACCATGAAAATATTTTTCTTTTTCTCTGACTTTGATACATACAAAGACGATTATTTATTATAAGCTAGAATTTACAACATGAAAATGAAAACTTCTTCTATCGTTAGAAAAACGTTGTCTTACCAGTTAACTTATTTCCACCCGGACAAAATTTATCGGATTATCTTCCTTCAAGCGGAGATGAATCAGACGAGGCTATGCAGAAGGGCAGAGTTTCGTCTGGGAAAAACAGACAAAATCCCGACCCTGCCTTATGCAAGATCAACGGGAAATTTTTGCCGAGCTTAATGACTGAGAATTCGCACGTTAAAAACCGACCTTGTGTCAGTGCGAAGGTTACTGGTAAATACCCAGTTAACTTATTTAGATCATGTAAATTTCCCGGTGTGTATTTGGAATTTAAGAATGAACCACAGAACATTTTAACACTATTAGGTAATTTACATATACATTTATATGCAATTTCTTTTCATTTTTAAAATCGTTTATAAATTATTTTGCAATGTAAAACTGTAAGTGTTCCTTGTTCACACACTTTAAACCAAGTATCGACGAACACCGGATTCGAACTCCGGAAGAGATATTTGGAGAATATATCTGTGTGTATATATTTTTTCTTTTTCTTAGGAAAGGCTAAGAGAGAGAGAGAGATGGGGAGAAGGAGGGAGAAGGAAATAAGCGCTGAGAAGACTAGGAGATAGAAGAAAGGCGAAACACAGGGCATTCACAACAATGATAACAATTTAGCAATGACCAGCTGGCCTTGAAAAGGGAGAGTATTGTTTTTTTCTTCCTTGTTTTTCTGCTTTTCCCCCTTACTCCCTCAGAGAAGAGATAAAGGATTAACTGAAAATGGAAATTATCTGTCGATTTTGGAAAAAAACCAACTGCATAAGGATGGAATTGTAATTAACGTGGATATGTGAACGTATAAAGTCAACAGAATCGTGTCTCCAAACTTCCAGATTGCAAACATCTGTTCGAAACTGTAAGCGGGTGATTTAAGCCAGATATACGAAGCTGACATTAAATTTTCAATGTAGAAACATTCCGATCATTTACCACCCCACGCCATATTGAAAATTTCTCTCTCCCACAGCGCTAGTAACATGTACACCGCCTATAAACAGAACTCCAAGGGGAGGAGAGCATAAAGACCGATATTCGGGAAAGTATTCGAGGCTATAATCAATGCTGAAATAGTTCATCATCTCACCGCCCACAAACTGTTCTCCGACAGGCAATATGGATTCCGCTTTGACAGGTCCACGGCCGACCTGCTAACAACTGTAACGGAGTACATGCTACAGGCCCTTGATGAGTCTGACGAGGCTCGCGCGGTTGCTCTGGACATCTCCAAGGCCTTCGACAGGGTTTGGCACCCTGGCCTCCTATGCAAACTACGCGGTTATGGTATTACCGGCCGCCTGCTTGACCTAATCCAATCTTTCTTCAATAACCGCAAAATGAAGGTCGTTCTGAATGGGCGTGCCTCTTCGTCCTACAGCACGAATGCTGGTGTCCCACAGGGCTCTATCCTGGGCCCGACGCTCTTCCTTATTTTCATCAACGACCTCCCAGATGAGATCAAGTCCCAAGTAGGCATCTACGCAGATGACACTACAATATACTCCTGCTCCAGTCAGAAACCTGTCGTGGCGGACAGACATAATCTCGCTGCTGACCTTGAGCGGGATCTACACTCTGTGGTGAACTGGGGCAAGAAGTGGCTTATCAACTTCAATTCATCTAAGACCAAGCTGTTGTCTGTCAACCATTACAGGCAACCTCTTCTGCCTCCCATAAGCATGGACCAGGTGATTCTCCCGGAGAGTAATACACTACGCCTCCTTGGACTTACCCTGTCCTCAGACCTCAAATGGAACCACTATATTGAATCCATAGCAAAATCTACTGCTAAGAAGATTGGGTCAGTATGTCGATTCAGGATGTTTTTTCCACCTGAATCCATCCTGCATATATACAAGTCAACCATCCGTCCGTGCATGGAGTACTGCTGCCATTTATGGTCAGGTGCCCCTGCCGTTCTCCTCAGTGTTCTTGACAAGCTCCAAAGGAGAGTCTGTAATGTGATAGGTACTGATCTGGCGACTCGACTGCAGCCACTTTCCCATCGTCGAAATGTGGCCTCCCTCTGTCTCTTCTATAAATACTTCCATGGCTTCTGCTCGGATGAGCTTAAGTCACTGATGCCTACTCAACAGGTGTTTACCCGTGCAACCAGACTGGCAACTGGGTCCCACCCATTCACAGTCAGGTTAGCCAAATGCAGACGACAATTCTACTCCTGCAGCTTCCTCTCTCGCACTTCCCGCCTGTGGAACTCACTCCCGTATTCTTGCTTTCCTGACGGCTACAACCTCCAGAAATTTAAATGCAAAGTTAATACTCATCTACTAACAACTGGACTCTAGCTCTCTCCCCTCCCCTGTATAACCTTCCCTTTCTCTCCACCTATGTATCTGTCATCGCACCTGCTTTCTCAGCTTTCTATTGTTCCTTTCTAACTAGTTTGTACTCCTCACTCTTTTCTAATTAATCTTTATACATTTATGTAACCCCCTGCACATTAGTGGCGTTTCCGCCTTGCCCGGGGTGAAATGATTAAAAAAAAAATTACTTCTAACAACAACAGACCTAGTAGAAGCAGTAATTTGCGAAATCTGAAAAAATGTTGGATTATATTTTCTTTTGATTCATTTTTTTAATCTTTTTTTCTCTTTTGCGGTACAAAGAGATAGAATATAATCTTTAATTCAAACAGACTGGCCTTCGCTTCTGTCTTGTTATTTTTTTCTGTTCTTGTCTGTTTCTCTTATATCTGCATTATCCATCCGACCATCTATGGCATCTTTGATTATCTGGGGGTGCAACGGAAGTAAGCAACTGCAGACTCAGACTAACTTACGGTCAGTTAACTTACAGCCTAAGACCGAGGGTGGTGAGGTCATAGCAATAGTCTTCTCTTATGCCTTCTCGTTATTTTTGAAATTATGCTTATTATTTTAGTTCTCACATAAATCTTTCAGTGGTTAAGTAGTAATTGTTGAAAATAAGTTACAAACATCTCAAAAAGTACAGCAAAATTTGAATTATTATCTTAGAATAACATCGAAATGTTTCCTGGCTCATAAATATATTGATAAAGTAAGAAAATCCGAGAACGTTCTGATAATTTTTGAAGAAAATAGAGATGTAATGAAACTGTTATCGATCTCATAAGTTAGCTAGATACGAAATATCAATGCATCTTTCAGTAGTTAATTGATTTAATGTAACTAAATCCATTTACAAGATGCTTTACAACTATGTCAGATTAATCTAGGCTTAGTAAATAACAATACTGCTGAAATTGATTCGATCCACACAGAAGGCCCACCAGAGCTAGAGTAGATCAGTCTAGTTACAAATTAAAAGCATGTTCTAGTTTAAGAAAATTACTCTCCTATAACTAATATACTTGTACAAGCACCAGTAATAAGAAAGAAAGTTATAATTCTTATTGTCAACCTTGACAATGTGCATGTGTTGTGCATTTAGGCATTAATCTCATTTTCATGCAATTTTAAGTAAAACTGAGTGGCAAAGTATGTCTGTTATGTTTTTTATTGCATTTTTTGTTTGGAATCTTAGTGAGTGTAGAATTTATCCTAATGATTGTTTATTCCGAACGCTAATCTATTAGCCATTTTGAAGTATTTTGATTGTGCTATTGGTTTCATGTATAACTTATTGAAAAGTAAATACAGCCAATACATGGTGGCTGTTATTTTTATTTGGGTCTTCTGTCATTTTAAACAGTTTTTGCAGTTGGCGGTGTTTATTGCCTAAAAATCACTTAACAATATCAGATATGAATACAGTCACAAAAAAAACTTGACATATTTGTGAATTAAAATGTTTGTTTTTCAGTAGCATTGAGAAAGACATATACTGTTACACACACACACACACACACACACACACACACACACACACACACACACATATATATATATATATATATATATATATATACAAGATGTATCAAAATACTTTTACAAAACTTGGGGGTGAGTTTCTCACTCCAAAACAAGGGAAAAAGTCCATATTAACATGTGCCCACAAATCCTTCGTTTTTGAGTTATTATTTTTCAACAAATAAGTAGATTGTGCTGTGTTGCTATTAGGCTAGATTACATTTGTCATTCGTGTACATTTTTGGCTAGTTTGTCTTCATTGTTTAATGAGGATAATGTTAAGTAAACACAGAAGTGTTCCGTTTAAAAATGGCAGGATATTCATATTGTGAGTAGGCAGATATGATTTTTACATACGTCCGCACGAATGGTAATGGGCGCGAGGCTGCACGGCAGTATCAGATTGCGTTTTCAGACAGAAAGCAGACGATTCATCCAACGGTTGCTACTGTTTATCATCACGTCGCAGAGAAAACTGTTTCTAAAATTTTCAGTTTTCTGAAAATTTAACAGCATCTACCATAAACTTTAAAGATTTGTAGAAATAAGTTTTTGTCCTTGATTTGGTATGAGGAACCCACCTCAAAAATTTGTAAAAGCATTTTTGATACGCTATATATATATTCGTCTTCCACATACTAAGCCTGTTTCGCTGTATCACAGCTCATCAGTGGGGCTAGATATCCGCTTGCTTCTCGCCGGGATCAAATCTCTGACCGTGTCAGTCGGAGCTTCTAACTGACTAAGCCATAGGCGTATGGAACTAGAGAAAGGACATTTTAGCGTGTTGTATATAAGCTGGATATACACATCCAGTCACTGACAGAACTCAATTTATTGCTGAAGAGTAATGCATGAATTGCGGAAGTGGTAACTGTTTATTCAAATTTTCCTCTCTAGAGATCTCACTCGTAATGAGAGTATTGAGCACTCTAGAAGAAAGGTAGACTTTGAAAAACAGTAGCCACTCTAGTGTGTACGCATCGCTCATTCAGTAAAAATGAATTTGAGCACTCTAGCTATTGGGCGCGTAATATGATATGCGCTAAAAAGACTGCCTTCTTCAATCGAACGCCCCGTGGCCCAGGGGTAGAGTCACCGACTGACGACAAATCGGTCGGGTTACGAGCCTGGGTTGTGTAGCAATCGGAGTCTAACCGTACTGATGAGCTGTGATACAGCGAAACAGATCTGTCTACGGATGACAATAATTACGCTCTCACACTGTGATTGAGCACACTAGAAGAGTTCTTGCTCATTCCTCCTGAGGAGATGTTGGATACTCAATGTCGTAACAACCATATGATTGTAGAGGACATATATAGAAAAAATTATGTACATGTTCTAAAACATAATTTATAATAAATAAATATTCCCAGCTCTATACATTATATATCGAGCACTGTTTTAAATTAATGTTTTGGACGGTGAAAAAATTTTTTTCTTCGTTCTGTATTCACTTGGATATATATATATATATATATATATATATATATATATATATAAGCAGATCTATGTATATATTCAATATTGAATATTTGTTCTGTTTAGTGCAGTAGATTTAAATGTTTGAGTAATTTATATTTCACTCTTTTTGAACGCTTATGCGCGTTTAAATGACAAATATTTGAACATTGGCATAAATATACAATGATGAGTGAGATTACGCAGACTGAGATGAGAAAGTTTATTTGTAATTTGATGCATGTTTAAATCCTGAGGCCCACTCATAAGTCACTCTTGGCTCAGTAAGCAGGTTTCCTCTTCATCTTTGTTCTAATGCTTGTCTTTACAACATCCTGTCAGGAGTGTTTTTTCCCCGCTAGATAATAATACAATTTATCTTTTTTCTCTCATACACATTTTTTCGGGTAGGGCAATACTCGTGTTTTATCTTTAGACACAGTTAATAGACGAAACAGCCAAAGTAGAAAAAAGGGCTGAAAGAAAAAAAGAGATGTTAAAAGAAAGACTCGAAGTGGATAAGGAAACTGATAAAAAAACAAGCAGATATGGTGACAGTGAGGTGAACTTGTTCAACAAGGATCCAACGGGGTATTCTGTAAAGTTTAATAGGAGAAAATTTACTTACACAAATTTTGTATTGTATATGAATAACTGTTGCACCAGAGTAATGTAGTAATCATATGATACTGGCTTAATGCCTGTAAAAATAAAATCATTATTTATGTGTGTATCAGAGTATATATGCACTTCGACTAGACACGCATTCAGACACGCACACAGTCAATTACACACACACACACACACACACACTCTCTCTCTCTTTCATTCTCTTTTAAATAAGCGTTAACATGTTTACTTTATATTACGAATATCTGTCATCATAAAAATTATATTATTAGAAACATTTAATGTATTGTATTTGTTGAATAACTGTATTGTATTTGTTGAATAACTTCAACATTGACGTGAATAATTCTACTCATTTAAAAGTTTATATTTAAACGTAACATTTCTCTTTTTTTATTAGAGAAGTCGTAATTTTCGAAATTGTAGGTAAAGTGTTTCGAGTCATAACGTTTATGTGTATTGTTTATCTTTCAATATAGTCAATTTATTTTCTTATCATTTACTATTCAAATCGTTTTGAGCAACATTGCTGATATTTTTTATTTTATCATTTCTTATTTATTGGTGATTATCTGTTATACTATTATTTTTCATGTAAACAAATTATTATAATAAATGGCCCATTTGATGACGAGATGTTTACTCTGATATGATATCCAGTGTAAAATATATGTACATGTAGTGGGAACATAGAAAAAACTGGGTTGGTGTACGGACACATCGGTTAAAAATTACTGAATGGGAGAGATCCCTTAGTCCTTGTTCGAACATCTTTCTAGGAAAAGAAAAATTCTAATTTAAAACCTCCGATCACTTCCGCAACTGACATGTAGCAAATCATGCACCAATACAGGCTAAACATGTTTTTTTTTTATGATTAGAGTATCCATTGTGCTGCACAAGCACCGGTTGTACCGAAAACACCATGAGCATGTTTTGTGCTCATGAAATACTGTGGCGTTGAAAGGATAGTGACATGAACAGATGAAAGATGTCACCGAAGGTTCCCAACTTGAACTTTGAAAATGACGTAACCATATTATTGTTTATTTCATGTTTCTGACAACCAAAACATATTTCTCTATTTATTGTTTTATAACCTGAAATAATTTAATGTAAATTATATTCTCTTCTGATAGAATAATTGAATTAAATTATTGCTATTGTTTATATTTCGTGACCTTGAAAAGCGGCGTTGTTTTCGAAATAGTTTTGTTTTTGCATTCCAGCTTTGACTGAACTCATCGCGTGTTCTGTCTTGCCTTCGACAGGAATAATGTCTTTTCAAGTTCAGTTACATTCTGTTGATTCCCAGAATATATAACACAAGAAAAATGTAAAAATGACTCCATTGGTGAGTGTTGATCTGACAGTCCAAACAAAAAGAGATCACTAAAGAGATCTTGTCAAGAACCCCAAGGTGAATAGCAGGGGAGCCCAACCAGATATGACAGCAGTGTTCAATACACGGGCGGATGATTGCATGATGGATTCAGAAAATAACTTTCTGTTCTGACACAGGTATCCGACCTTCATAGCAGCAGATTTAGCGATTAATTCAATGTGGTCATTCCGCTTAAGGTCAGCTGAGAAAGTGCGACCGAGGAAGCGCAGAATATTGCTCTCAGGAAGTCTGGCGTGACCCATACTGATGGCGGGTAGGAAAGATTGTCTCTGGTGAATAAAGGATAGCAGCTTCGTTTTGGAAGCATTAAAGTTTACGAGCTATTTCTTACCCCAGTCTACACTGACTGGAGATTCTTTTCGAGAGCAGCAGTAAAGTTGTTTTGTTTGCATCGACATATTTCTTAGCTAGGCGGGAGTAAATGGTGGTGTCGTTAGCGTAAATGCTTACTTGGGATCGGATAATATCAGGGAGATTGTTGATAAAAATTAGAAAAAGCATAGGACCTAGGATAGAGCCCCGAGGGACACCTGCGTTTGTATGATAGGATCTGAAACTTAAACTAGCCAAACGCAAATCACCAAAATCTCTTAACATTTATTTTACTAACATCCGGGGCATTCGTACTAACTTTTGTAGCGTAGAAGCTTTCCTCCGCGAAAAGTCCCCTGACATCCTAGCGCTCTCTGAGACTAACCTCAACTCATCAATTCCCTCCTCTGACTTCTCGATCTCTGGTTATCTTCCCCTCCTAAGGAAGGATTCCACTGTCTACATGCATGGGCTGGGGGTCTACATTAGTGAAAACCTCCCTGTAACTAGGGTGACATCACTCGAATCCACCACCCACCAATATGTATGTCTTCGTCTATCACTTCTTAGTTCGGTTAGCTTCCTCTTCTTCCTTTACCGTTCCCCCTCTTCTTCCGACTGCTCCCTTCTAGACAGCATTTCTGACAATATAGATAAGGCTACTTCCCACCACCCATCCGCTCACATATTTGTGTTCGGAGATCTTAACGCCCATCATGCTGAGTGGCTTAAAGACTCCGTTACTGATTCAGCAGGAATCCACGCCATGAACTTTGTTATTTCCCAATCCCTTACGCAAGTAGTTGACTTCCCTACACGCTTTCCAAGCTCTCCCTCTGGACACGCCTCTCTACTAGATATATGCTTTACCTCTGCACCTGACTCCTACCAGATCTCACAGCTTTGCCCCCTCGGCAACTCCGACCATGCTGTTGTCTCTCTTAATACTTCTCTCCACTCTCACTCCCCCCAGGAGCCTTTTACTTATAGGACCTCCTACTGCTACCAAAGAGCTGACTCGGACGCCTTCCGCGACTTCCTTTGCGACGTTCCTTGAGGAAAAGTGTTCGATCTTCCAGTCGATGACTGTGTCTCTTAGATTCGTCCTGGGTGAAAGCTAGCATTGATGCTTTCATACCTACCAGGAAGTTTAGTCTCAAACCTCATTCCTCCCCTTGGTTCTCCCCTGCCTGTTCAGCCGCCATTGCCCACAGGGATCACTACTTCGGAGACAGTCATCAGACCACAACAGACGCCTATTCACGTCTGCTCGTAATGACTGAAAGAGAATCCTGAATGACGCCAAGCGGTTGTTTGCTGAGAGAATGAGATAGCGCATAGCTGACCGTGAGTTTCGCGCCAAAGACTATTGGCGGATATGCAAATGGGTGCTGAACAATAGCAAATCCTCTATCCCTCTTTTAATCAATGAATTTGAGGTTCTCACATCATCATTTGATTCATCTGGAGTACACCCACCCGACTACCCTATTAGAACTGATGCTAAACTGTACGAAATACACATTGTAATATCAAAACTTGACCCCCACAAGGCGAGCGGTGTTGATGGAATCTCAGTAATTGTACGTAAGAAGTGTGCTCCTGAACTCTCCTCTGTTCTCTCTAAACTCTATAACTACTGCCTCTCTGCTTCCCGTTTTCCTGCTTGCTGGAAGTCCTCTTTTGTCGATCCTGTATTTAAGAACTCTGGTGAACCCTCTGACCCATCCAACTATCGCCCTATCAGCCTTCTACCAATTTTCGGGAAGCTTTTCGAGGCCATTATTAATGCTGAAATAGTTCAGCATCTTTCTGCCCATAAACTCGTCTTCCGCTTTGCCAGGTCCACGGCCTACATGCTAACGACCATTACGGAGTACATGCTCCAGGCCCTCGACGAGTCCGGCGAGGCTCGTGCTGTTGCTCTGGACATCTCTAAGGCTTTTGACAGGATTTGGCACGCTGGCCTTCTATGCAAGCTACGGGGTTACGGTATTACCGGACGATAGCTTGATCTAATCCAATCTTTCCTACATAACCGCATAATGAAGGTTGTCTTGAATGGGCATGCCTCCACACCCTTCTGCACAAACGATGGTGTCCCTCAGGCCTCTATCGTAGGCCCAACAATCTTTCTTATTTACATAAACGACCTCCCAGACGAGATTAAGAGCCAGGTAGGCATCTACGCAGATGACACCACAATTTACTCCCGCATCAGAAAGTATCCGGGTGTGACGGACAAACATAATCTCGCTGCTGATCTTGAAAGAGATCTACACTCTGTGGTGAATTGGGGTAAGAAGTGGCTCGTAAATTTCAATGCGTCTAAGACCAAGCTGCTGTCTGTCAATCATCACAGGCAACCTCACTTGCCTCCCATAAGCATGGACCAAGCGAGTGTCCAAGAGAGTAATGCCCTGCGCCTCTTCTGTCTTATGCTCTCTCTGATCTCAAGTAGAACCATTACATTGAGTCAATAGCTAAATCCACTGCTAGGAAGGTTGGGTCACTTTGTCGGGCCAGGATGCTTTTCCCACCTGAATCCATCCTGCATATATACAAATCAACCATTCGTCCGTGCATAGAGTACTGCTGCCATATATGGTTTGGTGCCTCCGCTCTTCATCTCCGTGTTCTTGACATGCTCCAAAGGAGAATCAGTAATGTGATAGGTGCTGACTTGGCGGCTCGACTACAGCCACTTTCCCACCGACGAGATGTGGCTTCCTTGTGTATGTTCTATAAATACTTCCATGGCTTCGGCTTCAACGAACTTAAGGCAATGGTGCCTCCGCAACAGGTGTTTACTCGTGCAACCAGACTGGCATCTGGGTCTCACCCATTTACAGTTAGATCAACCAAATTCAGACGACAATTCTACTCCTGCAGCTTCTTTTCTCGCACTTCCCTCCTGCGGAACTCGCTTCCTTATTCTTGCTTTCCTGACGGCTACAACCTCCAGGAATTTAAATGCAAGGTCAATACTCATCTCTTAACTACTTGACCCTAGTTCTTTCCATACCGCCCTGTATATCCTTTCCTTTCTCGCCACCTTTGCAACTGTCATCACACCTGTATTCCCATCCTTCTCTTGCTCCTTTCTAACTGATTCGTCCTTTTCCTCAATTTCTTAATCTTTTTCTCTTTGTTGCCCCCTGCACATCAGTGGCGTTACCGCCTTGTTTGGGGTGATATGATTTTTAAAAAAATTCCGGCTTAATACGTTATTTATTACGTGATTCGATATGAACGATCTGATTAATCAAACAAGCGTCCAGATATACCATAAGCCTGCAGTTTGCACAGTAGGCTAGCGTGACAGACCCTGTCAAATGCTTTCGAGATATGCATCCAGTTTTTAAATTTACACATGAAAAGGAGATTAATTTTTCCCTTCCATTTCTTGATGTTTTGGTTGGTGAGCAGATCTTCCTCGGGCTTTCTAATTTCAGTTTATCGAAAACCAACTGAAATTAGAAAGCCCGAGGAAGATCTGTAGTTCGACAATGTTATTTTGCTGTCAATACTCGTGTGGTTTTTTCTTCTAAATCGGTCTTTCCTTGGATACGGAAGAATGTTCTCCCACTAAACTATTATAGTCCACTGATTTATAGGCTTAAATGTAGTTGTAGATCGAACGACATGTACGTTGCCACAAAAATCCAGAATTTAAACTGTATAGCGAGTTATCCATTCTTTTCCAGTTTATAGTGGGGAGTCCGTTCTAGTGAAGGGTAGTAGTATGTTGTTGCAGATTAACGGAATTTGGCCTCGTTGTAGATAGCCCATTATAAGTCATAAAATGATAACAAATCAAGAAAAGCAAATTGAATTGAAAAATAACATTTTATATATATACATGTCAATTAAGGTTTTTACAATTAAAGTAATCCTTTCTTTACATATGGATCCAACGGACGTTAAAATGTTCATGACAATAAAATGCTGAAAAGAGTATTAATACGTATGTGGGAGCGTTGTATCCGCTCCTTAGGTCAGTAAGTAGTTTTGAGACAGCGAAGATAAGATGAGAGGGAAGGGAGGCTAACATAGTAAACCGCTTGACGTAGGTCATGGGGGATAGTGATTACACACCTCTCTGTCGAGTCAGTCCGTGTGGATCTGTCTGTCTGGCGATGCTTTCTGTATTCGCTTTTTATTTCGACTTTTTGGATCGCAGCAGATCGTTTGAGAATTCATATCCGTATTTGATTCTGGGCTTCCCATTGGCCGATAAATAAAATTCGCGTAGGCTCGCGAACTGGAAATTTAATATTTAATTAATTTTTTGTTTTCAACCGGAACATCTGCGCAAACTCGGATTCGCACCGACAAGTTTTGGTCATTTGCTTTCTGGTCGTTAGAGTGCAAACATCCGGTCCCTCGCTTTTGCTCGGTCGGTATCACCACAACCGTTCCTCGTCTGATAGGCTGACCAATACACACGGGTCTTCTATTACGGAACGCCTTATTAATAACCATAAATGTGCCTCTAGCTTTAGTGTGGATACATTTTTTTATCTTAAGTAGGTCCCACTCAAGTTAACACCTTAAAGTTTTAGTGGCCATGTACATTCAATCTTTAAAGCCCTCTCTCTGCAAACAGAGAGAGCATATATTTGACCTCCAATTCATATCCATTTAGTTTTTTCCCTCTTTACATATTCTCCATTCTTTTTTTTAAACGCTGATTTCTTTACTTACCTCGATTTGACTGTTGAATGAGGTGCGAAATCTATTGGCCAGCCCATTTTTCAGTTTTATTTTTAAAGAAAATTCCGTCATGATGTGTGGCAACAAAAATTTATTTTTCTTTTTATAGCGGTAATAAATTTTGTAGCACTAAACATATTTTCATATATATATATATAGTCATCCACAGACAGATCCGTTTCGCTGTATCACTGCTCATCAATACGGTTAGACATCCGATTGCTTTTTACCCAGGATTGAAACCCGACCGAATTAGCGTCAGTCGGAGATTCTAACTCTGAGCTACAGGCGCTCGGTCAGGGCTTCCTCTATATTAACCAAGGTCTAAGCGATGAAATGTGACGTCACGGTAGTAGAGCCATGAATCAGCGTAGAAGCCGTGTCTCTCGCTTCATGACAATGTTGATAATCACAATTCGTTTTTTTAATAAAGATTTTAAAACTTTTTAAAATGTAATCAGAAAAAAAAAGAAAGACACATGTTTTGATTTATGCTGGTTTTATTAATTTTAATTAAAATTAAGAAAAACAATAATTAATAAGAAAATATAAACATCATTGTTGACTACTGACTATCGGTCGTATTTGTAAATAAATACAGTTTTAAAGACAAAACTTTTCGTTTATTCGTCTAAATTCTAAAAGTTTAACAAACACTGCTTAAATTTTCATATTTTTAATTTAATTATGAAAAATCACAATCACTTTTGTTTTAATTGCAAGAATTTTTAAATCAGAATCACTCAAATATAGCAATTAGAGTTTAGGAACAAACAAGAAGCAACAATAAATAAGCAAATTAAGTAAAAATATTAAAAAATGCAACAATTTAAATTCAAGCAAATTAATTCAAACTAAATAAGTTTAAGTTACTGTTTTATAAAAATCAAACTTATAAAAGTTTTTTTATATCTCAAAATTCAGTTGAATGTTTGAAGTTTTCTTTTTTTACTTAACTTCTTACAAGTAATATTATCATTTTCCTTGCTACAAAAATTATTTAATAATGCATTAGAAGAGATCCAGATAATCATTTTTTCTTTTTTTTCAATGCTGTGACCTTCATCACATGAGTCAACATGAAAAAGAAGGTCATCATTAGCCAAAACATCCAATGTTATGTACACAGACAATTTTCTTTGATTCATTGAATGAAGAAAAGACGGATTCTTTACAAGTTTATTAATAACAATATAATTGTATAGTACTAAATTTGTTGTTACATCATTGGGATATAACATAGAACCTTTATTAATTCTTTGAAAATAACTGTTTATATCAGATAGCATATCATATCTTCCTGATACTAAACTTTTACAAGTATAACATTTCATTTTTTTAAAAACGGTATAACAGCAATAAATAATTATGAATCGAACAAATTAATGATAGGATAGCTAAATCTGAAATAGATTTTTAAAAAGATCTTGAGAACTTTTAATCCAATAGATTTATTAACAATATCAAATGTCTTTAGGGAAATTCTGCTAAAAAACAACGGAGTTCGAATTTTAAAATATTTGAAATACTTTGAATCCATTGTTAATCCTACTGGATGAAATAAAAAGATAAATTTTTACCTTTCAAAAAAGATACACTTAAAAAATTCTAGGATATTTGGTAATTCAATTACATTTTTAAAATATTTTAATAGTAAAAATTAATGTTTCTATTTCATTTATGATTTTAAACTGTTTATAAAAAAAATCATTTTTTGCAAAACTCTTTTTTAGTTAACGTTTGACTTACTAATGAATTTTTTAAGGATTAAAAAACCCTAAACCAACTATAAAAGAATTATTCTTCAGTTAAAATTCTAATATTTGATTTCCAATTTTTTATTTCCAATTTTCTTCTATGGATTAATATCGATAATTAACTTTCAAATTATCAAAAATAGGAAAACATGTTTGGAAAATATTTTTGAGGGTGTTATTTTGTGCTAAATATTTTCTATAAATTAAATATTTAAAAAATTTGCTTTTGAAATTCAAATGTGGTGTGATTTAGGCTTTTATGTTTCAAATAAATTCAAAACTTATTCAGAAATAATAGGTTTAAACAAAGTTTAAATCATCATTTTCAAGTTAAAATTTTCGGTAATAGTGACTTGACTTTTGTAACAAATAATTTCACGGAGTTTTCAAATAAAAAACCTTAAAAATGAAACAAATTCTTTTAAAATTGACTAAAAAATAAATTTTGTAGTTTTTATTAATACAAGAAAAAGAATAAAAAAATTTAATTCAGGAATATTTTTTCATGTTTAAAAATGATTCATAAAGTTGCAAGTATAGAAAAGTTAAGTAAGTTTTTACTTTCGTTTTCTAAGAATTTTTTAAACATTTCATTGAAAAGAAAACACAATTTTCTTAAATAAAATATCACTAAAATATTAATTCAAATATTTTTAGAAAATATAATGTTTAACAACTTTTTCGGCTTCAGTTTAAGTTTTAAAACATTTCGAAAAAAAAAACTTACGAACTAATAGCCATATTTAAATTTTATCTTTTTTAATTCAGATATTTTTAAGATAATTTTTATTTCAATTTTATTCAAAGAAATAAAAATAATATCTTATTTTATTGTATTAATTTAAAAGATATAAACAAAGTGCTTTCTTTCTTGTGCTACGACAAAACTAATTTTTTAGCAAATTTTGCTTTTAGCGACTGTTGAAATAAATGGTGATAAAATTTTAACTACTCACTTTGCTAAATGGACTTGGGTAAAATTCCCCCTTTTAATGGCATGTTTCCATTTATCAAATAAATGTTTATTTTTTGGAAACGAAAAACAATGAACTTTTGGTCCATTTTTATAATTCCCTTTGCAATTTGGTACCACACAAGGGGGAAGGCATATTTGGTTCTGAAAATAAGTCAACGCTAACGGACGCCGTGTAGTAAATAAAACAGAACTCTAGTAAGTGTGACGTCAGAAAGTCAGCTTTAATCATAGGACTGGCCTGGTAATATAGAGGAGGCCCTGGCTCGGTAGACGGCGCAGGCTTTTTTAGCATGCATATAAATTCACTCAAAATATTAAAAAAAAAGTTTTAAGAGCGGAAGTAAAGCTTTTTTTATTTAAACTGGAAATAAATTAAGAATAGATACATCAAATCACACATATAACGTAATACAGACAAACAACTTTTCGTCTACCTTTTTATTTTTTCTTCTTTACCCATTTTTGTCATTTTAGTTGTTTATGTCTGTGGGTTTATATTGTATATTGTAGATGTCTGTTCCTATCTCACTCCTTTATTTTGTGTACGTATGCATTTTCATATAGTAGTATGATATCGTTTATATATTTCGTCTGTGTACCTTTTTTGCGTCTGTCTATTCCTAAATTTTTTTTATATATTTTCTCATAAGATTTTTTGTGTATGTGTGATTTAATGTATGTATTCCTTATACGCTTAATGTAAACGATTAAAAATAACGTTCAAAGAAATAAATTATATATACATGTGTGTGTATGACTGTTTATGCTTGTATGAGGATTACTGTGTGTGTATGTGTGTGTTGCTGCGTGCGTGCGTGCGAGCTCGATATATTAACAAGTTACCTTAGGTAATTGAAAACAAATTATGACATAATGGAGAACAAAAATATTTAATAGAAAAATCAGTATATTTTCAGGATGTTGTAAATATCTTTAAGTGAAAGAGAAAAAGACAAATGTTACACAATAAAACCACCTTCATCCTGAAAAATGGATCCGACTGCAACATAGGAGAGCTAGAGGATGACATAATCAAAAAATTTCAAGGCCTCTAATCCTGACTTACATGTTTCGTATGGGTGGCATCGGAGTCCTGTTAGAAAATGTATAGACAACTCCCCAAATCCATATTTTGACCACTCTGATCAGCAACTCGATATAGGCATTGATCCTGAGCTTCATACAGTGTAATCTTGCTATTTCTACCTCACTAAAGATGTGCTCTTAAATACCTCCCACATCCTTACCTTATATATATATATATATATATATAGAGAGAGAGAGAGAGTGAGAGAGAGAGAGAAAGAGAAAATAAGAGCTGTCTACAGATAATTTTCTCGGGGAATTTCAGCACATTTTATTTGATGTATTGATTTTTTTTACATTAGAATTTGTTTTTATATTGTCTTAATAGCTGTTTACTTTTTCTTTTCTGCGTGGGTAACGACAACATCCACATGTGTGTGTACGAAGCTTTCACTACAAAGAACACATTCATTGCATATGAATAGGTGCTTCATTGAAGATTATTAAGGAAGCGTTTCAAAATGGCTGCTTTGCGACAAGCTTAACAAAAACCTTTTTTTCAAAGATAGAATTACACAAGGCAATGCTTAGCTTGTCGACATTTCGACGCCAGATTCGCTGAAAATAACGCTACGTTCACTGTGTGATAAGAATTACTAATTTTCTTGAATATATTTTCCGTTGAGCAAGAGAGAAGTGCGTAGTTCTTTTAGAAGACGAAACTTGTTTCATAAAAAATTTTCCACTATTTACATTGTTCGGACTATTGTTCTCACCTTTACTACCACGTTTACGACGTTTCAGCCGTTTTACGCTTCGGCCTTCTTCAGGTGCTAGGAATTTCGAACCAAACCCTTTACTCTGAACAATAATCTGAACAATGTAAATAGTATAAATGCTACCTCATCTCAGAAGTATAGACAAATACAGAAATTTTTTCCATTTTGTCATTCATTTACCTAACATTGTTCTGAGATACGGAAATGTATACGCTTGTGTGTGCTTGTGTGTGTATCTATTTAAGAGAGAAGGAACAACTGTATGTTGTTGTTGCGTATGTTTTACACATCTCTAATAGAAAACTATCTACCCGCTTTGTCGACCTAACAGCATCATATGACCAAATCAAGTGACAATTCTTCCTCTCATCCATTAGAAACTGCGTTCCAATCTCCGAATCCACAAAATGTATCGATATAATAAAGTAAGTGTATTGGTGTACAGAATCTTACATGTCTGGCGATGACCCCAATGCGGAACCATTTCAGACTCTAACTAGAGTATACCCTACACATTTACAGAAAAGAAAAATATATGATGAAATGGGCACTGACCATTTAAGTATTCAAACAAATCTACCGGGGTCAATGTATTGATAAGTGCTATGCCGATGACACAAGTATCCATAATGAGAATAACTGTGATCCTGAACAAAAAAAAAAAATCCTAAAGCAAGAAATAGAATTCAAGTTAAACCTTTCCAAAACAGAAATTATGATCTTGAATTAGAATGAAAAAATTGATGGCACTAACCCTGACTCCATAATAAAATTTTAGCGTATATCTCGGCGTATTGATCAATTATACAAACTTTATTATAGGAGAAAATGAAATTCAATAGACAGTACCAGAGCAAATTGCTACAAAACAAAAATAGCAACCTGAAAACTCAAGTCATGTTCTTCAATAACCTTTTCAGATCTAAACTTTCATGCATGGAACCAACCCCGTTCAGAAATATCTAAATAGCCAGTTGTATACAACTACATTTAAGATCAATGGCTAGAAAAGTGCAGACAAGTCATCGTTGCTCTGTACGTGACGAATTTATCAAAAGCGAAAAACTACTTTGTGGCAGCATCTGCTAAAAATGTGAAGGCATACAAGGCATATTGTGGCATGAACATCGGGATTTAGACAAACCTTGGACACCTCAGATCACCTGCGAACTCTGCAAAAGAACTCTAGAAGGTAAAAGGAAAAGTTTCGCTTGTTTGGAAAATAAAAGTTTCAAGAAAAAAGTTTTTAAATTTTTTTAATTTAATATTTTTTACTTTTATCTTTTAAAGCACTATTGAAAATATATATTAAAATGTTTCAATAATCGCGCGTCATGGGTGTTTTCTAAACTGGATCACTGAAAAGAGTTATACGGAATATTAGGGATGTTGAGTATTATAGATTTTTGTTGTAAATGCTACATTAATTGGGGCCCAAGTCAAAATTTTACATTTTCAGCGCACAAGTTTGAGAAAATTCAAAATCAAACTGTAATTTTTTAGAATTTCTGAATGACATTGAATAAAATATATTTGCATTTTTATATTCATATTTTTATTTTACACTTTTTCAAGATCGTACAAAGGGTGAAAATAGAGTTATGAAATTCACAATCCTACGAATTTGCAGACGACCAATACCAGTTAAGTGCCATACGTGATACACGCTTTGGGTGATCATGACTCGAAAGAGACATGACTGACTGGGCAGATTACCCCGCAGTAGGTTGCCATTGCTTTCTGCGGGACGGCCAATGTATCTATCCTATATCCAGACCTTCTGGCATCCATCGTTCAAGTGGTATACTGCCCTGAGTTCCCCGTACCCACTCCTCCAATAAGAGAGAGTAAGAGTCTTCAGAAGAAAGCAGTAGTTCAAAAGAGGATAAAGTCATTGACTTAGATTACAGAGGTGCAGCTGATGAGATAAATCCATAAACACTAACCAAAGAATACGACCTAAACAAAGATCTCGGCCTCAAAAAGTCTAATGCTAAGCTATTGACGTCAAGACTCAAACAGTAGAATTTCTTACATGAAAGTCACAGGTCAGAGAAAGCATCACCAGTATTTTTCAATTGTTTTTTCCGTGAAGATGGGCTTTGGTTTTATCACAATTTGACCAATTTGTTCGAACCATATGTAACTTCAGAAAGTGGCGCCTTTTCATCAATAGCTCATCCAGAGCCCTCAAAGCCGTGCAAGAATACGTATCTATCTCTTTTCTTGGCCCATTTGGAGAAACTGAAAGAGGAATAAAGCAATGTCAAGTTTTTGCTAGATGCCTTGAAATATGAAGAGTACGGTTGGAAGGTTATCAGAGACTTCAAAATAATGTCTATCTTTTTTTCAAGGCAGCTTTACCAAATTTCCGTATTATCTTTTCTTTTGAGACAGCAGAGACACCGTGGCACACTACCGCAACGTCAAACGGGATCCACATTTAGACCGACGGAAAGTACTGTTTCCTCCACTGCACTTAAAATTGGGCCTTTTAAACAATTTGTCATATCTCTAGATAAAGATTCTGCAGCCTTCCAGTAACTTCCTTAAGTCAAAGTCAGTGTCTTCGTTGGACCACAAATAAAAAAGATCGTAAAGTGTAAGGAATTCTCTAAGAATCTCGCTCGGACAGAGAGAGCAGCGTCGAACTGCTTTATCGCGGTGGTTCGGGCTACAGGAAAGCTCTCAAAGTCTATCCCTTGACGCTCATCTTGATAAATTCAAGGAGAACATGGAGGCGTACTCAGAGGAGCAAGACGAACGCTTCTACCAGGATATCCTGGATTTTGACCACCACTACCAAGGATAGTATAATGAAAATATGATGGGGAAACTATATTAACATTATAAGCGCAAATCGTGAAAAACTTCATACTTGTAAATTTTTTGTGGTCTCACTTGTATAATTATAGCATAAATAAATGCTAATTTTTAATCATATGTCTTGTTTTCTACCTTGCATAAAAGATTAAATGATTTTTATAATTGAAACAATTTTCTGTATATCGGTGTATTTTGTAATGAAATTAATTTTTCAGAAGTAAAAAAAGTATTTAATGACAATTACTGAAACAGTTGAAACGGATGAACTGCTTATTTCGATCTCAACTACATTCTCTTTTTCATTATATCACTGAATTGGTCAACATAAAAAGAGAAATCATCAAATACAAATTAATATTAGTTTCACTTTCTGCCTTATTGAAAGAATATTTTTAACGGTAGATCTACTAAAGCATTAACACAGGTTTCTCGAGGAATAAGTGATGTGTGTTCGAGTTTCACTTCAGATTTATTAATTATTTCCTAGCTGCTTATTAACAATCCTAAAATGTGGGTGTATATAATTGCAATAAAAAAACAGCTATATTTGCATAATCGTGATGTCAGTTATGCATCACTCACAAGTAGACAGCCTAAGACTTTTCCTCTTTTCTGCATAACACAAATACCATCAATTAGAACCCTCTTTTTATATGAAATTTTGACTCACAAATAAAAAAATAAATCTGTATGTATACAGAGGAAGGTGCTGCAGGTTTGAGATGATTTGTTCTCATTCAATCTCTAATAATAACCTCCTTAAATTTGACATTGGTATTCAAATATCTGAAATAATAATAATAATAATAATAATGACATATACTTAATCATATGAAATGATTTTCTATTATGTGTATCTTATCAAATACGTATAAGTACAATAATAAATTTATATCATAAATCAAATGATAATATTATAGATTTTGCCCTTTATTATTTACAAATAATGATACTAATCTATATTCTTTCTCACGCTCTATCTCTCTCTCTCTCTCTCTCTCTCTCTATGTTGTGGAGTAGTTTTCGCACTGAAAGTTATAATCGTGCTATGTCGGTTGCTAATCGACTTAACATACCCTAAATGTTAGGGACTTAGTAATCTTCCACCGAAAGCTAACTCTTTAGCATTCGGCTAACTGCTGACTAATATCAACTGCCTAGTAGTTCTACTGAACTCCAATAGAACTCTAAAGAACTCTCCAGTACTTCTAAGAACTCCTACGAACTTCCCAAGAACTTTTCGAGTTAACTTCCTGTTAACTCTTATTAATATGAGGAATAGGTTTGTTTCACCATAACACTTTAACTCTCTAATTGTATTGTGTCCCTTTGTAAATATCTGATCTTTTGTTTCCTTACAGCTACACCTTTTCTTTACAACACCACTTTCTCTTTGTAGCAGTTGTTACTCAATCCATTTGCCTAAACATGTCGGCTACTCACTGTTTCCCGATTGTCTTCCATATTCCCTGTCTTATTTTTGTATTTACTATTCCGTTTAGAATTTCCTAATGTGCCACATACTTTATTCCTGATATTTACATTTTGGTCGTTTCAAGCCTTTTTTTAAAATTTTTGACGAAAGTTTAATAGCGTATATTTTATATCAAAGTACGGTATAACACACTTATCTTTGTTTCTAATATTAGTCATCGATCCTTGACTACATCAATTTCAGAAAAGTAGCTTTCGCTATTCAGATACACCTTCGAAATTCTGGTTCAATCTTTCCATCATCTGTTATTACACATATATGAATTTCTTCTCACTATATCATACTCTTTAATGAAATGAAAATAATTTTTCGTTCGGTGATTTTTAGTAGGGAAATAGTTACCATAATTAGAGATTATTAACTGTTTAAAAAATCTGATTAATTTATAATATTCGTTGTAATATTAAGGTGACGACGTGCGGAAAAAATAAAAGCGTAAAAAATAAAGCTTTTTATAGTTATGAATAAATTCATCTCCTTAAAGCTTTCCAAAATGAAAATTGCCTAACAATTCCCGGCGTTGTCTTGATCCAGATCTTTTATATACAATGTCCTTTCAGTACTTGAGCAAAAATTTAGTTTTACAACTTCCTTGTTTCTTGCCCATTTTGTCTTTGTTCTGCCATCCAGTTACTAAGATTTGATTAATCTTCGTTTCCCTTTGCTCCTCTTTTATTCGGTATTAAATTCTTCAAGCCGTCTTTCCTCATTCAGTGTCCTCAAATTTTAGCAATCTGATTGTAGTTTATATTCTCATTAAAACTTCCTCGTTTTTCTTCCATATTCTGTTCATGGCGTTTTCAGTACTCTTTGGTACAATTATAGCTCTGTTACTTCATGTATCTATCTTATTAATTTTTGAGGAAATTGAACAAAATTCATTACTATATATAAGAGTACATATTACATAAGGGTTCAGCATTCTTTTCTTGTTTTGGTTATCATTTTACGCTCCCTTGATACTTTGTCTACTTTCTGACACGCATAATTCGCTATGCAGTGTCATAATTTCCACCGCCTTTTACTAGACGACTAAATTTCCACGTCTTTGTCGTCACTGATACGTAACTCGCGACTGGTCACTCCCTGCAATCACGCACCCTATCTTCTTATAATATAATTAGTCCCTTTCCGCTTTCATTCACTAAAATCTCGTATAACTTTTTTCAGTGTTCTGTTATGGTTTATAAAATGGCGAGTGTTCTAAAAATAGAAAAAGATAGACACACTGACGCCAAGAATTCAAAATTGGGCGGCAAAATAAGGAACCGCTTCTTTTGGTAGGAGTAGGAGTTAAGGACAGTAGTTTTGTGTAGGAGATTTGAAAAAGGAAAGACGCTAGTCAGTTGAGCACTAGAGTCCAGAAAGGATAGGCTCGTTTACTACTAGCATCCCACAGTGAAGAGAATTTAGCTAGTCTGCTCCTGTATCCACACAAAATTTAAAGGTTGTAACTTGATGTAAAAACCTAAAGTTTTATAGCAAAAATAAACATCATTAATTCAAGTTTGTGTTATCTTCTAACCATACCAAAACGAAGCAACACAACAGTGGTGACCCCGACATACGACAGAAAACAACCGCATATACAACATATATATATATATATATATATATATATATATATATATAAAAGATAAATGGAGCAGACAGGAGAGGAAACGACTCATCAAGTCAATATCAAGGCACCGGAATTCATGGAAACTGCTGTAAATGGATGGTTTACGATATTAGAAGCCCAGTTTCACTTGCGAAATGTGACAGCGTCGAAAACAAAGTTTTATACAGTCATATCGTCGTTACCAGCAGAAGAAGTGGGTAAACTACCAAATGTTACCCTCGAATCACAAGACTACGAGGAATTAAAACGGACTCTGATAGAAGCTCACGAACAAACAAAACCGGAGCTTCTAGAAAAATTAATGTCGGCTACGACTATTTCAGGACGACCGTCGATATATTTGCACGAAATGCTATCCGTAGCTAAACGGATAGGTATTAGCGACGACATTGTGAGACACAAATTCCTACAGGCATTACCGTCAACAATAGCTCCAGTAATAGCCTCGCAAAAAGATTTAAACCATACCCAACTTGGCAGGTTAGCGGATGAACTGATGCCATTATTGAATAACGATAAGGCATTTGTTGTTCAGCGACACTTATCTACTAAGAATAACTTACAAACAAATTATAAAGGAAAATACAGCCAAGACACTTCAGTGCCACTAAATGTCAGGCTGTATCAGAATAACCAACGGACAAAAATTTGCATAGCACATATTTATTTCGCCAATGAAGCAAGAACATGGAAACCTTGGTGTTAATGGCCCAAAAAGAACAATCTACAAATATTGCCTAGTTCCCGAGCAGCAACACCTACGGGAAGGGATTCGGAAAACTAATAGGGCGAACAAGTTCAGTCCCACGAGGTTCGCCGCTATTAGAAATTACCGCAAAATTAGGGGGGTAGGGTTAGGGTTAGGGTTAAAATTTATTGTAGATACTGGCGCAAGTATCTCAATATTACCAACTTCTGCAGTAAATGGTATTACATTAAAACCGACTCCCATATCACTATCCACTGCAAATGGGGAAAAAATAAAATGCTACGGAGAAGCGAGTTTGGAAATTGGAATACCCAGAGATCTTTTACTTGGACATCCGTGATCGCTGATATCACCAAACCATTCCTTGGACTGGATTTCCTCAACAAGTTTGGTCTAATAGTAGATTGCAGTAACAAAACCATTTACGATTCTACAACAACCCAGAGAAAGAGTTTAAAAATATCTGCATCAGCGGTGAATCTAGTCGTAAATGAAATGGAGCTCCCGTCATTCATACAGAACATGATTAAAGAAAAATATCAGAACCTAATCACACCACATAAGAACAGTAACAAAAAACACTGCGGCGTCTACCACAGAATTGACACAGGAAGCCATACGCCAGTATTTGCAAAACCCAGGCGGCTTAATGTAGAAAAACTGGAAGCCGCGCGTAGCAAATTTGAAACACTACAAAAAGACGGAGAGATGTCCCTTTCCAAAAGCGAGTGATCTAGCCCACTACATATAGTATCTAAAGAAAGCGGAGGATTTAGATGTTGTGGAGACTACCGTTCTCTCAATAGCATAACCAAGACTGACAGGTACCCTATACCAAATATAAACTTCTTTTCAGCAAAACTTGCGAACAAACGACGATTCTCCAAAATCGCTTTGATTTCAGCCTACCACCAAATTAAAATGCATCCGGACGATGTAGTAAAAACTGCTCTCACCACCCCATTAGGTCTTTATGAATATAATTATATGCTGTTTGAATTAAAAAATGCGTCAGCGACATTTCAACGGTATATGGGCAAAGTCTTTGAAGACATTGTGTTTTTATATATATTGATGACATTTTAATTTTCAGCAATGATGAGATTTCTCATAAAAAAGACATTGAAGCTGTTTTTAATATTTTAAATGAACACAATTTAAAAATTTCAGCCACAAAATCTGTTTTCAATGTGACTTCCCTAGATTTCTTAGTCTTTCATATTAGTGTAGATGGCATTAAACCTACAACTAGTAAAATAGAAGAATTAAAATCTTTTCCTTACCCTAAGGACGCAAAAGGGCGACGCAGATTTCTTGGAATGGTAGGATTTTATAGAAAATTAATACCAAAATTTTCAGAGATAGTCTTACTCCTATCTGAGAGAATGAGGTTATCCCCTAAAAGCTCGTTCACATTATATGAATCTGAACGACAATCTTTCAATTCTGTAATTAAGGAACTTAATGATACATGCTCATTTTTTCAATCAGATAATTTATTGATTAACTGATAATATTCTGAAGAATTATTTTATTTGCAAAATTTTAAGAGTCCTATCATTCCGCAAAAATTAAATTTAGACATATTTTTTTATAAAGTCAGTATTTTTATATTAGAAATAGTTTTTAAAAATTACTTCGAAAACTTTTGAAAGCGATAATTTAATTTAAAGTTTTAATACAAAATATTTCATAAAAATGCTTAAATTAAAAAAATAATCAGTACTTATTTAGTATGAACCCCAATTTTAAACTTCTGTAGAATAATTTTTTTACAGTTATGTAGCCCCCTGCACATCAGTGGCATTTCTACCTTGATCGGGGTGAAATGATTAAAAAAAAATAAAGTTAAAAGTAAAATAAAATTAGAATATTTCAAAAATCAAATATTACAGGCCACTATAGATTATTTGTGACTTTTTCTGTGATTCTTTGTCTGTAACTTTATTACCAGCTACCAGGTATTTTAGTTGGGTGGGAATTAACAGAAAAAAACAGTTTTATTTATTTTTTATGTTTCTTCTTGGCACTAAAATGCAACAACATAGAGCGTTTTGCTTTTTTTGTACATATGATTATTTGAAGGAGTTGTTGGTACTCATGGTTTTAACCCATCTCCAATAATAGTATTGGTAAGGTTCGTTTTCGATGGCCCCCAAATTATTTTGAAGAAAATAATTTTATTTTAAGTTCAAAACAATATTTTCTCTCTTAAACAACTCATAATTTCTGGTTATGAACTGGGGAAATGGACGGGGAGAGTTTTCTTTAATGAAATTATATCCGCCTAACCCCCACCTTGCACCCTATCCGATGTAATTCCTTTCATCTCACTAAACTTTATACAAATTTAAATTGTTCAGCTTCCAAGAAAGCAACCAAAGTTACCTTGAAATAGTGGAAGAAGTAAAAACAGAGCAAACGAAAAAAGGAGGTAAATTCTCTCATAATATTTTCGGTGGAAATTCCCGGTTCAAAATAAAACAAAGCTACTTTTACCACTTAGGTGAGAACCCACATATATCAATTTTTATTATGAAAAAATTGAGGTGCGTCCCTGGAACACATGGTACGATTTTCTTGCGTCCTTTTATATTTTTATGCGTCAGGGACGCAGGACACGTACCTATCAGCATATATATATATATATATATATATATATATATATATATATATATATATATATATATATGTGTATGTATCGGCAAAGTAAAAAATTAAAAAATAAAATTTTAGCCTAACTAATTGAACAGAAAGTTTTTAAAATATCAACTATCGAAAAGCATAATAAAGTAAAAAATTACATCTACTTTCAACTACTATTAGTAAATATTGAGAAAAATATTTTTCGATATCATCCATTTATAATTCAACAGAGCTAATCTTACCTATTATATGATCACTTATAACGTTTTCTTCGATGTTTGAGATAAAGCAAAATTCAAAATTATGCAAAGTAATTTAAAAGATAAATTTATCCTAATCGGAAGGATTACATAACACTCACTTCCTATTACAATTTTACTATCGGCTAGATAAAGCTAAGTGTATCACTGGACTATTACTCTTTGTATGTTTCAGCTAACTTTAACACTTCTTATTCTTGCTACTAAATTGATTCCAGTCTTTTCTATATTATCTTTTTATGTTTTCTTGAGCACACTTTCTAATTTTTAATGTGTATTTTTTTCTTTTTTCTTTTTGTTTCGGTTTTTGCTCAGTTTTCTTTTTTATAAATATTTTTCATCGCCTCTTTTTCTATCAAGTTAAAAGTTCTCTTGGCATTTATAACTTTTCACACAGTTTTAAAAATTTGCTTTTTTCTTCAAATTTTCGTTGTTAATTTACTCCTCATCTCATCGTTCAGCCCGCTTCGTTTCCGATTCTCTTTCTGTGGTGTATTTCCTCACTTACTTCCACGTGACATATTTTCTTATCTGTTTTTCTCGTTTGCTGCTATCATTTCTTCAACGTCTTTTCAAGCTCCTTATTTTTTCTCTTTCCTTCATTTCCCATTTTTCAGTTTTTATTTCCCAACATCTATTATTCTTTTAATGCTCCTTTCCCCTAGAATCCTCAATGAAGTGGTTTGATCAAAAGAAGCGCACCCTGTTAACTGAAAGTCATCGGGTACAAATGATCTCCGAAAAGGTTCGTAGGTATCGACGGTGTTGCAGGTCAACAGGTTGCATCTGCCAAAACCCGTTTGGGCCGAAAAGACACGTGCAGTGTTTTTAAACGAACACAGCTGTTGTTGCAGTTAAGCGTATAAAATATAACACTGTTTTATGTATGTATGCATGTGTGTATGTATGTTACATGGATACACAACGTTACCCGGGCAAATATATTCAAATAAAACAACATTGAGAAAATATATTCTTTAATTTGCACAAAAATGTACGGTTTATTCATGAAAAATGTATCAATTATTGAGTAAATATTTCATGATCCGAACTAAACAAATGATGTAGTATTTACTTTAACAAGGCTCCTAGAGACGTAATACTTGTTTTACTCTTACAGAATACAAAAGATTTATTTGGAGATCCAACCATAAAAAAACTTAGCTGCCTCCATGAAAAACAAGGAAATGACAATTAATCGTATATATATATATATATATATATATATAATCAAATAAAACACTGAATACTACATTCGTTGCATAGCCATTTCGGCAAGAAAAATCTCGCTTCTTCAGCAAAGATCAAAAGTAAATTTTTATTGCTAATATGAGACAGAAATCACAAAACGGAAAGTTACTCAAAATAATTCCATACACAGGAAGTTTAGAACTTTAGATTAAAAAAAGATAAATAGAAAAATAAAGGGAAGGGAAGTTAAGAAAGAAAATAAATTATGTTAAAAATTTTTGTCCATACATTGATACAGAGAGTAAGGAAGAAAAGAAAAAAAAGGCAGAAAAAGGAATTCAAAACTCGATTAAAGAAGACGACTTTTAGATTAAATCTGTATTAAAAAAATCAAAATTTAACCGTGTCACTGGAATGGAAGTGATGGAAGGAAAAAAAAAACAAAACAAAAATGGGGTAGACAGGGGAAGAGTTAAAGAAATAAGAAACAAAAACGGGGGAATAAAGAAGGGGTAAAATCTTCTGTAGCCATGCTAACGAATGCCGCCTTCAAAGGGTGAAAGGAAAGGATAGCTACATAAAAAGAAAAGGGAAATGTAGAGAAAGAGGATAATATATTGTAATATTTAGCTCCGTTAAGAATTTATCCCCCCAAAAAATCTTGTTTAAATTAATATGATCTGAATACTGTTGTACGTTTAAAATCTACTAATAGAATGAAAATTGGAGATAATAATATATTAGAGTGGTTCTAAAATGAGAATTTGGCAAATAATATATATACATACGCATATATACACAAACACACACACACACAAACACACCCCATATATATATATACACATGCTTAAATGTAGAAATACAGAAATATACATACATCTGCTCACCCAATATATAGATATAATTTCAAGAAAAATACTCGAGACAGAAAAATTCTAATAGGAAATTTCTGTTAACTGATAATACTTTTTACATCTACCTGGTTATATTTTTAGTATTAATAAATTTAAGTTGTAGACCATCAACTATTAACATTGGTAAGATCTTTCTTAAACTAATAAGTAAACATTTTCATGGAGATAACCCACTGAGTAAAATATTCAATAGGAAAACTATCAAGATTAGTTATTCGTGTACTAATAATATGCATAACATTATTAGCTCCCATAATAACCAAATCTTGAAGAAGAGTAGTATATCCAATAGAGAAAATAGAATTATGCACCTCCCTGTAATTGTAGAATTAGAAGTAACTGTCTGGTTGAAGGTAAATGTAGATCTGCAAATTTAATCTATCAGGCCAGCATATATCCTAAGGAAAATAAGGAAAAATGTAATGTTTATATCAGAATTTCGGCTAGAACTTGGAAGCAACGGCTTTATAGACACAGGAACTCTTTCACCAACCCTACCAAACAGCCCTTTCTCGAAAATACTGGGAATTAAAAGAAAATAACTTAAATCCATTGATAAAATGAAAGCTCATAAGCAAGGCTAGGACTCCTAATAGATTAAGAGACAGACGTAATCTAAGTTTGACAGAAAAAATTAAAATTTTGAAATTTTAATACCAGAATATACTCCTAAATAAATGGAGGGAGATCATTGGTGTGCGTCGTCATACAAATAAGTATAAATTGCAATAAGTATCCTATTCTTTCAATTAGTTACAAGAATTTTTTTAAATTTGGCTAAGCAGTTACTTCCCCACTACCTACCTACCTACCTACCTACCTACCTACCTACCTACCTCCTGGGGTAGGTCGATTTTGGAACTGTAAAAAATCGCACTCGAAGAAAGTTGCAACATAATGTCAAGAGTTACCACAAGAAATTTTTTCTTCAAAACTTTGTATTTATTTGAGCATTTAAACTTAAAGACGAAATAAATTGGGATTTTTATCGCGATATAGATGTCACCGGAAACACGTGTCGCTTCAATAAAACCCGAGTTTTAACAATAAGAAAAAATACAATGCGCTTAATAATAGATATTTTAAGTTTAGTATTCTTTTTTTTAAGGAATTAAATGAAAACATCAAAATTAAAAAGAAATAAAAACACTATGATATTTAGTTTAATATACAAATAACTATTTACGTATGCCGTTTTATTTATTGTTATTTTTAATGGTATTCACCTGTTGAAATTACCTCCCCGTAAACGATTGTTTTTACTTTGTTTACTCTTTTACGCTTTTAATCATCACGAATATCTCTTGTATTTTTTAAATAGTTAAGTCTTATTTTAATGAAAAATTCAACTTTTATAATTATTCTGATTTGATTATATTTTTAAAGTTAATATTTATTTATTAAAAAGCCTGTTTACGACCTAATCTTGGAAGTAACTCTACTTTAAAAAGTAAGTAAACATTACTTTTAATTTAATGTATTTAGTTCAAATTTTATAAAATTTATTTTTCAAATATTTGTGGAATTTCATTTCTGATAGTACATATATTTTTTCTTCAGGTATTTCAGGATCGTGAATAACTAAAATGATCAGAGGGACAAATTAGAGTCTAAGGGCACTTTCCAGCTTGGACCTCTTGATAAAAGTGCTTTAAAAAAGTAAAAGGGAAAGAGAGAGGTTAAGAAAAAATTTAGTTTCATCACCAACAGTTTCAACATCAAATGTTCAGACTAATGTTTCTTCCCCTTCCTACTCATCTTCTCCAAGTGAAAAACCAGAAGAATATTTGCAGCCAAGGAGACCTCCAAAAGGCCCTTATAATTTCCAAGTTATGCTTTCAAGTTAGTTAGTGGAGACATATCTTCTAATCTTAGAGCTAGCCTTGTCAATGCCTTGCTCTTGGATTTAAAGGGTTTAGGCCGTCTTATACCAAATATTAATATGAAAGATATTATAGATAAATGCAAAGTTGATTGGGCAAAGTCTAAAGTGAAAACAACTGCCAAACAAAAACATGATGAAAGTGTGGAAAACCTTATATGTATTGCATTTGATGGGAGAACGAATAAGGACACATTGCTGTATGAGGAAATTGTGGAGGAAAATGGACAGGAAACTATGAAAAAACTTAAGGAACCAGAACGCCATTTAACTTTTACAAAGGAGGCACCACATGAAAGTCAATATCTGATACATAGAGTTCTCTCTAATAGTGGTGCAACAGGTGTTGTTCATGCAGAGTAAGTAGTGGATGTTTTTCATGAATTCAACAGTGAGAACACTATCAAGGCTATACTTGTTGACAACACTAATATCAACACAGGCTGTGAAGGTGGAATGGTTGCAATTTTAGAAACAAAAATCTTCATGCAATTGCTTGCTATTTGCACCATAATGAACTACCTTTCAGAACTCTTTTCAAAAACATAGATGGTTGCACAAAAGACCCTACAGCATTCAGTGTTCCTCTGGGGAAAATATGCTCAAATGATTTACCACAAATATCATTTTCCACTATTAGCAGTCCTCTGCATTCAATTTTGAAAATTGATGAAATACATGATCTTAGTTGTGACCAAAGACTCCTGTATGAATACACAGTGGATATTTCTATAGGTAAAGTTGACTCTAGATATGCCTCCTGGAAAATTGGTCCTTTAAACCAGGCAAGGTGGTTAATTTTGGCCATCGGGCTGATGCGTTTATTGAATCGTGGCACATGCCAACAAAAGCTCACAACAAAACTCCACAGTTTAATAAGTTTTATTGTAAATGTGTATGCCACTTGTTGGTTTGAAATTAAAAGAAATAATAAGTTCCACAATCAGCAAGTGCACATTTTAATATGATCCAGAAGCTCAAGAAGCAGCCTCATGAAATCCAACAGATCACTTTAAGAAATATACAAGGAAGTACATTTTGTTTACTGCCTGAAAACCTATACTCCATGGTCAAATCTGATAAAGTTGAAGTAAGAGAAGAAGCATTAAAAAGAGTTTTGGCCATTAGGTAAGTAAATATTTATTTATATATCAATGACTCAATTATTTATTGCAATTTATAGAATCATTTTAAAGATTTTATCTAATTTCACCATAATTATTATAGTAGAAACTGGAAGTTTTTAAATGAATCAATAAATAAATTTTTATATTCTTTCAGGAGTGGGGAGTCAACCAAGAAAAGGTTAAAAAGAATACCAACCATTACTTTTAATGCCACACACTGGACACAATTGATAGATTTATCATTGTGGCATTTTTGAACCACCAATGACGGAAGATATTTCTGAATCTGAACTTCAGGAATCATTGTTAAATGGAACCAAGCTTGACTTGCCAAATTTGTCCTTACATTCCCAAGGCATGGAATGGGCAGTCAAGTTAACAACAGAAGCTTTGCAAATTGTATACGGTTTTGAAGCAAGGCATATTACAGCCAAAGTTTTGAGTCAGAAATTGAGACCAGCATTTTTGTATAAGGGCTCTTATATAGAGCAATTTGACTCTATATATTAAGCACTATTAAAATAGTGTTTGTTTTTCCTTATTTGTTTGTTTGTTATATTTTCACTTATAACAGAAAAAATCATTTAAGGTATTCAAATATCATGAGTGTATTGAAACATAAACTAAAATGAAAAGAATTTAAATGAAATTGGCTAGATTATATAAGCCAAAACACAAAAAATAAAACAATTATTTTAAATTAAAATCATAAGTGCTTTTCTATCATTTGTGCGCAATTTGTCTTTTACTTTCATTTTTGCGTCATTATAGATGACAAGTCATCCATCGAATCCTGTATATACAATTAATTGATCTGTTTTCTAATTGCTACCATTTAAAACCTTGTTTGTACCAAATTTTAAACTGCGGTGATGTATTTGATGAAACAATAAATAATTTTGTATTCTGAATATTTGACACAATGTAAATGATCTGATGAGTGAATCATGTATAAACTGCTACTTAGCATGCCGTAGTGATTCCTATGATCATATTGATTATATCTACAGAGGTTTGGTAACTTATATTGTGTAAACTCCCTCCACAAATTCAGAAAACTTGAAACAATACTCTCTCTCTCTCTCACACACACACACACAAACACACACACACACACACATACATATACATATATATATACATATATATATATATATGGTATAAAGATATATATATATATTTTCTAAACATATGCTATTAAATATAAGAGACAATGAATGTCTATTATGTTTAATCATGAGCCGTTCTAAACGTCGTATTTTTGCTTTAATTTCAGTTGAAAATAAAGACAAAAATTCTCCAACATTTGGATAATTATTTATTGGTTTTCTTCTAAGCTTTCGGCTCACATGAGCCATCTTCAGAGAGGTAGTTTAAACTGAAATATTATAAAATCCACCATCACCGACGATTTTATTTTGTGTTGACATAAAACTCCGCTTGGCAACGGCAATAGTTACCAAAAATAATAAACGCAGTTCTTAAGTTTGCGATGCGGTTTTATGACGTCACGCCGTGGGATAGCGCGAAATCAACAAAACCATGTAGTCAAATGCAATGTCATATGTTATTTCCTGTTTTAAAGTTGATTTTATTGAGTGTTGGTTGTTTTGATTTGATGTACACGGCCTCCAATATCTGCAGGTTCCTCTTACTGTGTGTATGAGTTAGGATCACCGTATTGTTGACCAAAATCTGTCTGATATTACCTACATGTTTATGTTTTTCAGAGAAATGTTGTTTAATAGTACTCTGATCAGAAAGATGACATGTAAGTCTACGGGAGAGCGTGGTTGTAGTAAAACCAATATATGTACTAGGTTTTTGATTAGTATCAGAGATGCAATCTCTGAATGGGCATGTAAATTGGTACACTACATTAGTTTTTTGTAAAGAATTTAGTTTAGTGCTTGTTGGGTTATTATAGACTATGAGGTTAATTGTTTTAAACTTTTTATAATATATAATGAGTTTAATTTGATTATTACTTTCCACTGGTTTAACATTTCTACGTATTATGTTTTTGAGAGTTTTTTCATCTTGTTTATAATTATTATGTATTTGGTTGCAATAGTATAAGTTAATAGTGTTATGTTTATTTTGATGTAAACCATTATTATTAATATTATCATTATTGTTAGAGCTATTGTTAATTTTGTTGAGATACATTTTAATTTGTTGATCAATAACGGAGTTAGGAAATCCATTATTGACTAGTGTTTGCTTAATGTTGTGTAATTCTTTATAAAATATAGATTTGGAAGAAAATATCATTTGTGTGCATTGAAGTAAGTTTTTTATAACAGCTAACTTATATCGTTGGGGGCATTCACTATTATAATTAAGAAGATACAAATTTATGCTAGTTGGTTTCCTATATAGAGAAGTAGTAAATTTATGTGTGCTAGAATCAATGAATACATCAAGGAATGGGATTTTGTTATTAATATTAAGTTCTAATGTAAATTTGAGGACGGAGTGACTTTCAAATTTGTTTTTAAGATATGTAATTTGATCGATATTCTTAGCTAAAACAAAGATGTCATCTATGTATCTTACATATATAGAGGGTTTATTGTTGTCATTAATAATTTTATTTTCTAGATTTACCATATAATAATTAGAAAAGAGGGACCTAAAGGAGATCCCATCACAATACCATCTATTTGTGTATAAATATTGCTTAAGGTGTCGTGAAAGGGTACTTGTGTGGTGCATGCTAATAATAGTTTTTTTTAATATAGTGGGCTTAATATTGATTGATGGGAGAGTAAAATGATTGTATACATCACGGATAATGATGTCAATTGTTTCTTGGATGGGAACATTTGTGAATAAGTTTTGGACATCCAAAGATGCAATTATTTGATTGTTAGGTTTTACAGACTGGAGAATCTGTAAAAATTCGTCCGTGGAATTAATACTATATTTACCAGGAGAATAGGGAGTAATTAGTTTGTTAAGTGTTTTGGAAAGGTTATATATTGGTGTGGGTATTTGAGAAATGATAGATCGGAGGGGATGATCTTTTTTATGGATTTTTACATTTCCATAAAGGTAGCCGGGCTGATAATCACCTATAATCTTTTGAAGTTTATAGGATCCTATTTCAGCATTGTTTGCAGTAATAAGTTTATTAATATGTTTTTTAAGTTGGGTTGTGGTATTACAAGTTAATTTTTAAAATTTATTGTGATCCTCGAGAATAGCTTGTAATTTGGAGTGATATTCCTGTCTGTTTAAAATAACAAATGTATTGGTTTTATCGGCACGTCGGATAACAATATTTTTGTTATTTTTGAGATGTGTGGCTGCTTTTATGAGAGGCATCTTTATAATATCATTAGGATTTTTATGGTAACGGTGTTTGATTGATTCAGATTTGAGTAATTTTTTTAAGCCTACCTGTGTAGTAATATTGTTGTCCTGTTCGAGTTGAAGTATTTGTTGGTATAAAGCTTCAATTTCCATTTGTTTAAACATTGAATTAGGTTTCTGTGCGACATGAAAATTTGGTCCGAGATTAAGGAATTCTATTTCATCTGGAGTAAGTTGATAATCCGATAGGTTAATGAAGTTGTCATTGATGTTTGGTAAAAGTATTTTTCCTTTATATAATTTGTTTAGCTTTTTTTGGATGACTTGTTTATGGGATTCATGTTCCTTTTGTGTTGTATTGTATAATAAATCCAATATTTCCTTGAATTTTTCACTTGTAGTAGAAAACTGTAAAATTCCTTTAATGTGTACAATTTCGGTGTTGATTTCTTGTAATTCATGTTTGGCTGTGTGCATTTGACGTTTTATGAGGTTCCATTGCAATTTCTTAGTGGTGGGATCATTTAATGCTGCGGCATCATGTAACTTAAATTTAGTATATCGAGGCAGCAAATAATTTTCTAAACATATGCTATTAAATATAAGAGACAATGAATGTCTATTATGTTTAATCATGAGCCGTTCTAAACGTCGTATTTTTGCTTTAATTTCAGTTGAAAATAAAGACAAAAATTCTCCAACATTTGGATAATTATTTATTGGTTTTCTTCTAAGCTTTCGGCTCACATGAGCCATCTTCAGAGAGGTAGTTTAAACTGAAATATTCTAAAATCCACCATCACCGACGATTTTATTTTGTGTTGACATAATTTTAAGGGTAAGAATTATAACAAAACGGAAAAAGTCTTTCTGTAACGCGTTTCGTTTATTAGGACTTCATTGAATTAAGTTTATGTTTACTACTACACTTGTGCACGAATGATGGAGAAGCACTTATGATTTTAATTTAAAATAATTGTTTTATTTTTTGTGTTTTGGCTTATATAATCTAGCCAATTTTCATTTGGTGTAATTCTACTACGATTTATATTAATTAGAATCTTAATTACTACTTTATTTGTACAGCTTATAAAACTACGTTTTCGGTGAATTTCGTATTCGTTCGATTCTTGTTTCACTATAACACTATAAAGATAGATCTATTGTAACACTATAAAGATAGATCTATTGAGATCTCCCAGAATTTCGCCGTTGTTATAAATATGCTCTAAGCATATCTATTACGCAATCATCTACTCTTTCTACTTTGTTACTTCTCGCCTTGGCTAATATTGACCTGAATTCAGATTTTAGTATTACATACCCTTCTCGCATATATGTTCATTCTATTTTATTATTTTCATTCTGTTTCATTCAGTTTTTCAATATCAGCAAATTTCTCATTGAACTCTTCCTCTTGTTTGAGTTTGTGCTTATTTCTAATGCGTTTGTTAATCTCGTATATATTCTGTGACATTTCCAAGCCTTATTTGCTGTCTCATTTTCATTATGTCGAAAATTTCACCTAGCATCCACTTCATCTTTCTTTTATTGTGGTCACAAATGCTTACATTAATATGTTTCTATTTGTATTTCTGACCGGTTCTAATTTTTCGTATTTTTCTTCACTGAAACAGCCTAAATGAGAATCTTTGCATGCATTATTGTCTTGCAGTTTAGGCGTTGCTTTGAGTTTCTTTAACTTTTGTTGTTTTTAACATTTGTGTTCATATGATTGGGAGATAATCACTTAACCATTCAGCGCCTCTATATATTTTACGGTGCAAAAATAGATTTCTTAGTCGCTTTTTGATGTTTTAGTAGTTTGTCTTGTTTTAAAGTCTTTTATCGAGATTTTCTGTGGCCACAACAGTCTTGTGGACTTTAAACTAAATGTTGGTTGTTATTTGACTAATCCACACTCATCAACCATTTCACTATTGTGTTCTTTTCCGAATTTTACATTAAATCCTCCATAATTATGATAATTTTTGTAATTTTCTCCGGTATTTGGCATTTCAAAATAACTTGTATTTCTTTTTGGTAATTTCTGACATGAGTGAAATTTTTTAATATTTGAATTCAGAAATATTTACGTCTTCGCGTTTTAAATATATGAACGATGCATCGTTAGTAGGTCAGAGGTTTACAACTGACTGACGTAATTATGTTGGTCTAGATAGATATTCTGGAACAAAGGTTGCTGAAAAATTAGTGCTGTTCCACTGGTTTGCCTATTCAGGTTTTTTCATTCACATATAAATGAACCAACATCAAAACAGCCATTTTTGTACAGAAAGAAAATGATCAATATTATCTAGGCACCTACAATCATTTTTAGATACCTAAATTTAAATTGAAAATTTTGAAATAAATAAGTTATCTTCAAGCTTTAAAATTAGGTCTATTTAAAAGCCAACAGATTAAAGTTAATGATTCCAGTAATCAAAATACACTGGTGTATTTTAAACTGAAATTATATCGATTAGAATCAGAAATTTTTCGAAAAAAAAAATCAAATTTTGCGACATTTTTCAGTAGCGACACACACAGGATAATTTATGCAGGAGGCAAAGACAACAAAAAAGGGGTCGGTTTAATATTAAACAAAGAAGTAAAGAAATGCGTTCTTTGATACTGTCAGCTTTCAGAGAGAGTCCTCTTGGTTAAACTGCTGGGAAGGCCCTTCAATATAGCTATTATAGTAGTTCATGCGCCGACAACTCAAAGTTCGGAGGACGAAATAGAAGCATTCTATTCAATACTGGACAGTGCCAAGGCTCAGTGCAAAAGCAAAGAAATTAGGATTATAATGGGGGACTTGAATGCCAAGGTAGGTAAAGTTAGGGAATGAGACACGACCGGCAACTTTGGACTAAGTGATCGCAACGAACGAGGAGAAAAATTGGTCCAATGGTGCTCAGCCAATGACCATGTAATTACTAACACCTGGTTTCAAGAATACCCACGACGTCTATGGACATGGAGAAGCCCAGGAGGCGACACGAAGAACCAAATAGACTATATAACTATAAACAAGAGATTCAGGAACTCAGTGGTCAAATGCAAAACATATCCAGGTGCGGAAGTGACCACGTCCCAATCATCTAAAAACTAAGCTCCGAAGACTGAAGAATCCTACCACATCACCAAGGCTGCAATACGACAAGCTTGTGAACGACCTCACCCTGCAGAAAGAATACAATAACAGCGTGAGAAAAAAAATATGAAGAACAAATTGGAAAAGGGCACTCAAAATGGGATTCACTAAAGGAAGCGATGGTGACCTCAGCGAACAACATAGCCCCAAAGGAAATCAGACGCAGAAGAAAAAACGAGTGGATGACCAAAGAGATTCTCCACATGATGCAAAGGAGACAAAAAATAACGCCAAGACATGGAGCAGAGTACAAGAAACTTCACAGGGAGATAAGGAACAAATGCAGACAAGCTAAAGAGGAATGACTCAACAACAAATGCGCAGAAGTAGAGAGACTGAGCAGGACCAATAAAGCAGAGATGCATAAAGAGATAAAAGAACTGACAGGACAAAAAAACCTGCTCCTCAACAGGATGCATAAAATCCAAGGATGGAACAATCATATTGGAGAAAGAGGAAATACTTCAGCGATGGGAAGAGTATATAAAGGATCTTTTTTGCGACAGGTGAGAACAACCGAGAATATAAAATTAAAACATTTTTTTTTTTAAAGTCAAAATTTCACTTTTTTTCAGTTAGTTTCTTCAGCGGTGAGAAGCTAGATTGAACAAGAGAAGCTTACAACCAATAGTCTGCTAAGTTTTTCAGATGCGTTCTTGAACATGCCAATGCGTCTTCGGATCTCAGTGTTCTTTCCATCCTTTGTCAGAACATTTCCCAGGTATTTAAGTTTCTGCACCTGTTTGATTTTAGTATCCCCAGCTTGTAGTTGGCATTTTTGGTCTTTTTGCTGATGATAACGCATTTAGTTTTCATGAAATCTATGTTTAGTCCTTTCTTCTCACTTTCTCTTTCAACGTTCTGTAGGAGGTTCTGTATTTTCATTTCCGTGTCTGCTATCAGCATTGTGTCATCTGCGTATATTATGTTGTTCAGATTGTGACCATCAATTACAAATCTTGGTATAACTTCTAGCTCTCTCAGAATTGTTTCTATTCAAGTTGAATAGATCCGGTAAGAAGACACATCTTTGTCTTTTTGTATACCTGCTGAATTCATTTCCTGTCTATATGCAAGCAGTTTGCTGCCAATATAGGTTCTTGATTATTCTAATGTCTTTTCTGTATATGTCGGGGTTGCTGAGCATCTCTAACAAGTGTTTGTGATGTACTTTGTCAAACGCCTTTGTGTAGTTTATAAAACACAGATACATGTATTTTTGCATTTGTACTGTGCTTTCTGATAACATCCTGAGCATAAACATCGCGTTACTTTCTCCGATGTCTTTGACGAATCCGCACTGTTCTTGTCCTATCTCTCGCTCAATTCCTCTGCACGCTCTATTCATCAGAATCAGGATGATGTGTTTTATTATGTGGCTTATTAAGTTGATTGTTCGGCGGAGTCTATATTTCTTTGTGCCTGGCCTCTTAGATAGTGCTATAAAAACTGATCTGCTTAGTTCTTCTGATATATTGGCACTGTTGTAGATTTCATTTAATATTTCTGTAATCCTGTCTACGCCGAAATCTAAGACTGTTAGCATCTCTATTACAATACTGTTTCCATTCAGTTTGGCCAGTACGGCTCTCACTTCGCTTTTTAATATTTCTGGTCTGTCTGTATTTCTGAGTATTGCCTGTTGCTCTCTCTTGTCATGGAAGAGATCTCCGATATCTTCGTCCCATAACTGAAGTATTTCTCTTTCTCTAATATGAATGTTCCGTCCTTGGATTTTGTACATCCTTTTGTCGAGCATATCTTTTGTTTTGTTAGTTTTCTTGATTTTTTGCATATCTCTTTTATTTATTGATGCTCAATCTCTATTTTTGCAAATTTGTTGTCCAGCCAGTCTTCTAGAGCCTGCTTACATTTGCTCTTTATTTTCTTGTGTAGTTACCTGTCTTCTATTCCATTTCTTGTAATTGTTTTTTTGTCCCATTTCGAGTTTCTGTTTTCCCATTGTCCTTAAATTTTCCGTATAGTTTCGGGTCGTTCCCGACTCTGTTGTATTGCAGTATGGCTGTTGTGTTAGGTTTGTTCAATCACCGAAGTTTCATCCTTAATTTGCATATAACCGGGAGGTAGTCGCTTCCGCAGTGCGTTCCTGAATCTCTTGTTAATAGTTATATAGTCGATTTGGTTTTTCGTTTCCCCTCCTGGGCTTCACCATGTTCTTGAAAACAGATTTTGGTAATTACCTGGCCATTCGATTTGCACGATTGGACACATTTCCATCCGTGATCATTGCGGTTTCTTAGTCCGAAATTGCTAACATTTTCACCTTGCTTCTCGTTGCAAATTTTGGGATTCATATTTCCGATGATGATTTTAATTTCTTGTGACTTGCACTGAACCTTTGCGTTGTTCAGCATGGAGTAGAAAGATTCGATTTCTTCTTCAGTACTTTGTGTTTTCGGCGCAGATACTAATACAATAGATATGTTGATGGGCTTCTCTTTCAGTTTAACCACAAGAATTCTTTCAGATAACTGGCAGTATCTCAGAATGCATCTTTTCATATCTGGAGCCAGTATTAAGCCGACTCTTTTTTTATTATTTTCACCGCCTGCATATGTAATTGTGTGGTTGTCACTGACAAAGTCTCTGATAATTGGCCACCTTGTTTCGCATATACCTAAGATGTTGATATTCAACCTAATCATCTCCTGCATTACATTTTCAAAATAATTATTTGAATGGGAAAAATCAAAAGACTGAGCCAGCCAATATGAAAATGGGACAAACACAAGACAAAACAAACTGGAGATGTTGAGAATCTCAACATAGATCATAACCAAAGAAATCGCCGGGAGCAGACAAAGAACAACAACCACTCTCATTAATTATGTATACAAGAGGAATCAGGTGAGGTATCCAACAGGAAACCGACCTGTTGTGACCAAGAGGAAATAAAAAGAAAAAATAGAAAAGGGGAGGGGAACATGTATAAAACAAAAAAAGAAAATAGTTAATAAAAATAAGCTAACAACAGAAAAAGATTAACACAAATTAAAACTAGCTTCAAGCTTGACTGTGGTTACAAAAAAGACAAAACGGAAAATACAAAAATAAAAACTTTAAAAATACAAGAATAAAATTACAAAAAAGGGAAAACTAAAAATGTTTCCAAAACTAGACAAAATAAATGAAAATTGAAATGAAAATGGTACTTGCAAAACGTTCTCTGAAATTTAACAGTCACTTAAACAAAGACTCGTTCAACAACTAGTTTTTCAGTAGTTTTATTTTACTGGTAAAAGGTATTTTGGCAAGCAAGTTTTTTTTATCGTAAATTGTTCGATATTGGTGTGGTGAAAAAGTGTTGATAGTTTTAGTGCAAAGAGTTTGTCACTTTAACTGTGTAGTTTCATACCGACTTCAAAGTTTCGTAGGGATTAATAATTCTAAGAAATTGCATCTGTAGAACTACTGTAAATATAAGAAAACAAATTACAAAAATCTTCAACACTCTAGGATTTGTAGCTAACGTAAAACAAATCTAAAAATAGTAATTTTCTTAGACATAAAACCCAACTTAAAAGAGAATGTGTACAAACCTTACAGAAAAAAAAATAACAACCCCATATATATTTCTAATCATCTTCTCAATGTATTCAAACACATATCTATATCTATAAACAAAAGACTATCCACAAACTCTAGTAACATAAAAACATTCAACGAAAAAAAAAGCATACGAGTCAGAACTAAGAAACAGCAGTTATTCAAATAAACTCAAATACATAAACGAAGATAAGCTAAACAAAAACAATAAAAAGAAACATAATCTGGTACCCAACAACAACAACAAAATAAAACAAAAACAGGAAAAATTATTTGTCAGCATGATATCTAAACAATTCCACAAACACAACAAATTAAAAAGCATCATCAAAAATAGCACAATCAAAATCAGTTACAGCTACATGAAAAACATGGAGAAAATAATACTAAAACACAACAAGAAAATACTTAATAAAACCAATGACAATAACGCAAACCAACAACACAATGCGAAAACATGTGACTGCCGAAAGAAAGAAAACTGTCCATTTAATAATAAATGTGTAACCAACAACATAATATACAAAGCTACCGTTACATAGGAGCAACATCAACATCCTTCAAAGAAAGAGTCAATAATAACAAAACATCACTTAGCATAGAAAAATACTAAAACAACACAGTACATATGGAACCAGAAAGAAAATAACATTATTACAGAAATTAAATGAAAAATAGTAAAAAGAGCATCACCACACAGCAGCAATAGCAAAACCATAAATTACGCCTAGAAGAGAAACTATCAATAATCAGCTTTATAGACCAAAATAAAATATTGAATAAAAGAAAAGAAATTATGTGAAAATGTAGACATGTGACCAAATATCTGCTTTGCTAATCAAATAACATATAACAACAAAAACAAAGCAAATAGAAACATAACATTCAATATTTCCTCCTACATAAAATTCTACTTATTACGCACTTATTGCCTACTTACCTATTACCTAAAAAGAAATTTTTAACATTAAAATTTACCTCTTACATTAAATTTTACCGCAAACGGTGATCTAATTAAAATTTGAAATTTAATAGAAAAAATCGGTTTCCAAACTGTGATCTAATTAAAATTTAAAATTTATTTGAAAAAATCGAGTTCCTAAATCCAAAATTAAGATTAAATATACATATGTAGATTAATTATAAAAACTCTGCTGAAATACAAAAATATTCTGTACTGAATAAGCATCCCACCCCTAACCTGTTCCTCTAAGAAATCCTAAAGGATATAGTCCATTCACAATATATATAAAAAAAAACTTACATTCTAGCTGCTAATGTTAAATCTGTCTAGAAATCAAAGACACTCATTAATCAAACATACTCACTACCCACACTACTCTTCTCAAAATTCTAAAGGTCAATCAAAAGGATTTGTTCCCTTTCACTAAACCCCCCACCCCGCCAACATCATATACACAACTGACCAAGTATAAGAAAAGAAATTTAAGATTAAAAATTTAATAGAAAAATCGGTTTCCAAACTGTGATCTAATTAAAAATCAAATATTTAATAGGAAAAATCTATTTCCTAAATCCAAAATTAAGATTAAATATACAAATTTATATTAATTATATAGACTCTGTTTAAACACAAAAATATTCTGTACAAAATAAGCAACCCACCCCTTACCGGCTCTTCTAAGAAATCTAAAGGATATAGTCTAGTCACAAGATAATAAAAACTTACATTCTAACTGCTAAAGTTAAATCTGTCTATAAATCAAAGACTCTCATTAATCAACCATTTTAACTACCCACACCACTTTCTTCAAAATTCCAACGGCCAATACACGTGACTTGTTCCCCTATCACTAACCTCCACCAACACCCCAAACACAACTGACCAAATATAAGAAATGAGGCTTTTCATTCCTATACATACCGCCTGATGAGACATTGAAGTTTCAATGTCGAAACAAATGTACCTTTGCAGTGGTTCTATATATATATATATATATATATATATATATATATATATACATATATATATAAATGATGTACATGTTTTAAAATATAATTTATAATAAATATTCACAGCTCTATATATTATATATCGAGCACTGTTTTAAATTAATGTTTTGGACGTTGTAAAAATTCTTTCTTCGTTCTGTATTCACTCGGATATATATATATATATATCTTCGTTTTCCTAATTTTTTCTTTTTTATGACCATTCTCTTCAGTCCATTTTAAGATTCTTTCGTTTCATCCTTCATTTTGTTCAGCTTTTAAATATGCCTTTCTTTTTCTGTCAATCATTATTCTTTTTCACTTTGTTCTTAATTTTTTCTTCTTCTAATGCTATTATATATTTATTGTTCTTTTATTCTCTTTATTTCCTTTTCTGCTTTGCTTTTAATCCTTTCCTTTTCTTTGAACTTAACTGACACATTTATTCCTGACAAAATGCATATTTTCTTGACCTAATTATTCATTCCTAACCACAATTATTGCTTCTTTTTTCTCTTTTCTTCGCTTGTATCTTATTACTATTAGCATTAACAGCGTAAAAGGGATAAATTTCCTCAGAATTTATCTCTCACCCGGAATGGAAGTACATGAGCGACAGGTGTCAGTGGATCGTTACCCTGCGACTGTTCGCAACAAACAAAAAATACTCTTGGGGCGTTGAATGTGAGAACTGTGAACAGCTGGAAAATGTGAAGCAAGAGATGACTAGATAAACTTTTTAGGCATATGTGAAACAAGGTGGCAAAAAAATGGAGACTTTATCAGTGACAACCACAAAATTATATACGCAGGAGATGAAAATAATGTAAAAGGAGTCGGCATTATACTGGATAATGACACAATGAAATGTGTTAGAGGATAATGCCAGATATCTGAAAGAATTATCGTAATTCAACTGGGAATGAAGTCTCTCAATATATTGGTAATAATGGCACATGCACCAACAACATAAAGTACAGAAGAAGAAATCGAGTTCTTTTTCTCTATCCTTGATTATGCCAAGGCACGGTGAAAATCACAAGACATCAGAATCATCATGGAGATATCAATGCCAAAGTCGGCCAAGTGAGAGAAAGTGAAACGGTAGGCACCGCAATGGCCGTGGAGCGAAATGAGTCCAATGGTGCACAGAGAATGACCAAGTGCTAACTAACACCTGGTTTTAAGATCTCCCAAAAAGACTATGGACATGGAGGAATCCAGGAAGAGAAATTAAGAACAAATTGATTATGTTATTATCAACAAGAGATTCAGAAACGCATTCCTTCCCGACAAAGCCTACTTTGGTGCTGACTCCGGAAGTGACCACATACCAGTTTTATGCAAACTAAGGATAAAACTAAGAGGATTAAAGAAACCCGACACAGCCCTAAGACTACAGTACAATAGACTCGTGAATGACCCGAACCGGCAGGAAATGCATATGGACAATGTTCTGACTACTGGAGATATACATCAAAACAAGACTGTTTAAACATGAAAAGAGCCACTGTCATATGCATTCCACTGATGCATATTTTCTGAATGCTTGTGAAAGATCCATCAAACACAATTTGTTAAAGGAACAACTCTCCTTAAGAACTCAACAAGTGGCTCAGCGTCGCTCTGTTTTAAAGTGTGTAATTGATGTAATATTTTACATTGGTTTTTAAATCTTGTCTTACCGCGGCAAACTTAGAAAAGCTGTTGCAACTGTATTTGATGAAACTAATCATGACAATTGTGGGAATTTTCTAGAGGCTATAAAGCTTCTTGCAGAAGGTCATTTTGCAGAGCAACCAAAAAGATCCATCTAAGAAAGGGCGTGGCAAATTTGTAACTTTTTAAGCAAAACAATTGTGAATAAGATAATAAATATTATTTCAGACATGGTCATAAACGAAATTGTGAAGGAGGTGAAAAATGCAGGGAAGTTTTCAGTACAAATTGACTCTTCTCAAGACATTTCTGCCCATGATCAGTGTGCTATTGTCCTTAGATATGTTGTTAGGGACAGAGCTAAAAAAGACTATTTTGCCTGGTTAATTTGGATAATCCAAGTGGAAAATGCTTGCACACCCTGCTACGAAATCCACTTACAAAGATAGGCCTGGCACTGGAACAGTGTATTGGAGATTAATTTGATGAAGCAGCTAATATGAGCGGTGTTTACTCCGGTCTTCAGGCATTTATGAATCAGTTCGCCCAAGTCACATCCATACTTGGTGTTATGCACATCTTCTGAATCTGCTAATCAGTAATGCAAGCAGTGAATATATTGCAGCAGTGAAACTTTTTGGTCTGCTTACTGAACTATCTACATTTTTTAATGATTCCTACAAAAGGATGAAGGTCTAGGAAGAGTATATGCAGACAAAACCACGAAATAAGAAACGCCTAAGATTAGAGCGCATTGGTCAAACTAGATGGTCAAGCACAGGTAGATCACTTCGAAAATTGTTTGGCAGCTACACAGATCAGCACCAGAAGGTATCACAGACGAGAAGGGAAATTTTGAGGTTACATACCATAATGCAGTAAGTGATGCTGTATTCTCCAGTATGCGAGCTAGATTCTCGTCTCATGAAAAATTAATGCTGGACGATCTCATCAAGGGGAGAGGCTTGAGGTAGCAGAAATGTAGTTTTACGGAAGGGGGCTAAGGATTCTATGGACGGAGCACGTGTGCAAGGATGGGGTGTTGAAAAGGATGCAAACGAGAAGAAAACTCATAGTAAATATCAGGAAGAGACAAACTAGGTTCCTGGGACACGTAATGAGGAAGGAGGGCCTCGAGAACCTAATACCCACAGGTCGGATAAAGGGAAGGAGAGACAGGGAAAAGCAGCGCGAGACGTACTTGTTATATCTGAGCAAATGGATGGCGGAGCGGGGCTTAGAAGTGATACCAAGAGAAAAAATATTGAGAGCGACAAATGACAGAGCCAATTGGAATTACATTATCTCCTACGTCCTGAAAGGTCACAGCACATGAAGAAGAAGACAAAGAAGAAAGAAATTTAAATACTTGTGAAGTTTGCTGACAGAGGATAAAAAGTTCGATGTTGAGATCCGAAGACGCATTGTCATAGCCAAGGACGCATTTCAAAAGCTAACCAGAATACTGAGAGATATGAAAATCTCATTAGAAACAAAAAAGAGCGTGCTGTATTGCTATGTAAATATTAGACGATCCCCTCAAGGATGAAGAAGATGCTTGAGGCAGGAGAAATGTGGTTTTACAGAAGAATGCTGAGGATACCATGGACTGAGCATGCGACTAACGACGAGCTGTTGGAGAGAATGTAAACGATGAGAAAACTCATACTTGATATAAGGAAGATACAGATGAGGTTTCTGAGACATGTACTGAGGAAGAGGGGCCTGCAGAATTTAAAACTCACGGATAGAGAGAAAGAAAGCCAGAAATTAAACGTTAAGAAACAGTAAATTTCTCATTGTCCTTTCTTCACATTAGTGTGCATATATATATTATTTCATTTATCTTGTGTTTTTATTTCAATCCGCACACTATCACGTTGAGACAACCAGAAAAAGTGATTGCTCTGTACTATACGCAGGCGTGGACCAAGGAAAAGATTTCCGAGAGGTTACAAAAGTAAAAGCAACAGTGGCCAGCGTAAACGTTTTGGGTGATCATGAGACATAGAGTTTTTCTTATAACAGGGTAGACAGACCGAGGCTGTTTTCTGAGAGTTGTTATTCTCATGCAACCTCCCTTCTATGTTCGTTGGAGTTGTGGTCATGTACCCTGGATAATTGTCACAGTGTAGGGTACTGCTTATACTGACCATTTCCTGTTCGTATGTATCTGTGTAGCCGCTTATGACTTTTGCTCGCTGTTGCAGGCAGCGGACAATCCGTTTCTTTACATTGTATGGGTGGTGGAAGTTGAAGTTGAGGTATTGTCCGGTGAATGTTGGATTGCAGTATATGAATGTCTTGATGGTGATAATGGCGAACCCAGTGCTATGCCTTTATCCTGTCGATATATGTCTGATCCCCAATCCAAAGTGTGCTGTTTGTGTGCAGAAAGTCAGCAATTCTATCAGGTTGTCGAGTGGAATACTGGTACGTTCTCCTAGGGATGAGTCCGAGGCCAGTCTGTTCCTGAATACCAGTAGTACCTCAACTATGTTGATAGTGCATCCAAATACGTTGATCAAGACGACCTTCAGAAGTGCTGCTTCACTTCGCAGGTACCTCTCCCGAGTAAGACCCCCAACAGAAGAGGACATGATTGAAGACTCTGTGTACGCCATTCCATGTATCTGTGGAAAAAATATAAAAGAGAAACGGGCTGCCCCATTTAAGGTGAAGTTGCAAAAGCATCGCAAAGCCGTAACTCGAGGGGAGATAGAAAAATCAGGTGTAGCTGACCACCTATAGAGGGAGAAAGAAGATCACCGCTCCCTTTGGAAATAAGTTGAAATAATAGATAGAGGACACCACTTGAAACTACGTAAACTTAAGGAATCAGCGCATATGCTAGGGTACAAAAATTTCCTAAGCCAACCAAACATAAAAATGAATACAATATAGGAATCAGTAATACAGAGTGCTAGAGAAAATCATTAGCATAAAAAAGACTGCAATATGAGCTCTTGTAAAAAATATTAGAGAACATCATTAACATCAAAAATTGCAGTATGAACTCTGGTATAAAATGGTTGCTGAAATATAAGGTTTATAAGTCACAGGAATTCACTTGCTGTTGTCCCCAGTGGATATAGATGTTGGTTAGTTCCAGTGACTTGCCAAAAAGAGTTGTGAGTTCAATACCAGGATACAGCTGTGGTGAACTAATAACTTAGAGAGTTAGGTTAAAGAGAGATAACTCATGATTACCAGAAGTGGCTTCGCACACCGAATGAGAATGATATACCCCAGTGATCGTAATAAAGGGTCCGGTTCGAAATTCCTACCACCAGAAGAAGGCCCGAGCGTACAACGTTTCATCGTTAATTTTTATTTATTCTGAGAATGCTAGAGGTCAATGGTATCACTGAACACTTGCTTGGTTTGATCCAATCGTTCCTATCAAACCACATAATGAAGGTCATCTTGAACGGGCACGCCTACATATTCTATTACACGAAAACGGATGTCCTCCAGGGCCCCACCCTAGGCACGACGCTCTTTCTGATCTTTATCAACGATCTCTCTGATGTGATCAAATTCCAGGTAGTCATTTACGCTGACGAAACCACCATTTACTCCCGCCTCAGTCAGAAATCTGCTAAGGAGCACAAAGATAACCTCGCTGCTGATCTTGAGAAGGACCTCCAATTTGTGGTGGATTGGGGAAAGAAATGGCTCGTAAACTATAATGCTTCCAAAACGAAGCTTCTATCCGTCAACCACCATAGACAGTTCCTCCTGCCCTTCATTAACATAGATCTAGTTACTTCCCCAAAAGCAATACACTTCTCTCAGCCGACCTCAGGTGAAACGACTATATTGAATCAATAGCTAAATCTACTGCTAAGAAGTTTGGGTCACAGTGTCGGGCCAGGAAACTTTTCTCGCCAGAGTCCATCTTGCACATATACAATTCAACCATGCACCCATGCATTGAATATTGTTGTCATATCTGGGTAGGCGCCCCTGCTATTTATCTCGAAGTTCTTGACAGGCTCCAAAAGGGAACTTGCAATGAACTTTGTATTCGTAACGGTTAGCCAGCGAACGCAAGCCGCATAACTCGACTATATTCTGTAGAAAATGGTTTAATTTCTGTTTTTGTCTTCAGAAATTTAATTAAATCAACTTTTTAGTGTTAGCTGCTTGTGGTAAGTCAACCGGGATTCAGTCCATTTTTCAGTCTGTTTTTCAGTCTGTTTTTCTGTCATTTTTGGAATTTTTTTTTTCTTCGTTTTTTAGTTCGTCTTTGATTTTTTTTTGTCACTTAGTTTGTGTAAATTATTTTGCAATTGAAGGGTATTTTTGACTTTTACTAAGTTAAAACTTTGTAAACCTCACTCACTTCTTTCTTTTTTTTCTTTTTTTTAATTGGAGTAGATAGTTCCTACTATCACCCGGTTTCACACTCCACCCCCTTCTTTTGAATGAGTTTAGAGGTGATCGCCTTGTTTCTTGTTTAGGAAGGGGTTCCCGGTTCATCCCCCTTCTCCGATCTTAGTGTTAGTTCAGCTGGAAGCACTTTGCAGTTACGGAGTATGGTGGCAACGTCTTTACATTCTGAGGGTACCGGGTTGGCAGTTTCCTGGTTGCTGCTTCCTACTGGTAGTTAGGAGCCCGAACTCTTGTGTAGCGTCTTGAGAGGCTGCTCTGATCAACAGTTGAATAATACCGGGGTTCTTGTAGTGCCATATCGCGCATGGACGGGCGTCCCTGCATGAACGTTCGGTGGGCAACCCCGAGGCCACATTATGTTGTAGGCCGCGCCAGTCTCCATCCTTCACAAGTTGCAAATGATTGACCGATTGATTCTATTCTAAGACCTCTCCTTACCTGAATCACTATGGAAAAAATCAAACATAATAGCAAAACTAAACCAGCTCATTTGAAAACGCCCATACCTGTCTGCATCTCTTTCACTAACATACGCAGCATCCGCACCAACTTCCTCAGCGTAGATTCATTCCTCCATAATAACTTACCTGATATATTAGCCCTATGTGAAACTAATCTTAACCCTTCTATCCCCTCATCTGAGTTCTACGTTCCTGGCTACCTTCCTCTCTTCAGGAAGGACTCCAATGTTCATATGCATGGGCTTGGTGTCTATGTCAGCGAACACCTTCCCTTAGCTAGGGTGTCATCTTTTGAATCCCCAGATCATTCTTTCATGTGTTTCCACCTCTCACTTCTCAGCTCGATTAGCTATCTCTTCTTTCTCTACCGCTCTCCTTCCTCCCCTGACTGTTCGTTACTTGACATCATTTCTGACAATATTGACAAAGCCATTTCTTCCCATCCCTCTGCACATGTATTCGTGTTTGGTGACTTTAACGCCCACCACACCAAGTGGCTGAAGAACTCTGTCACTGACCCTGCTGGTGTCCACACCATGAACTTTTCAATCACCCAATCCCTTACGCAAGTGGTGAACTTCCCCACGCGTTTCTCCGACAACCCTAACGGGAGGGACTCACTTCTAGACCTCTGCTTCACTTCCATCCCAGACTCTTGCACTACCAGACAACTCTGCCCACTCGGAAACTCGGACCACACTGTAGTGTCCGTCAATATTTCACTCCACCCGAACCATGAAACCCAGACAAGTAGAATATCCTACTGCTATCAAAGAGCAGACTGGGATTCGTTCCGAGACTTCCTCTGTGACATCCCTTGGAACAACGTCTTTAGTCTTCCCATCGAAGAATGTGCATCCGAGGTCTTCATCCCTGCTAGGAAATTCCAGCTTAAATCTCATTCGTCTCCATGGTTCTCACCCGCTTGCTCGGCTGCCATTGCCCACCGGAATCATTTCTTCCTACTCTATCGTAACTACGCGTCGGACCAAAACAGGCGCCTTTTCACTTCAGCTCGTAATAAGTGTAAAAGGATACTTAACGAACCTAAGATGTTGTTTGCTGCCAGAATGAAGCAACGCATAGCATGCTCTAAATTCGGCGCTAAAGACTACTGGCGACTCTGTAAAAGAGTACTTAACAAGAGCAAGTCCACAATACCCCCGCTAATCAACAAATTTGAGGTCTCACCTCCCCAGCAGATAAGGCTGAATGCTTTGCCCGTAGATTCTCGAACAATTCGAGTCTGGACTCATCTGGAGTTTTTACCCCCGACTTCTCACCTAGAACCGAGGCACAACTGAATGATGTCCACATTACACCTTCGCTTGTCTCTAAGATAATCTTAAAACTTGACCCTCACAAAGTGAGCGGAATCCCAACCATAGTCTTAAAGAAATGTGCCCCTGAAATCTCCTCTGTCCTTTCTAAGCTCTACAACCTCTGCCTATCTGTTTCCTGCTTTCCTGCCTGTTGGAAATCTTCTGTAGTTCCTATATTTAAAAACACTGGAGAACCCTCTGACCCTGCAAATTACCGCCCTATCAGCCTTCTTCCGATCTTTGGCAAAGTGCTCGAAGCCATTATCAACGCCGAGGTGGTTCAGCATCTCACAGCACACAGGCTCCTCTCGGACAAGCAATATGGTTTCCGCTTCACCAGGTCTACTGCTGATATGCTAACGAACATCACGGAGTACATATACCAGGCACTCGACAAGAATGGCGAAGCCCGAACCGTTGCATTGAATATATCTAAGGCGTTCGACAGAGTTTGGCATGCTGGACTTCTATGTAAACTGCGGAGCTATGGTATAACTGGACATTTGTTTGAACTAATCCAGTCATTCCTCTCTAACCGCACAATGAAGGTGGTATGCCTCCCAGAACTACCATACAAATGCAACTGTCCCCCAAGGCTCCATCTTAGGTCCTATACTCTTCCTGATATACATTAATGATCTCCCTGATTTCAGAAGACCCCAAATAGGTTTGTACGCCGATGACACCACAGTTTACTCTCGCCTCCTACAAAAATCTGGTGTAGGCGTCAAAGCTAACCTCGCAGCCGAGATTGAAAAAGACCTCCAATCCATATTGGACTGGGGTAAGAAATGGCTAGTAAATTTTAATGCTTCTAAAACGAAGCTACTCTCAATTAACCATCATCGACAATCTCACCTACCTCCCATTAGCATGGACCAGGCTTGCCTCCCAGAGAGTAAAACACTACGCCTCCTTGGTCTCACACTTTCAGCAGACCTCAAATGGAATGACTATATCGAATCCATTGCTAAATCCGCTGCTATGAAAGTCGGTTCTCTGTGTAGGGCCCGGAAGTTTTTTCCGTCTAAATCCATCCTGCACATATATAAATCTACCATACGCCCGTGCATTGAATACTGCTGCCATATCTTGTCGGATGCCCCTGCTATTCTCCTCGGGCTTCTCGATAAGGTTCAGAGGATGGTCTGTAATGTGATAGATACCGACTTGGCAGACCGCCTGCAGTCTCTCTCCCACCGGCGTGACGTGGCTTCCCTGTGTCTCTTCTATAAATACTTTCACGGCTTCTGCTCCGATGAAGTTAGATCACTGGTGCCCCCTAAATACGAATTTTTTACGAGATACTAGATTAGCAACTAGATCCCACCCTTTTACAGTGAAACCGATAAAATGCAACCGTAACTTCTATTCCAACAGTTTCTTTCCTCGCACTTCCCGACTGTGGAATTCTCTTCCAAACGATTGCTTCCCCGACGGCTACAATCTCCAGGAGTTTAAATGTAAGGTCAATAGACACCTCCTAACACACTAACCTGCTCCCATTGTATCAAACACTCTTCCCATCTGCCCAACCCTCATCCTCGGTATCCTTACTCATCTGTCACCTTCCTCCTGACATTCCCTATGTCTAACCACTCCTTCTCTTTGCCTTCCCCTATGTAGCCCCATGCGCAATAGTGGCAGTGGAATGCCTTGCTTGGGCTGAGATGATAAAAAAATAAAATGTAATCGATCCCGACCTGGCAGCTCGACTCCAGCCACTTTCTCACCGACGGGATGTGGCTTCCTTCTGTCTCTTCTACAAATATTTTCATGGTTTCTGCTCCGACGAGCTTAGCTCCCTGGTACCCCCTCTACAAGAATTTACTCGAGCAACCAGGCTGGTAGTGAATTTTACAGTCAAAATAACTAAATGCAGCCACTACTTCTACTTCCTCAGCTTCTTTTCTCGCACTTCCTTCCTGTGGAACTTCCTTCCGCATACTTGTTTCCCTGATAGCTACAATCTCTAAGAGTTTAATTGCCATCTTTTATCCCCTTGACTTCCATACTTCTCTTATCCTTTTTCCTAGCACCCCCTGAATCTTGTTTCTCTCTCTTTTTCACTCTACTGTCACGCAACTCTCTTCACATTAGTATTCCCATTCTTCTCTTGCTCATTCTCTGACACCCCTGTAACCTGTTCTTTTTTGGTTCCTCTTTCACTTTGCTCTCTTCTGATGTAAGCATTCACTCTCCTCTTATGTAGCCCCTTGCAAACCAGTGACAGGTGCTTGGGGTGAAATAATGTTTAAAAAATGGGATGGCATTCACACAGTTCTTAGTCATGTTCTCCTCTATGGGAGGTCTTATTCGGGAGAGGTATCTAAGAAGTGTAGAACCATTTTTGAAGGTCCTCTTTATGTTATATAGATGACAGATCTTTTGTATTTTTTCAGTAATTCCTTTACATACGGTAAGCAGAAAGAGGCTATTTTCTGAGTGTTGTTATCCTCTTGTACCTTTCCATCAGCGTTTGTTTTAGCTGCTGTCATGTACCCCGGGTAGTTGTTACGTTGTAAGGTACTGACCATTTCTTGGTCATAAGTCTCTGGGTTGCAACTTATGACGTTTTCTTGGGAGTGTAAGCAGCGGGCGAGTCCTTTCTTTATATTGTATGGGTGGTGGAGTTTAAAATTGAGGTATTGGTGAATGTTGGCTTGCGATATACGGACATCTTGAACCCATTCTCTGTTCGTGATATTAGTACATCTAGGAATGCTAGTTTGTTGTTCTTTTCTTTTTCCATTATGAACGGGATCGATGTTCTTATTGAGTTCACAGAGTCTTCTTCTTCTTCTGATGATGATGATGATGGTGAGCCCATTGATAAGCCTTCATCCTGCAGATACATTTTTGATACTATACAGAAATGTGTTGTCTCTGTACAGAAATTCAGCATCTCCAGCAGGTTATCTATTGATATACTGGCACGTTCTCCTAGAATTGGGCCCGAGGCCAGTTTGTATCTGACTACCGATAGTGCCAACACTGTATGTAGCTTGATGAAATGAGAGCCTCTTTGATTAGCTCCACGGTGTTAGCAGAGTTTTGGACATATGATGCTGACTTTCGCCGAATTTAAATAACATAAATATTACCATATTCATTTCCACTCTCTATCGTCCTCAGAACTGCGAAACGTTAATCTTTGACTGAATATCTCTGATACATAATACTCACTAAATTTTCCTCTGCTAGCTTTCATATTTAGTTCGTCTATTTCAATAAAACTGATGAAGAAGGAAAATATTGCAGAGATCTCTCCATAATCTAAATTAGATCATTGAAGTACCCACTTGATAGAATAGGACACCAGGTGAACCTACTTAATCTCTTCCTCACATTCTACCCTGAAAAATGCTTCGCAAAACATGCTGTCCTCAAAGCTGCTCTAGTCTCAGAAACGATTCTTTCTGGAATGGAGAGTTTTATGCCAAAAAAGAAATTCCAGCAGAATCCGATAAGCCAACCATAGTTTCCTCATGAATTTGCTATACCCATAGCACACTGTAAGCACTATTTCAATATCTATCACAATTAGTGTTTTAGTTTGACACTTTATGCATTCAAAACTGCCCGAAATCGCTGCAAGAAAGTTCTGAAAAATGCAAAATGTAATTATGCACAGGCGCTCCTGGCCAACAAATTACATCTCAAAATTTCTGTAAGACCTCTAACCAAATTCTGAGTAGAGACAAAGTGTCTGTCCCCACAATTATTAATGGCTCCGAGGCCATCTCTTCCTTGTTGAATAAGGCGAAGCTATTCGCGTAAACTTTTATCTCCAACTCAACGTTATATGACATGGGACATCCACGCCAAAAATCTACAAAAGCGCAGTGGTTGTTCGCAAGAATATCAAGTATTCCCGATTTTAGTGAATTTATTTTAATAATAAAGAATTGCAAGAATACTTTGCAAACTATTGCACCACGGTATGTTAGTGCATAGCTAAATATAGTCTCAGAAAAATGAGAAAGAATAAAAAACAATGATTTTCAATTTTTTATTTGCGATATATTGAATATCTTGGATAGCTCTTATAATGGTTTCTTTTAGTGTAATATATTCATTTGATTACTATCAATATGAAACTTTGTTCAATGAAAAATTCCAGTACGAAATTTTGCAAACTACTTTTAATACGCTCGATTCTTCATCAGTGCCTTCCCGTGATCATCGCTATAAGATATATATATTAAGCTATATTATTCCGAGGGTTTTGGCCTTCCCCATAAAATGAACAAGTCTTTTCTGGTGTCTGAGTTGTATTTTCAAGTTTCTTAAAGCTAAAATAGCATAATATATTTATTATATTCCATCTTCAATGTTAGAATTAATAAAGATATTAATATTTTCTTACACTTGTTAAATATCAAAATACAACCAAAAACGAGGTTTTTCAATGGAAATGCCTCGAAAACAGCCTAGCAACCAAACCAGAAATAACTTTCTGATCAACTATATACTTTATCACTCATCTTCATTCCACCGTATATCAAATTACAGAATCAAATCAACCAACACATATGACTTGTAAGAAAAATTATCAAGATATGTCAAAGTTATACTGCTAATGTAACACTGTATAAATTGTATTTACTTTTAATATTTTAATGTTTACCTTTAATATTTGTAAAAAAATATATTGAAACAAGTATTCTCTCCAAAGAGTTAGGAAGCGAATACAAACTTGATCAGAAGATGCTTCTTTATTTTCGTTACGTACGGTTTATCAGTTATAGCCTCCAAAATGGGTAGAAAGTCATAACATAAAACAACAAAATAATAATAATAATAATAATAATAATAATAATAATAATAATAATAAACTGCCTGTATAGAGTATTCGTAAGGCATTCGATAGTGTGCTACATTCCTGGATTTTAAAGACTTTAAATATATAAGATATCACCCGTCATCATCAATTTCATCAAATAGTGCATGTCTATATGGAAAACAACACTTTACCTCAATCATATAAATGGAACCTATAAGTCTGATGAAATAAACATCAAAAGAGGTATATTTCAAGGTGAATCTTTGTCTCCCTTACTAACTGCATATCATTAATAGCACTAAACAGTCAACTTAATAAGGCAGAATGTGGTTATAAAATAGGCCAAAAGAAAATAAGCCATCTATTTTACATGGATGACTTAAAGTTATATGCTAAGAATGATAATGAGCTGGAAGGTCTTCTGCAAACTGTAAAATGCTTCAGCGAAGACATTGGAATGAAATTCAATTTGAATAAATGTGCTAAAGCTACAGTTTTACGTGGGTCACTACAAGAAACATCCTCAATTAGCTTAAACCCTGCTGGAACAATAAAAGAATTGAAGCCAGAAGAAGCTTATAAATACCTAGGTGTAAATGAGTGTGAAAAAATTCACCATAAAAAATGAAATAAATAGTGCGTAAAGAGTACTATAGAAGGCCACGAATAATATTAAAAACTGAATTGAATTCTCAGAACAGAATTATGGCCATTAATAGCCTTGCAATCCCAGTTGTCCAATATAGTTTCAACATCTTAAACTGGACTCTAAACGACATCAGGCGAATGAATTCTAAAACAAGAAAGATTCTTTCTAAGAATAAGATGCATCATCCAAAGGCTGATGTAGACCGTCTATAAATACCCCGTAAAGAAGGTGGAAGAGGTCTTATTCAGCTAGAATTGTCATACAAGACTACAACTATTGGCTTACTAACATACATAGAAACAACAAAGGATTGAATGATACAATTAGTAAGGCAACATGAAGAAAGAAAGATAAAATATTCAATAATAAAAGAAGGCTGTAAATACAAACAAGATTTACAGTTAGTAGATTCTGTAGAAAAGCAAAACAGAATCCAAGCACCAACTATTGCGGCAGAAAATATGAAAATGAAAGCCAAAGATAAAGCTTTTGAACAGATGAAACAACGCTGGCAAGACAAACTTCTGCATAGCCAATATCCAGAACTTGCCAATAAATCCAATGTTGATAAAGTTAATACTCATCGATGGTTACGGGCATCTGGATTAAAGTCTGAGACTGAAGGCTTTATTCTTGCAGCGCAAGACCAAAGTCTTTTCACTAGGAACTTTCAGGCAAATATTATACATAATAATATGGATCCAAAATGCAGGTTTTGTGATAAATACCAAGAAACAATAGACCATCTAATCTCGGCTGTTCTGTTCTTGCCCCAAATGAATATAAAAATCGCCACGATAGATTGGGGCAATATTTACATTGGACAATATGCAAACACTATGAAAAATCTGTAAACAAACACTGGTATGAACATCACCCAGCACCGGTTACAGAAATAAAAGATGTCACCATTCTATTGGATTACACCATTTACACAGACAGAAAAATTGAAGCAAATAGGCCAGACATTATTGTTAAAAACCAGAAAGAGAAGACTTGTCTATTAATTGATATGGCTTGTCCAGCGGAGTGTAACATAGCAACCAAGGAATTTGAAAAACTGTCAAAATATAAAGACCTGGAAATTGAAATAGAAGAAAATGTGGAAATTGAAAACAAGAATTGTGCCAGTGTTAGTAGGTGCACGTGGAATGATAAAAAATGGAACAAAACAACACATTGAAAGAATCCCTGGAAACCCCAGCTTAAGAGATATACAAAAATGGTCTTATTAAGTACAGCCCACACACTAAGGAGAACTTTGTCTATCTAACGCTAGGGATGATGGGGAAGATAGAAAAAAAACATGAAATGGAGCCATAACAACACGCCACGACCTGCCTTAGGTCTTCTCGCAGACTTGGTTGGTAGTGCGACCATAGAAGAAATAGAAATTTGATTGAAAATGACACAATAATAATAATAATAATAATAATAATAATAATAGTTCTACCAAGAAATCTGGACAAAGCTATTAAGCTTCTTTGTATTAGAATCATTTTCACAATCTTCAAGAACAGGACACAGTTCGATGTCAAACCAGCTGTTATTTCTTTTGAATTCTACTCTATTACGAGAGAAAAAGTCTCACTTAAATGTTATTTAGAATCACCCTGACAAAAAAAAAAAAGAAAAAAAAAGATATTTATGTTTCGTTCTAAAAACAGATCTGAGTAAACATGTAATAAACAGCTTGCTTTTGGAAAATTAGCTAAGCGACATGAATTTAGCCAAATTATCAAATAGGATTGTTATTTGATACTATATATATAAGAAGTGCTGAAAGTTTTGAGCCGAACCTAATTCTTAAACTCACCAGTATTCTTATGAACAAACAACAGAATAGAATTTCTGCGTTCCCATTTCTAATGTTGACACAAAAGTAAAACATGGTGCAATAATAATAATCATAACAGAATTTACGGTTATCTAATATCTGATAGAATCATTAATCCTTTATTGTACATGAACAACTCAAAGCCCTTTTCTATAATTTAAAAAAAAATAAATTAAAAGTTTAACCACCGAGAAATATTCAGTAATCAGCAACTTTAATATTTGAACTCCCAAACTCGTCCGATTTCGTGGCTATTCTTCTTGCATTTCTTCAATGACGGAAAAAAGAAAAATAAGACGTGGTCATAAATGCATCAGCAATGGATTGGTTAAACTTTTGAAATATTAGGTTATAAAAGTTGGGCGTTTCTTGGAGTTTCAATTTACACTTGCCTAATTTTGATCCGACTCCAATTGACGTCATCAAGTGATTTTTTATGTCTCAAGATGCTTTCATTTCGGTTAAGTATGTCATACTGTTATACTGAATCCTTATATGTTATAACGTTTCAGTATATTAACATGTCACACAAACTCACATACACACACGCATACATACACACACATTGTCTATTTCTTTTATACGTTTTATTAAATGTAACAGACATGAAGAATCATCCAAGTTTTCGCTAATGTTCTTGTGGTTTTCTTTTGGAGGGTGTTAAAACGTGTAGAAACTGTGTAAGAAGAAATCTGGTTGTAATTTCATATAAGGATGTCTTTGAAAAGCTCATCAAACGTTATTAAAATTCTCAAATAGGGTAAGTTTGAATCTTGGCTTAGCTAAGTCTTTGAGATCGAATGATGTTGGGGAGTGGTATGCTGGGACTATCATTCGAACCTAGCAATTTTTTATTCGGTTTTACATTTTTAAATTTGTAAATTTTCTTGGCCAATATCCACTTTCTTGGAAAAGCGTCAAGCAAAGATCCCACTCAATTTCTTACGCAAGAAAGATCTTCCATTAAAATGTAATATTGAGAATTAACAATTAGTCAATATGCAAGAAATTAAAGAAAATTGAAAATAACAAGGGAAGAAAGAATTCAGAAAAATGATGGGATCGATAATTGAAAAAAGTAACCCTAAGCCTAAACCTAACCCTACGTGCTAGGAAAAAGGGGATAGATTTTAGGCAGCGTTTTGGGTGATGGCTGTTGAAATGAAAATATTGTAAGGTGTTTGTAGGTTTGTTGTAGATATATCTGTGAATAAGCGGTAGATTCTAAGAAGTATGCCTAAAAATAGTAATTCGTGAAATTTTGTACTATAGTGACGCACAAACATTTTTGAAAACCCCCTTAGGAATTACAAAAAACTCTAAAAAAACAACAAAAAAAAAAAAGAAAAACGAAGCTACCTACAATACTAATAAACAAAGGTTTTGAAATAGCAGAAAAATATCTTTAGACCAACTACGAAAATCAAAGAAACGTAACGACGAATCGACTCTAGCATATGTCTCAACATATAGCAAGAACAATCCAGAATTTTTTTACAGAAATTACAAAAAAAATTAGACTACTTAACAAGAATGATAAAATGAAAGTATACTAAAAATAACCAAAATAATTAAAAGCTAACGCTCATTAAAAAACCTAAAATACATATTAACCTCATCTAAATTTAGCCAACAAACAACAAAAGTGTTTACAAAATGCAACAAAAAGATGTGGGTTTTGTGATATCAGTATAGAAGAAAACTCCTACACCTCTGAAAACCACACAACGGCATTCACAATAAATAAAACTTTAAACTGCATCTCCAGAAATGTGATTTCTGCACTCAAGTGCATAAAACGCAACAACTCCTACATAGGTATTAGCCAAGCACTAAACAACATAGTTTACCTTCACAAAAGCAACATCAAAATACCAGAAAACTCTTTGTATTTCAACACATCTACAAATGTAATCAATGTAATTTTAAAATTCTGCCAGTATATCAGACAGACAATTATTATATCAATTCTTTATAATAAAACAGTATATATGTATGGAGAAGCAATATATATACACATACTATCAAAATCAAACGTACACACAATACGCAACACAAGCTAAAAATACTAGCAAAAATAAAAAAAAACGCATAAACTCCCAATACGTAAAACCTGAAATAAATATAACTAGACATAGAGGTCATAAAAAAGAAAAATTAAGAACAAAGAGCACCTTCCTTCGCACTATCTCTTACCCATCGCAACTATTTTATTACCTTCTTAAGCGAAGGAAGATTTCTCTACGAGTCCAAGAAAGTTTACATTACTAGTACACACACAAAAATGCCAATGGTTGAACATCAAAATCACTTCTCGGCAGAGTTAGGATTAGGATTAGTTAATTTTAAATAATATTATATAATATTTCAGTAAACCTGCTAAATTTTGTTTTTTTAAAAAATCACGGCAATATCTAATTTTAAAATCAAATTAAAAGTATTTAAATTAAATTTTAAAGAAGAAACATTGAACGTTATTTTAAAAGAAGATTTAGGTTATTAAATCAATTTAAATTAAAGCAATATTAATTTAGTTTACTTTAAAAATGATATCAAGTCTAAATCGGACCCTGTTAGTAGAAGTGTATTTTCTAACATTAAAATTACTTCACATCACATTCACTGATGGTTAGTGTAGTTAGGATAATAATTCCTGGGATGCAGAGTGAGGTTTTTCTTTTCCTTCTTCACTGTGGTGATTAGCCTACATAACAGATTGTATACCCTGGCTCACAAGTTACCGTTTGCCACTAAGTGAACATTGAAGCGATAGAATATTTCATGCTAGGCGCAATCATCAGGCATTATTTACTCTTCTCCCCCACTTGAGGGAGATGTGACACAAGGTCTTTTTTAATGTGGGGAACCTAAGCGCGTACGCCCAGGTACTGGTCAAATATTACCTATCCACCACAGTGGATAGGTTCAGAACCGGTCTAAACTGGTCCTTTTTTTTTTTTTGCTCATTCTGGCCCCAGCCCGAAGGCGGATGCCAGGCGCAATCATCAGGCAACTTGTGTTGGATTTTTCCTCGGCTATGTATATATACGATTCAGTGATGCATTGTGGGTAATTCTTCTAACAATTATTTTGCCGGGAGTGGTTTATTTATTTATTTATATAAAACAAAACTATATTTCTTCATAATTAGCTCTTGATAAACAGTAGACCACTTTCGCTACATTTATAACACATTATGGATATAGAAAAATTTAGCCTCGGCTACACACTAAACCCATCAAAATTCTCATATAAGCTAAAATTAACTGAAAAAATAGAAAGCTTCATAAAAGTAGTAAGATGGAAATCCCATTTCTTTTAAACCTTCACAATAATACTACACTCAAAGCAAAATACAACTTTAAAACCAAAAAATGCTCGTCGCAGCACAAAGAAGTAGATGACTTTGAGAAAGAATTAACTAACCTCGTAAGAAACAAAATTCCATAAAAAACAAAACATATTTCAAAAGAAACTAAAAGATATAACATTTCAACAAATGTATTTATCGCAGCGGACAAAACTAGAAATTTATATGAACTAAGCACCCCTACAAACAATAAATTACTCAAGGACAACATAACTAAAACATACAGAAAAGCACCTAAAATAATAGAAAACGATATAAGTACGGACGCTAAAGCAATCGCTCAAACATTAGACTTAGATGACCGAATAAACTGAATCGGTAAGGCGCAAACCTTTACCACACTAAAAGACCATAAAGAAAATTTCAAAAGTAATCCAGAATGCAAACTCAGAAACCAACCAAAAGTAAATTTGACAAAATAAGTAAAACAATACCAGAAAGAATTAATTCTGAACTAAGGAAGAAGTTAGGTGTAAACCAGTGGAAAAATACAAAAGCAACTATAGACTGGTTCAACACTATCAAAAACAAACATAATTGCCGATTTCTACAATTACACATAAAAGAATTCTACCTGTCTATAACAGAACCAATGCTAGATAAGGTTATCACCTTGGCCCAGGAACAAATAAAAATAAACACTAACGAAATCGATATCATTAAACACTCCCGTAAATCACTACTATTCGATAATGAAAATGCATGGATAAAGAAAGAAGGAATTTTTTACACTTCAATGGGAAGCTATGACGTTGCAATGACCTGCGAAATCACACGCATATATTTACTACACGAACTAAGCAAAATAATAGATAAAAATGATACTAATTTAATTTAAAAATGATACTAATTTAATTTAAATACTTTTAATGTTGATTTTTAAATGAGGTATTGCAGAGATTTTTTAAAAATCTCCTTTAACAAAATTTAACATGTTTAATGAAATAATACATATTTTCAAATTTCTTTTTTTACATAACTTTAAAAAGTAATTTTGAACATTTAAAATAAAATTTAAGCTATTGAAATAGGTGTAAACTTACTTTTTAATCAGAAAAAATATGCTTCGCCGGTTGCTCATTTCCTCTGAATTTTGAGACGGCAAAATTAGGATCTCAGTTCGACGCGGCTATTTTATTTAATTTTATTTTTTGCTACAAAAAAAAAACCCAAAAAAAAACCAACCCTGACCAGTAAATACATCATAACGATGCCCTCACGAAATTTCGATTCAGCATGAACCAGTTCAGTTAAAATGACCAATTCTTTGCATTTCAACAGTTATTGACTTCTGAATGTTGCCCCAAAATGCTATACGACTCATACCTACATATAATTGGAACGGTGGGGAAGAGTTGATATCACCAAAATAGCTGCCAATTGTTTATTGTGGTGTAGAACCAGTTGAAATTGCCCATCATTACGCATGCGAGTTCTGCCAAGCTTTTAATTAAAATTCTTAACATGTCATGACATTATGGACTGAAAATTTCATATAATGTTGAAACACACTGTATAAATACACACACACACATTATATATATGTATATATATATTTATTATCAATAGCACGACTCGGAATTTTATGTACAGTACCATATTCAGGTGCTGAGCATAAACTGATCGTTAAGTAATTTAAATTTTAATAAAAATATCTGGTTATCGCAATGTTGGCGTATTTATCATTTATACTCAGATTACGGTTTTTAACTTTTAAAAATTATTTGTCATTAGATATTATATAAAGGAGATTTGTATATATATGTGTGTAAAAAATTATTCTAGAGTTCTGTTTATTATTTCTTATGCTAATCATGAAGGAAGATTACTTGTACATTTTCCAAAAAACAAACAAACCATAATTTACATTAAAAATTAATCAGGATCAATGTATTTAAGCAGATAATTATTTTTCTGTCTACGTGCAACAATAAATTCATTTCTCATCTTTAATAAAATATCGTTATTTAAGTATTTTAAAATAATTACTTTTCAAATTACATCTATTTCATTTGCGGTTGAAAAATTTAACTGTTGCTGCAATATCTCCGGTGATAAAAGGTGTATTCCCACCATTCTGGTAAAATACCTGCCAGAAATATTTAGTGAAAACGATGTTGTTTTTGTATTTTTTGATGGGAGAAACGAAATATCTATATTTATTAATATATATTTAATAGCTCTGTTGAACTACATCGAATACTGTTTTATTAAAACCAGCACTATAAATGTGACACACACACACACATATATATATATATATATATATATATATATATATTTTTAGTCCGGGTGCCCTTCTGACTTTCCGGAGTCCTGATGGGCAATTTAGGGGGTTTGTATTTCCCTGGTGTTTCTGTGGTCATGTGGTAGTAAGTCCATTTTTTCTTTTTTCGTATTATGGTAGTTTGTACCGGTTTCTGTGCCTGCACTTGTATATTAATTCGCATCTCTGGTTCAAGAGTTGACCTTTGTCTGCGTGTCCTATTATTTGGATCTTCTCCTCTAGGCATAAGTTGCATCTATTTCTGAAACTAGGTGTAGCGAATGCTCTCTTGATAATTTCCCATCTTATTTGTGGGGTCATTCCTTTCTCCTTCAGTGCCCAAAATCGTTTCGATAAGGCGGTTTGGTTTCTTAGGGAAGGGTTGCTGAAGGAATGCCTGTGGCAATATAGGCGTTGCTTCCATTTTCCGGCTGATATACCTATATATATTTTTTCCTCTTTTTTATTCTCTTCAGGGAATATCGTTGCTTTATATACTACATTTCCTATGTTACATTTCCCGTTTACTGGGCATCTTTCTTTTATTCTACAGTTGCATGGGGTTGTCGGAGGTAGTTTGTTTTCGTTAAGTTTCCTTAATGTTTTTTCGTTATGTGACTTATATCTCAGTTCTCGCTGATTTTTCATGAAAAGTAATGTTTTATTTACAAAACTTAATAAGGAACATGTCACTGTATTTTTCATCGCTAGCCATCGGAAAAACGACATGTCTTTTGAGGCTAACTCCGATTTGATCCATTATTTTATTTTATTTTATTTTATTTTATTTTTTGGCATTTTCATAAGAATAACAGTGCTGCTCGATCGGCACAAGTGAAAATCGGACGAAGCAATATCTGGTGAATACCGTGGGAAGAGTAGGACTTCCCATTTAAGCGTTTCCAAGTAAGTTTTAACCCGATTTGCAACATGTGGCCTAGCATTCTTATGTTGCAAAATCTCTTTGTCGTGTCTCTGCTTGTATAGCGGCAGTATTTTCCTCCATGCTCGGCTCAAACATATCAGTTAGAGTTGATATCGATCTCCCGTGATGATTTCGGTCAGTTTGAGTAGCTCATAATAAATTACACCCATCTCATCCCACTAAATGCAGAGCAGAAGCTTCGAACCATGGATATTTGGTAAAGTAATGGGCAGCCGAAGAGATATCATGCACATACGAGGGAGCCAACGGAAAGTCGTTAGCCATCAAGAGCTCTCTCTCTCTCTCTCTCTCTCTCTCTCTCTGTTCTGACTTCTTCTCTTTCTGTCTTATATAACTAAAACTCCCACGCATTCGCGCCCCTTCGGGCTGTCGTTCAGTTGACGTCAATAACATTTTTCGGTCATTGCATTTCAAGCCTTTGATTGTCACCATGTGTTTTCTGCCTTTGATATCAATCATATCTCTGTCGGCCACCACCTGTGCTTTCCGCCTTTGATGTCGATCATAGCTTTGTCGGCCATTGCCTTTGTTTTCTGCTTTTGATGTGAATCATATTTTTGTTGGCTACTGCTTGCCCTTGATATCAGTCATATTTTTGCCAGGTCAAGCAATATATTACAAAGCGGCAGAAATAATTTCTGCATGTTGTTTCCCACAGAGCATCGTCGCCGTACGTCTCAACAAGAATTCTTTGTGCTTCAGCTGCAAATTTCGTTTGAATAAACTAATGCAGTAAAATTCCCCGCATATACACTTTCTTTGATACGAATTCAGACATGTTTAACGCTATAAATGACATACAATGAATTTCAAGTTTTCTTACAGTACTTCCTTATAGATGTGTTACCATCTAAAATTACACCAATGCAGTTCTGAGAACGCCATTTCTTGGAAAACAGCAAAATTTTATTCAATGCCCTAATATATAACACTTTTCACAGATTTTACAGATACTATAATGATCTCGAGCAGAAGAGAGACATTATGATCATAGACCGAAATTATAAATACTGTCATCTTTTCTCAGGGTGTGAAATGAATGTTTTCTCTCAAAACATTGATTTGATTTTCATTCGCCAATACTGGAAAAATATTCAAGATATAGTTAAACAATAAATGTAGCATTATCAAGTATGTTGGTGTGCGAATTTTATCGTAATACTCGTGTGTTCATCGCATAATAAATAATTATGCATGATATTATATTTATTGATTCTTTTTCTTTCCTATATATATATATATATATATATATATATATATATATATATATATATATATATTAGAGTAAGTACCTCCACTTTTTCGCTGGAAAAAGCACCATAGTCTGAAGGAAAAGGCCTAAAACTAAATAAAAACAAAGTTTATGCTATAATGAAGAGGATAGATCAAAGTATTTTTTAATTATTTTTACAGTTTTTTTAAATTGTTCTAACAGGCTCATTTAGTGGGAGATTATCTTTCTTTTTCTCTCGTCAGTACAAGCGATAAATTGACGCTAGATTTTATTACGTCAAAACGTAATATTACGCGAAGGCATTTTTTGACTGTGAAAGACACATTAATTTGGAAATTCTTGAAAAAACTAAATAATCCTCTGATTTTTATGAAAATTTCAGGACTTATTCATAATTGACTGAAATCAGTTTCGAAATAATTATTTTTAGAAAATATTGGTAAAAACATTTTTTTTAAATATGTTACCCCCGCATCAATTAATTCCAGAAATGTCGAAAAATGCGACTAGGTCTCAACATATAGATAGTTTTAATTAAATTCAGGAGTCAGTGGGGAATGCAAATCAACTGTCTTTTTTTCTTCAAAACCTGCCACTTTTTAGAAAATCTGCTCCGAATTAGGAAAACAAAAATGCAATAAAACTATGCCATTTTTTATTTGGATAAAATTTTAATTGCTTTTATAAACATAAATTAAAATTATATCAGTCTGAGTAGAAAAAAAATTCCCGTTAGTAATGAATTTATACAAGAATTGTTTTTATTTTTATTATTATTATTTTTTTATTAAGTAATTTATAAAAGTTTCAGAATTTCCTCCTCATAGGTCTCTCAGATTAGAGTAAACAGTGAAGTCAACACTCAAGGGCGATAGACTGTTTCATGCTAAACGTAATCATCAGGTCACATGTGTTGAGTTTTTTCTTGGAAATTTATATATTTACATACGCTCTATCTATATATATTGAGCACTTTATCCTATATATTTAGCACACCTTAAACTATATTTATTCATGTACACATACATACATACACACACACACACACACACATATATATATATATATATATATATATAAAGACTGCCAATGCTCATGAAATTATTATCTCAAAAACGAAACGAGATATTGTAACGTTACTCTATAAAGGGAACGCAATGTTGGAAATTACGTGATTTGAGAAAAGTTCAAAGGAAGATAAACAAGAAAACATTTGAAACTGGTATTGCGATTGTAAAAAGAGAAGATGCAGAATATTAAATACGTACCTCTAATAAATCACTGAAAATCAATATACTATGAATAAAAAAGCCCCAAACTTAATAAAAACGAACTTTTTACATCAAAATATTTATGTTATTATTACGAGGAAAGATCAAAGTAAGTATTTTTCCATTATTTTAAAAGAAATTTTAATCACTTTTAACACGTTCTAAATTTTGGTAAAAATCTTGTTTTGATTTTACTTAGCGGGTTACCATATCGTTACGAGAGTTTACAATGGAAAACGTAATATTACATAACTCAAGTTTTTTCCGGTGGCAAACACATTAATTTGGAAATTTTTTGAAAAATCAGATAATTGTCAGATTTTAATGAAACTTTTTATACTTATTTCTAAATGAATGGAATTATTTTTAAATCATTATTCTTGGTAAAAAATATTTTTTTACATCTGTTACCCTCTCCACGTAAAGCCATGAAATTTTAAGAAATTAAATTTTGTTGCAAAAATTGGTTTTATTAGTTAAACGCAGCACTCATTGGGGAATGTAAATCATCTATTATTTGTTTTAATCATTTGCCTTTATTCCCGAAAATCTGCTTCCAATGGTAAAATAAAAACATGCAATAAAACTATGATATTATTTAATTTCATCAGCTTTTAATTGTTTTGATAAATAATATATACTAAGTAAGTATATTGTAAGCTAAAGAAAAAATTCGATTAATAATGAAATTTTAAAAGAATTGTTTTTTTTTATTAGAATAATTTATAAAGTTTCAAAAATATTTTTAAAATACTTCAAAGATTTGTTGTGGTTAGTTTATAAACTTATTCAGTGAAGATTATATTTAATAATCTATAATTTAAAAATTTAATACAAATCATCGTGCCTTCGTATTTTTAATATAATTTTTATTTTTTGTGTGTGTTTGAATTTTTTTTGTATGGTAATTTCCATGTGTACATTAAAATGCCATGTAATATTATGTCACTTGGGATCGCTATACACTTATCTTATCTCGCGTGTAAACCTGTCAACACATTTGAAATACGGTGGAAACGTTAGAAAGTTCAACTCTGTGTTTAAGAAATAGTTTTATTCTAAATTTCATGGTATAAATAAGTAATACTTATGCAAATCAGATTAATTTAACATTAAACTTGCTAATTTTTAAAAAAAATAATGTGTCACAGACGTATATTTTATTTTTGTAAGATTTTTAAAACCAAGAATTAACTTTTGCTTACAAATGTGTGGATTGCTAAAAAAAAAGACCGAAAAATTAAAAGATTAAAAAAAAATGTAAAAATTTTAGATTCCAATCAATATAATTTCTCTTTGAAATGCACTAGAGTATTTTGCTTACTGGAAATAGTAAATTTAATAATTTATCTTTCAATTAAAACTAAAATAAAAGTTTGAAGGAAAATTTTATTATTTTTAAAAATTCAATTTAAAAGTTAGTTATCGAAAATGGGTGGTAGTACCTAAAAGCATATTAGATAACCAGAAGAAAGCAATCTACTACCATTAATCAAACACCACAAAGAGAAATTGTGGTGATACCACCGACCGAGCAAAAGCGAGCAAACCGGATGTTGGCTCTATGCCGACCAGAAAGCTAATGAATAAAAAGTCGTCGAGCGAAAGTGGATTCGCGCAGATGTTCCGGTTGAAAAATAAAATTAATCAAACATCAAATTACCATTTTTTTAATTTACCAGCCAATGAGAAGCCCAGAACCAAATACAAGGATGAAATGCGAAACGACCAGCGTTTTGATCCAGAAGAAAAATATAAAAGCCGTGACAAAAGGCACCCAGACAGTTAGGACTTGAGGAAAAGAGTGTAATTAGTTTCTCTCTTGACCTATGTCGAGCGGCTATTATGCTTGCCTCTTTCTCCCTTCCTTGTCTCATAAGTATTATTCTGACATCTTCTACCTCACTGTCTCAAAAGTACTAACCGACCTTTTCTAAGACATTCCACAAACCAACTTGCTGACTTTATAAACGGCAACTTGATAATGAACATTAATCATACTACCAAGCTTTTACCTTTCAGCGTTTTATCTTCCTTGAACATTCTTTTATTTCTTTCAGCTCATTTTTACCTGCCATGAACTCTCTCTAACTTCGTTGGACCTTTATTCCAAGTATTGTTTTAATTGTAAAACATAAATGCTATGTATATATGTATAAATGTTATTTTACACTCAAAATAAAAGAAGAGATAACCACTATAAAATAAATGTGTTAGCTGGGCGAAGATGTACATGAAAACAGATTTCTCAACAGTAATTATTAACGAGGAATATGGCTGTGTGCTTGATTGCTGGGATCGAGTTTGGATACTTCAAATCAATAGTTGATAATAGTAGGGGAGGAAAGTAATGTTTTGGTTTAATATTTCGTTATTACAATTATAGTTAATTTCAAATTTGATAATAGTATCAAGATAATGAAAAAAAAACAGTTGTTCTTAGACACATCATTTTAATGGTACAAGTCAAAACTCAAAAGTTTTAAGCTAAAGAGTAAAGTTGTAGACAAAAATTTATTAACCTCCACTATAAAACTTTTTAAAAAATGTTCCCAAGTAGTGTTGTTTAAAATAACAATGATTTCAACAGCACACACTCGTGTGCGCACACACACACACACACACACACACACACACACACACACACACATTTATACATATACCCTAAGCAATCTTCTGTTGGAGTAGTCTTTTGTCTGTGCCCGATAACCTTCTGCGAGACTTCAACTCGAAACTTAGTTTGGAACTGAAACTATTCAGTTTAAGTTATTGGTAGTAGTTCTTAGGTCTTTGGATACATCTCTCACTAGTTTTCATTCAATAAGCATTTCGCTTACTACCTTGGCCAGTATTGTTTTGGTGCCGCTCTTTGAACTTCTTGAAAATAATCATTATTCCAGTTATTATAGAAATGATTATATCTTTTTCTGAATTTTTAAACATTAATAATTGTTAATTTCAAATCTAAGGTAATTTATTTTGTTTTTTACATTGTACTGTTTTTCTATTGTAATGTAGCGTAGGGAGCTGGTTAATGCTTCTTTGATTCGGCCTTTTGAATATTTAACTCCTAAAAATTAATGTTATTCTGTTCTGTAAATAAAGTTCTACTTTAACATAGAAACGAAATATTTCTATTCTTCCAACCTTCAACCTTCTGATGATTCTGATAACCTTATAGGGAGCTTTATTATGTTTGACACAAGGTCAATTTAATAAACATTCAATCATCTCCCTACTTCAAATTATGGTAAAAAACAAACAAACAAACGAAAACAACTCTTACATGAAATGGCCAACGTGTTCGCAGGATTTAACCATTGTGAGCATCGTGAAGAGACGCCTTTATGAGGTTTGTAAAAAATATACATTTAAGAACGAACTTTAGAAAGTAATATGTTTTAACCGTAATCACTGAATTTAACGTCTTATATTAACACTAAATTGTTTGAAGTCATCAGAAAAATTGAAATTATACAAATACATATTAATTTTATAATGCGTTATTTAATCAAGATTGTATACTTTGCTTTTTATGTTATCTCTCTAAATGAATGATTGTTATGTTTGGTCATTGTTATTTTATTATTCCCCTTTCTTCAAATTAATCTATTTGGTATGTTTTTATATATACATTGGAACGGATTACATATATTCCGACATAAATGAAATTATATATTTTAACATAAACGTAGGTTCTGTGATATTCCACATAAACTTACGACTATATTTGACCAATTGATGATTCTAGTTTCCGAATTATTTTATTGATTTCCATATAAATTTGGAACGGAGTGTATGTCGTTATCAGTAGTTGAACAAAGCCAGTCAATTCAAACAATCAAACCATCAACAGCTTCTGAACATTTTTGTCGGCACAGTTTCACACAAAAGTTTTCAGTCAAGCTATAGTATAATTTTCAACCAATTTTCAACAGTACTACAGCATGCAATCGTCTCCCAAACATGACATTGTCAAGAAGTTCCCTTTTGACAAATCGATCATAGTAATATTCGCACTCAGATCTCGTGATCGAAATGCAATGGTTCGAGCTACTCAGTCATCTGCCCATATAAACAAAAGATGAAAATTTAAAGAAGCACAGATTTGACAAAGTAAGCGTCTGTAAAAGCCACTCTACTGGATTCCATATTCTTACACACATAAACACGTACACACACACACAAACACATATACACACACACAAACACGTGCACACACACATGAGTAAATTCTCTTCTCTCTTAATTATATTTTAATTTCATGCATGCACATTGTTTTTGATTTTGTCGACAGCAAAGTACAGTAGAGTCAAGTGAGCACCACCTGTGAGAAAAAAGGCACCATGACGCAATTCGCTCCACCAGAAATTTGGAAAGAGCATGCTGCACAGCTTGAAATTCGCGCCGGAAATTTTAATAGGGCATTTTCACAGTGTTTAGGTGTCAATCTGAAGAGAGTACAGCGGATTCGGAAAGATTTGGATAATATATCCTGTCAACATTATGGTGTTTAGAGTAATCCCTAGTGATTGTGACATTATCCCTCCATTCATATTTCCATAAGGCCTCAGTCTCAACACAGAGGCCTACATCAAGTGCCTTGAAGAGATAGTGCTGCCTTGTATCAAGAAGTTGACTGCTGGAAGACTATATCTGGACAGCAGACTGTATCATACCACACAAGCAGGAGAAACTATTATGGCTGTTAGACAATTTCTGTAAACACATCACTCTTTACATCTGGTTACCTAACTCCTCAGAATGCAACCCTCCTGATTATTTTGTGTGGGGCTCAGTTGAACGAGAGAGCAACAAAGCTCCTTGTCATCTGTAATTTGTCAAGGCTGACAAACTAAACCTGGTTGTTGTTCTTCAAAACGACCTCCAATCTATGATAGAATAGGGTATAAAATTGCTTGTAAATTTTAATGCCTCAAAAACAAAGCTACTCTTCTTTAACCAACATAGAGACACTTCCCTGCTTACCTTAAATATGGACCATGTTAGTTTCCTTGGCATCACACTCTCAACTAACCTCAAATGGAACAACTACATCTAATCTATAGCTATATCTGCTGCTAGGAAGGTTGGTTCACTGTGCCGGGTTAGTAAGTTTTTCTCGTTAGAATCCATTTTGCACATTTATAAATTTGCCATTCGTCTGTGTATGGAATATTGTTGCCATATCTAATCAGAGGCTCTGCTATTTATCTTGAGGTTCTTGACAAAATCCAAAGGAGGATCTGCAATATAATCGATTTTCTACAAGTAATTTTGTGGCTATTGCTTTGACGAGCTTCTTTCCGTGGTGCTCCGAGCATATGTATTTACGTGTGCTACTAGACTTACATCTAGGTCCCACCTTTTTACCATCGAAATATAGTAGAAGCGGTTACATTTAACTAAAAGTTTATTTTCTCACACTTCCCGTTTGTGGAAGTCTCCTCTGTTTGCTTGCTTCCCTGATAGCTACAATCTTCAAACAGTTAAATGCAACTCCAATTGCCATCTTCTGTCTCCTTAATTCCCATTTTTCTCTTATCCTTTCGTCGATATACCCATACTTTGCTTTTCTTTTCTCTCACTGTAACCCCCAGCACACAAGTGACGGTCTTGTCTTGCTTGGGGTAAAACAGTTATAAGTAAAAAAAAAAAACAAAAAAAAACACACCAACGGTGAACAGAAGGCAAAGCTTATGGCAGAATTCACCAACTTAAACAAAGAGACCGTTCAGAAGAGATGCATGAAATTCTGAAGTCGTCTAGCGGCCGGGGTTAAAGCCAATAGCGATTTAATTGAGCAAATGTATTCTTTAGTATTTCAAGATATTCTTGTGTAATTTGTGTGTGCATGATATGTGTGTATGTGTGTGTGTGTGAGAGAGGGAGGATATATGAAGTAAGAGAAAAATAGTGTAAACTAGTGAGATTGTGACAGAAGGTAATCCGACACTCAAGATAACACAAAACAAAACCTAGAAATAAAAACAACACCAAATATGACAGAAACGCTCTTCCAGCCAATTTCTTCTAACAATCATAGTCATTCCTCCAGGAATTTTTGCTTAAACTGGTGGCGCGGGCTTGATCTTATTGTGAAAAGACAAAAAAAAAAAACTGAGGTGAAATCAATAATGTAAGTTTGTGTTTTATGCGTATTGTAAATCTTTGCTTATAGATTTGGAATCCAGCATGAAGTTTTCTCTTCTATGTCACTCATAAATAGTTATGTATAAAAGTAGGTTAATGTTATAAACCAAAACTTCATGCATGCTTATATATATCAGGCGTCTGGTAAGTTACTCGAACTTGCAAGTGAATTTGGCTGTTAAAGTTCCAGCTGTTGTGTCATTGTTTAGCAAATAATTTTGCAAAAGGCGTCTGTCGATCACTAAAATGTCATATACTTCTAGTGGAACGAAAATGATTGCGATAAAGGAAAAAAGGTGAAAACGACTTTTTAAATTTTGAAAACCCTAACAATAAATAATCGCCTTCTAATAATAGCAAGTAAAAATTCTCAGAAATTCTATTGTAGCAAGTTCAATCGATACACTATATCTATGGTGTTGTGCATTACTAAGTAAATTGCTGGGAAGTAAATCTTTCATACCGTTACTAATTTATTGAGTTTCGTTTTTATTAGGTTTTCTATAATGTAACTTTGTGATAGGCCAGTCTAACTTTGATATATAATATGAAAGTCTAATAGTTTTAAAGATAATTAGTGTCGTAAGAAGTTTGAGTCAGACTTGATGTCCGATATTTGTAGACTATGTCATGCTAAGATTATAAGTAAATACAATATAAAGCTAAATATCCATTTTTCTGGTATGCCATTGAACTCGCACACATTGATTCGTAGAATTTAATTTTATGATGTAACTGGTATGCCATTGAACTCGCACACATTGATTCGTAGAATTTAATTTTATGATGTAAATAAACCAAAGTCAATGTGCTCCTTTTGTCAATCCCAAATAAAAAAAAAACGTTATAATGAAATATTTGTCGTATGTGGGATTTGTAGTTTTATTAACGAGTCACTAAATTGTAAAATGTTATTACTATGCTGCCACATTTCAGATTTTTCTCATGTCACTATATTGTTATAGCATTATTTTTGTTATGTTTACTGTATGCTTAAAATGAATTGGTAACATTTGTAATATTATAGGGTTTTACGATATTGGACTAATTAATAAAGACAATGCAGTGTTAGCTTTTAATGTTTATTCCGGCAAGGAGCTACATAAAAAGAAGTGTGCTTATTTATATGAGGCTGCAAAACTATCTTAGAAACAAGAACGTTCATAGTATTTCTAGGGTCAAAGAGAGGTAACTTCGAGTTACACTACATCCTCCTTTCAAGTTATCAATTCATACTGATAATCTTTGGGGTGGGTGAATTCTCCGACCACTCCTGATATACCCTGCTGGTTTAGGGCTTCCTGCGTTAACAGGTGGGACATCCATGTATGCAGTGAACTGGGTCTGTGTGTGGTCAATTTGTTCTGCAAAATCTTCTGCTGAATTGTCTTGGCTGTATTCAGGAATTTCTTTAGATTTAGTTGGTAAAGGTGACAATTTTCTTGGAGTAACTACTCATGGAAACTTATTTTTCTCACTTCTATTGTGAAGATGGCTTTTGTTTCGACGAAGTAATCCTGAATCATTCTCATTAAGTATTGACCTTGGTGATATAGTTTTCATAACTTAGGCTGAACTGGTTATGGGTGTCTTTATCCAAATTGGCTGTCCTTCAGTAAAGGATGCATGCTTGTCAAAATTAACTTTTTGTTTCATTTTGAGCTGAGAGCCTGCATTTTGGTGTTGCTCATTACTTTCTTGACTGAATACATTTTTCCAAGAAATTTCTGGATTACAAGTTCTGAGTTTTCTATTCATCAACAACTCTGCAGGACTCTTGCCATATTGGAGTGGAGTACTGCGATAATTAAGCAGTGCAATATATGGGTCTCTTGCTTTCTTAAATAGGTTCTTAACTGTCTGAACTGCACGTTCAGCTTCACCATTTCCTTGTGGATGATGGGAGCTACTTGGGAGGTATAGAAAGGCAAAAACATTAGAGAAATCCAAGAACTTTTTGGATATGAACTGAGGGTCGTTATCACTAATGACAATCTCGGGAATAACATTTCAAGTGATTTGCAATTTTCAACAATACTGCCTGAAATTGTTGTATGCAAATGAGATATTTCTATCCGTCTGGAATAATAGTCAATGACTAATAAATATCGATGTCCTTTTAGTTTGAATAAATCCATTCCTACCTTCTGCCATGGGTAGTCAAGTAACTTGGGAGGTTGTAATCGCTCTGGCGGATACTTCCTTTATTTCTCACCGATACTGCACCCTCTTATCTTCTCATCAATTTGTTTTGAAAGGCCTGGTCACCAAATATTTTCCCATGTTAGTGCTCGGCATTTGACTATACCGTAATGACCTTCAAGTCGTGGATACAAAAAGTATTTTTGGAGGTCTGCAGGGATGATGAGTTGGCTCTGATACAGTAAGAGTCCCTAATAAACTGTCAGTAGGGCCTCAGTTCAGGATCTGGTGTTGCTGCTTCAGGTCAGTGATTCATCTTGTAAAAATTAATAATCCGGCTTTATATTTTGTGAGTGCTTTGTTTCTGCTTGATTTCCTCCAGCTGTTTGTCACTTAGTGAGATGCTCTCTATGATGAAACGGACAAACATGTCCGTTTCTTTCTCTTGCTGAAATTCTTGTTTTATTGGTATGCTGTCAGGAGCCCTGGATAGAGTGTCTGCTGTAATGAGATTTTTCCCTGTGGTATGTGTAACCTCGTAGGTAAATCACATTAGGCGCATGCAGAAACACTGGGTTCTAAGTGTCAACCCAATGAGCCTTTTAGTCTTTAGCAGTGATAGTAGAAGCTTTTGATCCGTTTCTATCAAGAACTTTGGTAGTTCTATCAAGAAATCTGCAATCTTTTCACAGCACCATGTCACTTCAAATGCCTCCTTCTCAATCTCTGCATATCATTGCTCGTTTCAGTATGAAAACTTGTTGCATAGAATACTGGTCTCCAGTAATTTCCTTCCTTGTGAAAAAGCACTCCGCCCAAGCCGTAAGATGATGCATCTGCTGAGACCTTTGTCGGCTTGTCAGCACTATAATGTATCAGTACTGGCGCAGAGCTCAGCTATTTCTACAGAGTCTAGAATGCTGTTTCATGAGGCTTGTCCCATATCCAAGTGGTTTCATTTTTTAGTAAATCCTGAAGTGGTTTTGTAGTGTCTGCTAAATTCTCAGCGAATTTGCCAATGTGATTTGCCATTTCCAGTAACCTTCTTAGCTCAGACACATTTTGTGGTTTGGTCAAGTCTTTCATTGCTTTTATCTTCTCGGGATCTACTCAGATTCTTTTTTTGGAGAGTATATGTCCAAGTAATTTCACTTCACGAGCTGAGAATTGCTACCATTCATTTTAGTACTGTTTTTACTATCTGGTTGTGCTCTTTCTTTGTTCTTCCACTGACCAGTACATCATCAACATCGCAAATGACCCCTGGTATCTCAGATACAATGTGTGTCATTTCCCTATGGAAAATTTCTGGCTTGGAACTTATTCCCAAAGGTAACCTTTGGTAACAGAATCAACCATACAGTGTGATCAAAGTTGTGAGTTTCTGTGAGTCTTTGCGTAAAACAGTTTGATGGAAAGCACTGTTACTATCAATTTTTGGGAACAATGTCTGCTTTAAGTTCAGCAAGGAGTTGACGGTCGATGGAAGTAAAAGCTTTTCTCATTTCACTTTCCTTTAACTTAGAATAGTAAACGCAAAGTCTGACTTTTCCATCTCTTTTCGGTACTGCTACAATGGGAGCACACCAGTCTGTTGGTGACTTCACTGGATAGATAATTTTCTCCTTCACTAATCGCTTTAAATCTTATTTGACTTTCTTCTTCATCGGAAATGGTAGACATCTAGGTGCTGCGATTGAAAAAGGTTCTGCTGTCTCATCTAAATGAATCTTGTAAATATGCCTTAATTTCCCGAGGCCTGTGAACACACTGGGGAAGTCTTTTTTGTATTAGTGGCCATCACTCTTGTATTAATTTCACTCAATAAATTGAGAGCTTAGATTGCTGGTCCATCCAATAATGTTTCTGCTAGGACTTGCATAACATACAGTTCCTTTTGAAAATAGTTTTTTTTTCACAATTCAGTGTGGTATCTCCACACCTGAGAACTTTTATTTCATGTCGACCTGGTCTGTATAGTTTCTTGTTTGTAGGCTTTATTACAGGAGAATTCTTCCTGAAGAACTGGTCTGGTACTTCAGTTACATCTACGCCAGTATCAAGTTAAAAATTGACCATTTTGTTGTAGATTTTGCTGGTGACTTTTATCTTCTCTTGCCATTCAAGCTTATCTTCATGTACTGCATTTATTTTTTTCTATGTGACAGAACCTAAGAAATGGTTTTCTTCCTCTTCAACTTGCTCTTACAAACAGCTATGTAGTGCCCTATTTTGGAACACCGTCTGCATCCAGTTGCTGATGTGGGGAAGTCATCTCTGCTATAAAATGTAAACATTCCACACCACATGCAATTTTATCAAGTAGTTTCTTTTTATGTTGAAGCTTTTTACATGATTATGTGGTGCGGTTTAATTGTGGGTCTGTTGCATTCACAGTTGAGGAGATTGTTTTCGTTTGATGTGTGGACGATTCATGAGCTCTACCTAACTGTAGGCATTTGTCGAGGGTTAACTGTTTGTTTGCTAAAAATTTCTCTCTTAATGAATCATCTTTAATACCCACAACGAATTTATCTCTGATGAGCCTTTCTTTTAATTGTCTGAATTTTCGAGTCGAAACCTAAATATAAATATCGTACTGGACCTTTTGTCTTCTACATTGGTCTCTATATTTTCAAATTCTTCTTGTTTCTGAAGATAAAATTAATAAGACTCGTGTGCTTCCTGTGTCTCACCGACAAAAAATTCTTCGAATTTATTAATAACCTCGTCCAACACTGTTTTTTTTTTTTTTGTTTTTTTTTGTGAAACATCGTCAAAATGCAATCCCTCATAAATGTCAAAACATTCCTGACCAATGATTCCGTATCGACTTCATTTAGTTGACTGGCTACTGAATAATTTAAAAAATTTTTTGTGAAGTTTTGAATTTTTGCCAGTTGTTAGCAATATTTCCTGATAAAGACATTTTCTCAGGAGGCTAAATATTTGCAGAAAAATGTTTCGTAGACATTTTTTCTATTAAAATAAATAAAATAAACTTACAATTCTGTAAAGATTTTTTTTCTTTTTCTCTCTAAAATTATGGTTTGCTTTCTTTCGTTTTTTCTTTATGCGTGTGTGCAGCGAGTGACTGGCGTCTAGACTAGAAAAAAATTCGGGTGGACCTTAAAGAGACTACCACCACCCTCAAATTTGTTGTTTTTCATTGTTTTTGACTGTTTTCAGTGCAGTCTTATCGGTTATTACATCAAGTTTCTGATTATCAAAAAAAATTTGAAAAGATTTCAATATTTAAACAAATTCTTTTTTTGGGGGGGGTGGGGCTCAATTTCTCATACATCGTTATAGTAAATCGATCCTCAATTTTGGAACCACTCTTGTTTTTGTCGTTTTCAAGTTTTTTTCAGTTGTTACGATGGCATCTTCCTCGGAAACTCCAAGAATGGCTTTATTCAAAAATTTTACAAAGGATTCAGTCGTTGAATATGCGCAAGCAAAAAAGTTAAATTGCACAGGATCGATTTACTATAAGGTTGTATGAAAAACTGAGCGCCCCCTAAAATTGTTTAAATGTTGAAATTTTTACAAATTTTTTTGTCAATCGGAAAGCTTGGGGCTTAATCGATAAGACTGCACTGAAAAAAGTAAAAAAAACAAATTGATAATCAACAAATTTACATATGGTAGTAATGTCGTACCGGTTAGTGATTCCAAAATGGAGGATCGATTTACTATAACGTTGTATGAGAAACTGTGCCCTCCTTAAAATTGTTTAAATATTGAAATTTTTCCAATTTTTTTTTTTTTTTTTGTCAGTCGGAAAGTTTAGGGTGTTATCGATAAGATTGCACTGGAAAAAGTTTTGAAAAAAATGAAAAACAACAAATTTGAAGGTGGTTGTAGTCTCCTTCAAGTCCGCTAAAATTCGTTTTATTTGAATTCTTCTTTTAGAAACCCTTCAAAACTTTCAGTATCCCACTTCTGACACCATGTAACATTATGAGGTTTGATGATATTGGACTAATTGATAAAGACAATGTAGAATTAGCTTCTAACGCTCATTCCGGCGAGGAGCTAAAAGGAGTATTTATTTATATGGGGATGCAAAACTACCCTTGGAAAACAGGAGAATTCATAGTATTTATAGGGTCTGAGGGAGGTAACTTCGATTTACACAGCAACATTTACAAAGAAATATTTAAGATGAAAATAATTAATGTCTAAAATATTCACCTATGTACTTGAGACCATTGAAGGCTATTTTTGCATATTTTGTTTATAATATATGTTAAGTAACGCCAAATGTTTATCTAAAAATCTTTAAAACACATTTAAATTAAATTAAATAACGCCTTTTTAGAAAAATACTCTAAATTTAAACAATATGAAAAGAAAATTTCCGTATGTAATTAAATTTTTTAGATATTTTCAAAACAACCTCATGTTCATTCATCACTCATCGAATGGCCATTACAAACGAAAAATATAAACAATAAATTTTTAAATCTATTAAAAAAAAAGTATTTGTCCAAGATATGTGTTTCAAAATCAGTATTTTATTTTTATAATCATTTACATTTCATTTAGTAGACAGTTTAGTATTTTTTATATTTTGGGGTATATTGGGTCACTTCTGCGCTGTTTGATGTTGATTGTTCTAAACGTAAAATATTTTCATTTGCGTGCTATTAACTTTCAAGTGGTTGATTAAACTATGGAGTGTAGGTGTATCGAACTGAAGGGCAGTTCACCACATTAATTTAAATTTAGGATTAGAAAACATCACACAAGACTCATGCAAAAAATAACCAACGACGAATTATAACATATTAACAAATTTGCAATCGTTCAACGTTGATAGAAAAAGCATGCTTTAAGTGAAACATGAAAAAATGTTAAGTTACCTCTCCTTAACTGTAAGATTCAAGTTCAATCAGAAGTGAATAATACTCAGGAATTGTTCTAAAATATTTTTAAGTAGGTACAGCCCTAGTATTTTTCTAACTTTTAAACTGATTTTTAAAATTGAAAAATTTTCATTGAAACTTTTATTTTAGTTTTAATTGAAAGCTAACTGATTAAATTTACTATTTCCAGTAAGCAAAATACTCTGGTTTATTTCAAACAGAAATTATATTGATTGGAATATATAAAAGTTTGAGGTTTTCTTTCAGTTTTTTAATTTTGTTGTCATTTTTTAGCGATCGATACATTTGTAAACAAAAGTTAATTCTCGCTTTTAAAAATCTCACAAAAAAGTATACTTTTGTGACTTGTTAATTCTGGAAAAATAGCAAATTAAAATTAAAATTAATCTGATTTGAAACAAATATTACTTGTTTACGGCATAAAATTAAGAGAAAAAGGATTTTTTAGTTACGGAGATAAGATATTTATGAAGTGCTAACTGACGAGTTGACGGCCTCCTGATTTGTTATGATACGAAAACAATGCTAAGTCTATGCATGCAGACTTAGTACGAAACGAGATATAGCTCGTACTCTTGTAACTACCCGCAATAAAAAATACACACGTGCTCCGTTCCCGGTCCTTGTCTCTATTCATTATACTATATATCACTTCATGGTGGCAGCGGTAAAACCGAATCAAAAACAAAGATTGACCCCATACACATCTATAAACCTAATCAAAACTCTGTACGGAAAGGAAAAGAGAACTAAATCAGCCCGAAAAAATTAATACGACAACTACGGACGCCGGCCAGCCATATTGTATCTCGCAACAAAACACTTGTAAGTACGACACAAACTTACTACACCGATATTCAAAAGAAATCTTGTTTAAAAAAAAAAAAAAAAAAACCCTCTAATCTTATTACATCTCGAATACCTACTGTCTACTGGATAGTTTAATTGTAATTTGTGTAATTTTTCCCATCCGTCTAATACACGTTGATACTACAGGGAAATACGTTCTTCAAAAAAGACCAACCTTAACCCGAGACAAAACGCTTCATAACGAAATGGCAACCCGTCTCCCCGAAATGCATTGGTCTGACCCCGACCTTAGCGAGGCGCTATTATTATTCAAACAAAAGATGACATTGTACCTAGAGGACGAGGAGATAACGGACACGGTAAAACAGGCCAGGAAAATCTGCCGTGGCATCGGAGACGAAGGGTTAAAGAGACTTAACGCCAGTGGGCTGACAGAAGAAGAGAAACGGTCACCACAAAAACTATGGAAGTTTTACGAAGCACAAATAAACACAAACGTGCACTTCCGAATTCACAGGTTACATTTAATGCAATATAGGCAAAAACCTGATGAAAGTTTAGACGACTTTGTCACTAGAGCCAGGACGCTTGCACTAAAATGCGATTTTTCCGAAGAAGAACTGCATGAGAGGATTATTGAACTGATAATTGCCTCCACACCATATGATGCTTTTAGGAATGAACTTTACAGCAAGCCCAAGGGACACAAGATCGCTGACGTCCTCGCCGAAGGCAGAAAATTCGAAGCCCTCTCAGCCGGAAACAACCAACTGCAACAAATCTGCGGGTCACAAAACGAAAAGATTCACAGCATACATAGGGGCAGGAAATGCAGAAACTGTAACACATGCCACAAGCCACGACAATGTCCCGCATATCACGATGAATGCTCCGCATGTGGGAACAAGGGTCACTGGGCCAGATGCTGTAGGTCATCAAAACAACAGAGAGAGAGTAGAAGTCATAGCCGAAGCCACAAAAAGCAACCTCACCACAACCGCCACCATAGTCAGAAAAGAAAACCGGAACGTGGAAGAAGGAACCAAAATGTCGACAACCTAGACATTGATAATGATAGTGACAACTATCACAAACACTTCTATTCCATCACAATAAGTGACAAATGTATGGACAGCATCGACAAACAGCCCAGAAATGAAGTTTATACAATCCTAACCATAAAACCTCCACGCGTACCCAATCCACCACATACACTCCGCTTGAAGATTGACTCTGGGGCATCAGGGAACACCCTTCCTATGAGAACGTTCCGACAAATGTACGGAACCAACAAAGCTGCCCTAAACATCCTACAACCATCATCACACATAAGACTTACTTCCTATAGTGGCGACACAATCGCCTGCGCAGGGACCATCAACATCCCATGCCAACACAAAGATTCCAAATGGATAGATGCCACATTTTATGTGGTAGATGTTCCAGGACCAGCCGTTATAGGTCTACCTACAAGCGAACAGCTCAACCTCATCACGATAAACGTTGACGCTATAAAGAGCGCAACACCAAGAATACCTCATACACCTATCTGTGATGTTGAGCAACTCAAGGAAGCATACCCAGAACAGTTCGATAGGATAGGAAACTTCAGCGGAACCGCTAAACTCCTGCTAAAGGATGATGCAGAGCCATTCATCGACCATCCCCGTAAATACAGCATCCACCTCAAAGACAAAATCAAGGAAGAAATCGAAAGGTTGATACAAGAGGATGTGCTGAGAAAAGTAGAAGAGCACACAGATTGGTGCTCAAGCTTAGCTTTTAGCACAAAAAAGGATGGATCCCTCAGGATATGCATCGACCCTCAGAAGCTAAACTCTAGTTTAAAGAGATGCCCTTACAGGATACCCACGGTGGAAGAACTGAACCCAAAATTTGCGAAGGCAAAAGTATTCAGCAAGCTGGACGCCAAAGCAGGATATTGGTCAATTCACCTGGATGAACAATCCCAGCTACTGACAACCTGTAGAACACCATTTGGAAGGGTCTGCTGGAAACGACTACCATTTGGCTTAAGTGTCTCGCAAGACATATTCCAAGCAAAAATGGACCAAATCCTTGAAGGCCTGGAAGGTGTAGCTAGCATAGCCGACGACGTAGCGGTATATGGAGAGGATGATGAGGAGCATGACAGAAATCTGCTAAACCTAATGGATAGAGCAGATAAAACTGGTCTTGTCTTCAACAGTAAAAAATGTGCTATCAAAAAACGCAGCATCACATTTTTTGGAAACATATATACACCCACAGGTATCAAGCCAGACCCTACCAAGGTACGGGACATCCAACAGATGCCACAACCACAAAACAAGGACGATCTACAGCGCTTCTTAGGGATGCTGAACTATCTTTCACAATATATCCCAAACTTTGCAGAAAAGGCACACCCGTTGCGCGGCCTCCTAAAATCACAAACACCCTGGACTTGGGATCCAAACCACCAACGGTGCTATAATGATCTAAAAGATATGATCCTTGCAGACACACTTAGCCGACTGCCCAACCCAGAAAACAACAGTGTCGTCGAACTAGACGAAAGAATTGATGGCATAGACACAGGAGCCGATGATGAGCACCTCACCATTGCAACCATCAATTTCTCAATGGAGAAAAGAACTTTGCTATGCAGGGAAACCACAAGGGACCGAACACTAAATCTCCTGAAGGAAATCGTATTTCAAGGGTGGCCAGAAACTATTCGAGATGTACCGACTGACATCAGAATATACTGGTCATTCCGCGACGAACTAGCCCTCGAGACAGGAATACTTTTCAAAGGAAAACAAGTTCTGATCCCAGAATCCATGAGGGACGACATTCTACATCAACTCCATGAAGCCCACCAAGGCATTGAGAAAACCCGTCGACTCGCAAGAGAGTGTATACTGGCCAAACATAAATAAGGACATTGAAAAAATGTGCCAGTCATGTTCGCTTTGCCAGGAACACCAAGATGCAAACAGGTGTGAAACAATTGAGCCACATAATATCCCATCACAACCGTGGCAATACATTGCATCAGACCTGTTTGAAATAAATGGACGCCAATACCTCCTCACTGTGGACAGGTACTCAAAATACCCAGTGGTTGATGAAATGCATACACCAATATCCAGCAAGGCAGTAGCCGACAAAATCAAGAGCTACGCATCTTTATTCGGACGACCTGACCAAATCATGACGGACAATGGACCACAATTCACCGGACAAGCTTTCCAGAACTTCATTACTTCATGGGGTATCAGACATATCACCAGCTCACCACGCTTCGCAAGAAGCAACGGATTCATTGAGAGACATGTACGGCATGTCAAATCAGTAATGAAGAAATGCTTGAGAAGCAAGGGTGACATACAACTTGCACTACTGCAGATCAGAGCAACTCCAATAGATAGCAAGCTACCATCACCCGCTGAACTACTATTTGGACGAGCTATACCCACGACGCTACCCAGCCGAGTAGAGCCTGGAAAGGAAGAGTACCGACAAAGATTAGAGGAAAGGTCCGAAGAAATGAAGAAAACCCATGATGGTAGGATGCAAACCATAGACCTACCACCACTATACCCAGGCCAACATGTAACCATAGTAAACCAAGCAGACAAGCTATGGTACCCCGGGACAGTTGTTCGGAAGGACGAGGACAACCCAAGGAGTTACATTGTACAGACTCCAAACGGGAACAGACTTCGCCGCAACAGAGCCCACCTTCGTTCTGTACCAATACGGACTACAATAAAAAAAGTTCACTTCGACAGCCCTACACCAACAACACAGAGCACGGGACAAGCCCACATACACAGTGGACAGAAACAAACTATCACGCACCACCACAACACAAAAAGCACACAAGAAGACCCAACCCAAAAAAGTCCTACTCGTACTCGATCTGGACGGGCCATAAAAACCCCAGCACGATTCAAGGACTAAAATAAACACTAACACAAGGACTAAAATAAACACTAACACATAACTAAACAGGGGGGATGTTATGATACGAAAACAATGCTAAGTCTATGCATGCAGACTTAGTACGAAACGAGATATAGCTCGTACTCTTGTAACTACCCGCAATAAAAAATACACACGTGCTCCGTTCCCGGTCCTTGTCTCTATTCATTATACCATATATCACTTCATGATTGACCTTTGAATGATATCTACCTAGTAATTTAAAAGAACTAATAATATTTTCAGCAATCTAATATTTTATTGAATTTTAGTTGCATTAGTTTTACGCTTGAATATAGTTTCTAAAAAAATGAATTTTCTTTTAAAATAATGTAAACTTTTCTTAAATTAATTTAAACATTTAATAGCTTTAAATTTAATAAATACAGGTAACTTAGTAATTCCTGAAATGTTATGGTGCTTTATTTATTATTAATTTATAAAAATTCATGAAATGTTATGATATTTTGTAATATTTTGTTTTTCATTTTATTCTTTATTAATACGAATTGTTTGCATGATTGTTATGGTAAGTTAAAGTTATCTAATTTTATAGTACTTTTTATTTATTAATACTTACACAAATGTTTACACTTTATATTTTTTTTATTTCATTGTAAGCCTATACCATAAATATAAGAAAATACTGCGGTTTTCTGTGATTTCCATCTAAAGGAAATAGTTCACAACACTTGTTAACTTCTAAACGCAATATGACCCCTACGAAACATCGTACTTAATAAAAATGAGCATTTTTACACACACACACACACACACACACACAAAAAAAAAATTTTTAATTATTTTAAAAATATCAAGGCAAAACAATTTTTATTAAACTTTCAATTTTCGGTAGGCAATATAATCATCAATTCTTAACTAAAAAAAAATCTAACAGAAACAGATGTATCAAGTGGGTGCGTTGCTTAGTACTGCGCGGGAAAATATCATCGTGCACGTGTCAACGAATCAACCAATCAGCGAGCGTGATTTTAAGCCACTGGTTGTCCGGTATTGAATGTGGGGTTAACCAATGATAGCTTTAGAATTGTATTAACAGAACAGAATAACATAAAATTTCTAAGAAGTGAAAATATTATATAAATGTTTAAAGAGATAGTGTAGTGCGAAGTTAAAGGAATCAAGAGTTTGTAGTTGTAAAGTGGTCATGTCTTGTAGTTGTATGTAGCAAAATGTGTGTGTGCAGAAAATATTAATCAGGGTACTAATAAAGTCTGTGTTCCTTTCCTTTTATTTATGGTCGGCGAAAAAATGAAAAAGAGAGATACAGCAATAAGGGAAAAGTGTACTTATCATGACGTTAATTTTTAGGTGTTAGTTGAAATATTTTGTTGCCGTTGTCGTCTTTTTGTTGACTGCGGGAATGGTGAGAAGGAAGAAGTGATAAGGAAAATTAGCACACGAGAAGGAGAAAGAGAATAAATGTGTAATGGAACCTTATGTCCGGGTCAGTGGTTTAAAGATTTTGTCACATGTTGCTGGTGTATGATATCACTGCTTTTACCTTTCATTGACTGATTCGGCTTTCTTTCCTTTATAGCTATTCACTTTTCTTCACATAGACTTGTAAACTTTTCTCTCGGTTTTTCTAATCGCTTCCTTTCATTGCTTAAAAAATTAATTTAACATCAGATCGCAAAATTTGGCTTTGTCTTTTTTCCAGAATGGAGTCAATTCTTTTCCTATTTGTCAAAATTAAATTTCACACTCGATTGTGAGTTTTGTCTTGTTCTGGTTTTTCTAATATGTTTTCAGTCATTCTGATCCGATTTTGCACGTGGGCAATTTTCCTTTTTGTGTTTCAGTTAATTGTTGGATTATATAGGATTTGTATCCTGTAGTATTATCTTTCACAGAAAACTTTTCTACACCAAACTTTGCAAACCTCTTTTCACTTATTCAATCATTCTCGATAACTTCTTCATAAAATTTACCAATTTATTTTGCGTTTGAACTGAATTTGTGCTTTAACAATAATATACCGAAAATGTTGCTTAATTTCGATAATATTCAATGCTGAAATTATTAAACAAAGCTATGATAGCTTGATAAAATACTCATGGAAAAGGCTACTGAAAAAGATAATCATTAAAGTTAGCCAAAATTAAAAGGTTTTAATGACATAAAATAATAAAAATAAAATAAATATTTTCGTCAGCTTAATACATCAAGTATGTAGTGGATACTGGTGTATCCGCTAACGATATTTGTATTACAGTTCGATCGGCGCATGATGTTAGAGGAAATAAGACAACGACACCGGAGTAAATAACAATGAAAACATGTATTATTTACAATAGATTACATAGAGTTGATTAAGCATGCAAATAGTGAAGGAAAAGCTGTTTCTCTTGTAACGTTAAGAAACAAAGTAAATAATTAAATAAAGTTCCCGAAAGGAAGAATAATGTAATGTACATTAAGTTGAAGAAGGTTCCAATTGGAAAATGAATGTGTGTGCACATGCGTGTTAAAAGAAATAAACTACCTGCAATTAGTGCGGGTGTGCGAACAAGAATTAAACCAATATAACTCTGCCATACTGGATAGCAAGGGAGACTCGCTCGAGTAGGGAAATTGCTGCACATTATTCTGCTATCGCCGGCCGATAGCGGACGCCTTATAGCGGGTATCTCTTCTCTTATTTCATTTGTAGTGAGGGGTAGTAAGATTCCGTAGTAGGTTAACGGAATTTGGCCTTGTGGGAAGATAGCCCACTATAATTCATAAAAGATTATAAATCCAAGAAAGGCAATTTTGAGTGTAAAATAACATTTATACATATATACATTTCAATTAATGTTTTACAATTAAAACAATACTTGGAATAAAGGTCCGACGAAATTAGAAAGAGTTTATGGCGGATAATAATGAGCTGAAGGAGATAAAAGAATGTTCAAGGAAGATATAACGCTGAAAGGTAAAAAGCTTGGTAGTATGATTAACGTTCATTATCATGTTGCCGTTTCTAAGGTCAGTAGGTCAGCAAGTTGGTTTGTGGAATGTCTTAGAAAAGATCAGTTAGTACTTTGAGAACAGGGCAGGAAGAAGGAGACGAACATAGTAGCCGCTCGACATATGTCAAGGAAGAAACTAATTACACTCTTCTCCTCTGTCTGTGCCTGTCTGTCTGGGTGTCTTTTGTCACGGCTTTTATATTTTTTCTTCTGGCTCAAAACGCTGGTCATTTCGCATTTCATTCTTGTATTTGGTTCCGGGCTTCTCATTGACTGATAAATAAAAATGGTAATTTGATATTTGATTAATTTTTATTTTTCAACCGGAACATCTGCGCGAATCCACTTGCGTACGACGACATTTTATTTATTAGCTTTCTGGTCGGCATAGAGCCAACATCCGGTTTTCTCGCTTTTCCTCGGTCGGTGGTATCACCACAGCCTAACTAAAGGAATCACGGGTGTGCGCTGGTTAAATACGCAAACCAAACTGCGAGGGAAAGATGCACGTGATAGATAAACGCAAGGTGCGTGTTTCAAAGATGAGAACACGCCAGACAGAAGTAGATGCGTAGGCGTAAAATACACAATATGTAAATGCGTGGATGCGTATGTGGGTGTGAATATAAATATGTGTACGTGAGTACCACAAGTGTATACATGTATTACCTAAAATGTGAATATTTGAATAGATTCGTGCATGAAAAAACAGTTAAATATTAATATGTACATATATATCTCTACACATGTTGATAAATAATTTAGCAAGCATAGCTTAATCCAAGTAGAAACCAAATGAAGTGGGTGTGAGAAGAAATTTAAATTCAACTTTATACTAATATCCAACCCGATCCTCCGCTGTTGTTGAAAAATGCATAATTCTATTCCATTTCATTTGGAGTTCAACCACGTGGTCGTCGAAGAAAGCACATCACGTCATATTCAATCAAGTTCCAGAAAACACTTTTTTAATTTGGAGCTCCTTTAGTACAGAAATCAAAAAAATGTTTAAGTTAATATTTTCTTTAATAGCAAATATGGAAGAAAAATAAATGTATTTTGTCATTTGATGATGAAAGAGGAACACTATAGATGAACATGAAAATGTTTATTTACTATTTATGTAGATGTTAAGAAATTTAAGAAAGCGAACGTCTCACGAGGCCTACTTTTGTTTTATGATAAGCAAAACGAAAAGTTGATTAAAAATAATCATACGACACGTAGCATTGCAGAGATACTCTATATAACCCATACTAGCAATATAAGTCATTTGAAAACGCTTAGATACCTGAATTACTACAGCCATGGCGATGGAAGGCAGACAGGGGCTTCACAAATGATTATTAGAGAGAAGTTCCGTTTTCGAGACATTAAAATTAACAAGCCATTCCCTGTCCCAGTTGACAACAGATTATATATATATATATATATATATATATATATATATATATATATATATATATATGTACATTTTGATCAGATGCGCCTTTGATCTTATCAATCTGATCAGACTTACTACTGAAACAGGAGTAAATATTACTGTCATCAGCATAGATACCAAGTTAAAAACTGATGCCAACAGAAAAGTCATTCATGAAAATTAAGGACACATTAGATCTGAGAACAGAACATTGTACCTGTATTAGTACAAGAAATTCTACTTTCATTTTGCGATTTGATAAGAAAGATTGAATCAGTTCAAAGATTCGTTCAGAAATATCATAAACCATTTTACCGGTATTCCAAACCTTGTCGAGCGCTTTCGAGATGTCAAAAGCAAGAGCCAGAGTTTCGTCATTTTTATCTAAAGCTTGATAGACTCTTTCAGCAATAGTTGTTAATACATCAGCAGTTGACCAAGAGTAGGTTATACTGCTTGTTTGAAAGAAGGGCCTGCGACGTGAGATGCCTAATATAGGATACAAATTCTATATCATTTAACTGCGAACTAAAACACACAAAGAAAAATTGCACACCTGCGAAATCGGATCCAAACATCTAAAAGCATTTTGGAAAAACCCAACTAAGAAAAATTTCACAAGTCAGTGTGAAAAGCAAAATTCTGTATCCTGATTGGATTACAAATCAAAAATACAAATGTCACCGCAATCAAACATTTTTTCACAATTAAAAAAGAAAATGCCCTGGGAGCCGGTCACATGACTGGATTACAATACTTAAGGACGCCCCCTGACCCGTCACGCCAGTCAGAAAGGTGCAGAGATCAGAGAGGTCAGAGAACCGAAAAGACATTTTCTCAGTTCTATGTGGAAAGTCATGCAAGGATATTCCAGATGAATCAAGAATAAAGTTTGAAAAGAATTTACGGGCAAAATATTCTACTTTATTAGTAGAAGATAGCACTCCAAATTGTGTGAAAAGATGAGGAATGGAAAACTTACTCCTATTCAATACACTATTACAAAGCCGCCAGTATTCACGAGACCCAAACTTGCTAGAGGCTATACTGTGCGTCATTCTATCAGTAAACAAAGACTAGGGAAACGAGTAAGGAAATTGGATATTTGACTAAGCGACTGAGCATCGGAAAAATTGAAAGTTTGAATACCAGCAAGATCAGTGACATTAGATTGTTTAAGCTACTTGCACCTTAAAAACACCGAAATATAAATGTTGGCAAATGAATGTAGAATGAGATCCATTTTTGGACCGCCAGAAATATTGTCTAATATTTTGCAGTCCTGAAAAAAGGGAGATAAAGGAAAAAGAGATAGCCAAGAGAATGCAATAAAATGTAGGGAGCATATGAAAGAATTATCTTGAGACTCGAGGAAAAAATTCTCTAACCACTGAAAGATTATCCCAGATATAAACAGCAAGGCTATGCATATACTCGATTTTTTTCGGCAAAGGGAAACAGTCTGGAACCAAGAATTCTTTGGCAACAATAGAAAAATTTTGTTTACAAAGTGCTAAGATATCTGGAAACCATTTCAAGAGAAAAGATTCTACACTGCAAAAATTTTAATGGATACCACGAAATTTGTAGAAAAGAACCTTGTGGAGGTTGTTGCTTTACTGTTTATTGGTTTTCTTTTCTTCGTTTTTTGTATCAGTTATAAGACGATAGGTTTTGAGAAGAAAATAGAAAAAAACCGATATAATTACTACTATCCATCGCCAATGGCAATACAAACCGACCAAAATATGCTTAAGACTAAAGCATAATATGGACTCAGGATTGTCTACCGGAAATACATGCAAGGAAACCTCACCATTCGTGGCATGGTACTCCAAATTCTCTAATATTTTGCGACTATGGATCAGAGCAGCTTCTCCAAGCGTCACCAAATAGTTCAGGGTCTTTACTACCAGTCGGATGCAGCAACTAGAAAACTGCAATCCACATACTTCCATAATTAAAAATCAATCAGATTACCTACATGTTAAGACAGTTAAATCCTTATGGCGTTGAAAGAAAGGTGTCATTCTGAAACAAGAAACAAGGAATAATCATCTACTCAAGTTTATAAAAATGGAAGAAGTGTAAATTAGACGAAAGGCGAAATTACCTACTCCTATTAACTTGATCACAGCACACAAGGTTGTGAGATTTTATTAAAACACCAACTCTAGAAAGGTTGCCGAGTAAGGCTGTAGACTCATCCAATCCAAGGAAGAATTGCTAAATTATTGATATTATTAACATCACTCTGGAAGAATTGAGAATAAGAATCGGAGTAAGTGCAGTGCGTTTAATTGAGAGATAAGCTTAGAATACATGTTTTAGGGGAGGGTGAGTACGATTACTAACTATTAAATTGTAACTGCATAAGTCCGAATGTCTTCTATTGGAATAAAGTTTACCCTTAACTTACAGGAATTATTCATAGGCAGAGAATCCAATGTTGCTCCAGAAAACCATTTCCAGATAATTAGTTTTTACAGAATCAGATAGGCTGCATTTTTGGATATGGTCTCTTAACAATGCAGAAATTTTAGTGAATATCGCCCAAATTACAAATGACAATCCTTTATGGACACGTCCTCTACTAATGGAATGGCAGTGGGATTATGTAGTTTATGAACGAAAGATTATTAATGATTCAAAAGTAGCGATTGGTTCATGAAAAAGCTTCTAAGTTAGGGATGTTTTTTACTATTTATTTATTTTTTATTATGTACTACACCCCCCCCCCCACCCAAAAAAAAATTTGAAAATTCGACAGATGCCAAATAGAAACCATTAAATTAAATTCAATGGAACTTTGTCTGTGTGTGTATGAGTGTGTGTGTGTCCGTTACCTATAGACTCTGAAACGGCTGAATCGATTTTCTTGAAAATTTACACAGTTGTACTATAAGCGTCTGTGAGTGTTCTTAGCTAGGTTTTGTGTCGAGGTACCCTTGATAAATATCGAAAATCGATAATCGAAAAAATCGGGTTATTGAAAGAGTGGTCCGATTTTAATCAAATTTGATACACTGATAGACAAAGACATAAGAAGCGATATTCCGAAGTTTCAAAGTTGCAGTTCTTACAATAGTGCAGAAAATCGATAATATATATATATATATATATATATATATATATATATATATATATATATAAGGCAAGATGTTTGTGTGTGTGTCTGTTTATCTGTTTGTATGATCTTTATACAAATCCAAAATTTTTATCCGACTCTCACCAAACTTCAAACAAATATTCTTTAGGCTGAGTCTGAGCTCCAGGACCATGGATTAGTTTTAAAGCTTTCATTACACCCGAGCAACACCGGACTATACTGCTAGTTATATAAACAGTAATTATAACTGAATGATTACAAGTTTGCATAAACACACACACACACATATATATAAATGCAAATATATATATATATATATATATAGAGAGAGAGAGAGAGAGAATAGAAAGAGATTAAAATTTAAAAGAATGGTACGTAACATGCGAAAAAGAAAAGGCTTTAACAAATTAATTACCAATGAATCAAGTACAGAAAATCCATTAAATAAAAGTAGATATATAGCGGCGTTTGTAATTAGTGAGTAATTACAAACGCCGTTATATATCTACTCTCATAACAGTCGCAATCAATATAGAAATTAATCTTGCAACAATTGTGGTAAAATTTTAAACTGCCGTTTATTTACATTTTTATGTGTGTTTTTTTTAACCAAAATTTGAATGCTGATTTCTCTGAATGTATCCTTTCATTACATCATTTTGTTATTGCAAGAAAAACAAAGAGATTAAAAAAATTAATAGTGAAAGGAAGAGCAAGGATAAAGGAAAACTAATGACATAAATCGAAAAAAAGGAAGGTAAACTATTTTTGAAAAAAACTGCCCAGTATTCTTTCTTTTTTTTTTTTTTTTGTTGATGGACTCTTAACTGAGTTTCACGAGTTTATAAACACGCTGTGATTATTTTGTCCAAAGCAACAAAAAATAAATCTCATTAAAATCTGGACCCGTATTAGATCAAACTTAATTAAGATATCCAATCTTTTAAGAAAGTTTCAAGTGATAATGAATACCTCTCAATACTGTGTCATTTTCCATTCATGCTGAATTGGCACAATTCAAGAAACCGAAACCGAAACTAATTGGTTCATATAAATGTCCCCTTGAATTTGTTTATATCATCGACTGGTGATGTTAGCATTTGTGAAGCCAATTTCTATCCGTATGCAACATTGATATTTAGCTATAGTAAACGTATTGTTTTTACTGCCCAAACGATGTTACGATAAATTTGTAAAGTTGTGTGTCTCTTAATCAGATCAGTTCAGATATTTATACGTTTAAGTGTCACTGTGGTACTGAATATATATGCAGAACCAGTAAATATTTGAAAGTATGAATAGGTCAATATGTGCCGGTTAAAATTCGGAAAAAGTAATGTAATATTCTGTACATCAATAAGTTTAGACTTCCGATAACTGAACACTTATTAAGTAGTACCTCAATATTTTAATTGATGTAAGCATCATTTTTTAATCGGGGAATCATTTTATTCTAATGAAAGAACCTGTCAGCCTCTTTTTTATATTTATTAGTATTTTTTCCTTTCTCAACTTACTGATTTATAATCATATATATTCTTTTTTTTTTGTTTTTTGCTTTTCTATTACATTGTTTTTAACTTTAAGTTTTAATTGCAATAATAAAATGTGTACCCCAGATATATAGAAATAGTAAATGTTTGTAGAAATAGATATGCATGTGATATAGACAAACTTCCTACATTTAGTAAATTTTATCATTCACAGTTTAAATGAGAAGCCTACTAAAAATGCCCTAAGAACATAGAACGTCAGAAGGTTGAACAACTGTGGTCAACTGGAGAATGTCAAGCAAGAGATGAACAGGTTAAACATTAATATTCTGGGAATATGCGAAACTAGGTGACTAAACAATGGCGATTTCATTAGTGACAATTACAGGATCATAAACTCAAGCGGTAAAAACAACGAAAAGTGAATCAGCTTAATACTGGATGAAGAAATGAAGAGGTTCGTTCTGAGGTACTGCCAGTTATCCGAAAGAGTCCTCTCGATCAAACTGAAAGGGAAACCCTTCAACATAACTATTATAGTCGTCTGTGCACCGACAAAGCACAGAGAAGGAAAATAGAGCCCTTCTACTCCATACTGAACAATGCTGAAGTGCGAAATCCAAGAAATTTGAATTATCATGGGTAACTTGAATGGACTACTGAGAAGATTCTCGATGCCAAGATATAGATCGGAATATAGAAAACTACACAAGAAAATAAATGCAGACAGGCTAAAAAGGAACGCCTCAACAAGAAATGTTTAGAAATAGAGAGACTGAGCACACCAAATAAAGGAAACATGCATAAAAAGTAAGGGAACTAACAAGGCAATTGTCTACAATGCACTTTATCATTTGAAGCCCAATGTATTATTTCTTCCTCCGGTATTTCCATTTTGCTTTACTGATTCTCATTAAATTTTAACCCTGACTGTGCATAGACATGTGGAATTGTATTTCTTTTTGTATATTCAATAGCATAATCATATAACTTTCATTTTATTGATCACCTTAAAATTCTGGAAGTAACTTTTGGTAACTCTTTTCTAGAATTAAAAATAAACGCTATAGGCTTGTGGTACTACTTTAATACGAACTTCTTATCTAGTAAAAATTACCGAGCACTGTCTGTTCTGCAGACAATGGCCGATGTCACTTTTTCAATATTTGAATAATTTATTTCTGCTGTCGTCAGTCTTCTTGAAAGTACATTATTGGATTACCTTCTTGCGATAAAATTGCTGTCACAGGTCTCTCACTTGAATCCGTAGCCTCTTTTTTGTGATCAAAGATATTTACAATGGGTTTTTTTTTTGCGAGTATTTTTTTTAATCCTCAAATGTTAAGTTTTACCTTTGAATCCATTTGCACTGGTTATTCTTTTTACGCAGTCATTTCTGCAAATGGTTCTAATAAGTCACTGCATTTTGGTAGGTATTTACTATAAAAATGACCAATAGTAAAATTATTATAATTCTTTTTTTTATTAGTAAGTATAGATACCTCTGAAATTTTCTTAATAAACTTTGGATCGCATGCAATATCCTTTGGGACTTGGTACCCTGAAGACATTGTTTCGCAATCAAATTCACATTTGTGTTTGTCATCCCGGCACTTTAAAACATGTTTTGTTTTTATTTTTTATTTGTAATTCGTCTTTAGTAGTGACACCGAGACAAATATCATTTTGATAAATAATCATGTTAGTAATCTTGTCAGTTGTAACACTGTAAGTTTTCCTTATGCACATGTAGAACTATATTGCCTAACTTACATGTTTCATTTGTGTATACACATATGCATATATATATATATATATATATATATATATATATATATATATCTGTGATATTACGTATTTCATTTTCTTTCCACAAAATTTGCAGAGGAAATTCTTTGGATTATTCTGGAACATTTCCTTGTAAGACATTCGCTGATTAGTTGGCAGTAGTCAATCAGCAACAAGGTAAGTGACAGACTATTTCACCACCAATTCGTGTAGATTTCGAATCAGTATAAAAACGATTGGCGCGCTCAAAATATCAGTTAGGTCCACAAATTTCTCGATGCAAGTGTGTACAATGCCCAACTCAAATAAAACACCTTTTTTCCGCTACACGACACACACACGCCCAAAATTATCACTTTGAACTCTTGTACCTTAACAGGTTAGTATTTCGTAACCTCAACGCAATGCAGATTGAATATTGAATAATGAACATTTTTCCATTCCTTCATATAAGGAATTTGTGGTGATACCAACCGAACAAAAGCGATTAACCGGATGTGTGCTATCTCACAACTAAAAGTCAAATGAATAAAAATCGTCGTACGCATCCGGATCCGCGCAGATGTTCCGGTTGAAAAATAAAAATTAATAAAATATCAAATTACCAATTTTTATTTATCTGCCAATGAGAAGCCCGAAATCAAATACAAGGATGAAATGCGAAACGACCAGCGTTTGAGCTAGAAGGGAAAATATAAAAAGCAGAGACTAAGCATAAAAAAACAGACAGGCACAGACGGAGGAGAAGATAGTAATTAGTTTCTTCCTTGACCTATGTCAAGCTGTTACTATGCTCACCTTCTTCTTCCGCGCCTGTTCTCAAAGTACTAACTGACCCTTTTAAAGATATTCCACACAAACCAACCCACTGACTCATTGACCTTAGAAACGGCAACTTGAAAATGAACATTTCTTTTCTTTCAGATCATCATACCTTCCATGAACTCTTTTACCTCCGTTGAACTTTTATTTCAAGCATTACTTATTTTGTAAAACATTGATTGAAATGTACATATGTATAAATGTTATTTTACACTAAAAAAATGCCTATCTTGAATTTATGAATTATAGTGGGCTATTTTCCCACAAGGCCAAATTCCGTTAACATGCTACGGAATCCTACTACCCGTCACTACAAATGAAATAAGGGAAGAGATACCCACTATAAATTGGTATACCCCGGCGTTCCCCAGCTAAACTGGTGATGAACACGCACAAAGGCATTTCCTCAAATAAATTGGTATTCTCCAACGTTACACCAAATAACCTGGCGAACCTGAAGTTCCACAGATAAACTGGTAACCAACACGTGGATTTTCAACACATATATATATATACACACACAAAAAAAACTTTGCTTTCAGCGAAATTTGAATATTTCTCTGCAACAAATTCACCATGGCAACCGACGCTGAAGTAACAATGAACTCATACCAACCAATTCAAGCTGTTTCAATAAAACCGCCGAACTTTCTCGAATCGAATGTAACGGCTTGGTTTGCTATAATGGAGGCGCAATTTAATATTGCAAATATCAGACAGCCCCACCAAAAATTTTTCAATATTCTGGCAGCACTCCCCGTGGATATAGTAGGAAAAATAAAACCTGCTATATTACAATCAAAAGATTACGACGCACGAAAGAATCAGTGACGGGCGCATATGAAAAATCAAAACCGGAGATGCTGGATAAACTAATGTCATCAGCAAAAGTAACTGGCTGTCCATCTCTGTACTTGAATGAACTCGTGGCACTAGCAGGTCAAATTGGCGTAGGGGCAGATATCGTACGCCACAAATTCATACAAGCCCTACCCCACTCTATCAAGCCTGTAGTAGCAGCACAGGTTGACTTAGATACAAACCGACTTTGGAAAATGGCGGACGACCTACTGCTATATATTAATTCGCAAGATTCCGCCTATATTCAACAGGTTACGGAGAAGGAAAAAGATGAAACAAGAAGGATACATGGCTGTTCCCATAATGAAAAAATATTCCCCGCCAGCGTTCGCCCTTTCAACAAGAACCAAAAACCCCAAATTTGCCGAGCGCATTTATATTTTGCAGAACGTGCAAAATTTTGCAAACAGTGTTGCAGGTGGCCTAACAAAAGTAATCTTCAAATGCAACCCAGCTCTCGCCCAACTTCACCAATTCCTCGTGGGAATTCGGAAAACTACCTAGGCGAGAGATGTTAGCTTCCATTTCCTCGCCGCTTCTTGTTGTAGCCGCACGGTTAGGAGCTGAGAGAATAAATTTTATTGTGGATACAGGAGGTGCTGTATCTATACTACCAAAAAGATACTTAAACGGAGCCGTTATCTACCCAACCAATATCTCCTTAGTATCAGCTAACAAAAAAAAAAATTGAATGCTCAGGACAAGTGGTACTAAATCTAACGCTACAAAACCTAAGACGGGAATTCACCTGAACATTTATAGTAGCCGAAACTGCTCAGCCACTCCTAGGGTATGACTTCCTAAACAATTTCGGATTAGTGGTGGATTGCAAAAATAACAAACTAGTCTATAAAATGACTAACAGACAATCGAATGCGCATGCATCATCTATTATTATGAATATAGATGTAGTACCGAGCAAAAATGACAACAAAACAGTGAGAACAATCCTGGAAAAATATCCTAAATTAATTTCTCCTCATCGCGACACAAATGCTACGAAACCAAAAATATATCACAGGATAGAAACTGGTAGCAATCCTCCTACCTTCTCCAGAGCCATACAGCTATCAGCTCAGAGATGTGATATCGCAAAAGAGGAATTTAAGAAACTACTAAAAGCAGGAATAATTTCTCCCTCGAACTCAGAATGGAGTTCAGCTTTACACATGGTACCTAAGGCAGACGGCACATACAGACCTGTCGGCGATTATAGACACCTAAATACGATAACAAAAGCCGATCGATACCAAGTGCCAAACCTGAATTCCTTGGCTTCAATGCTGCATAACAAAAAATAGACCTGTCGTCTGCTTATCACCAGATACCAGTTCACCCGGATGGTATCTGTAAAACAGCCATCTCTACCCCTTTCGAGTTATTTGAATACAACTACATGCCTTTCGGACTACGGAACGCATCATGCACTTTTCAAAGAATGATGGACAATATATTCCGCGATACCGATTATACATTTGTGTATAGCGATGATATCCTGATCTTCTCAGAAGACAAAGAAACCCATTCCAAACATATCGACAAAGTACTACAAAAATTAAGAGAGTGCGACTTTAAAATTTGTCTTTCCAAATGCACATTTAGTGCTAGTGAGTTAGACTTTTTAGGATTCCACATTTCTTCAAATGGTCTCAGACCCAGTTCTAAAAAGTTAAATGAACTGAGTTTCCTCAACCAAACGATTCAAAATCTCTACGCCGTTTCCTGGGAATGGCGAATTTTTATAGGAAACTTGTGCCGGATTTCAGTAACATTGTATTACCGCTAACAGAAAAAATACGCCTAAACCAAAATTGAAAATCTTTAACTTTAACAAAGGAAGAAGTCGAATCTTTTAAAAACATAAAAATCGCTTTAGCAGATATAACCGTTCTAGCTTTCCCCAATTCGAAAGCTAACAATTATCAGCTAGTAACAGATAATTCAAACTATGCGGTGGGTGCAGCACTTCACCAAATGATTGACAACCAACCCATCCCCATAGGCTTCTTTTCAAAGAAATTATCCCAGACCCAACAGAAATATTCTACTTTCGACAGAGAACTATTAGCTGCCTATCTAGCAGTTCTCCACTTTAAACATCTAATAGAAGGCAGAAATGTAATGTTGCTGACGGACCACAAGCCACTTTGCAGTGCTTTTAAAAGCCAATCCTCTCTAAAATCTGACAGACAACAGCGTCATCTCTGTTTTATCAGTGAATATGTGAATGATATTTTACACATAAGAGGATCACAAAACATAGTATCTGACTGTTTATCAAGACCTGTAAATGCTATAACTATTGATGTGTGTGACTTACAGGAAATAATGAAGCATCAAGCTACTGACAAAGAAATCCAAACATTCAAAACCAACTAAAAACATATACGATAAATAAAAAGGACACTATATTATGCGACACGTCATTACCTTTTGTGACAGAAAAGCTCAGAAAATCGGTATTCGACAGTCTGCATAACCTGTCACACCCGGGAATAGCAGCTTCCAGAAAAATGTTAAAATCTCGATAATATTGGCCGAAAATGGACAAATCAATAAAAGTTTGGTGCACAGAATGCCAGCACTGCCAACAAGCAAAAGTCATAAGACACACGAAGAGCAAAGTAAGTCCATTCGAATTACCTTCTAGACGTTTTGAAACCGTACATGTTGACATTGTCGGTCCCTTACCACCAGTAAAAAACCAAACGAACCCTTACTTTTCAACTTACCGATATTTATTGACATGCATCGACAGAAACACGAGGTGGATAGAAGCATGCCCAATAACGGAAATTACGGCGAAATCTGTATCAATGGCCTTTGTCAATCTGTGGATCTCCCGATTCGGTGTTCCTCTTCAAGTCGTTACGGACAGAGGAAGCCAATTTGAATCTGAATTATTCACAGAAATATCAAAGATAATAGGCTTTCACCGATTAAGAACAACAGCCTACCATCCACAAACAAACGGACTAGTAGAGAGAGCTCACAGAACCCTAAAAACTGCTATAATAGCCAGGAAAGTATCATGGTTATCAGCTCTCCCTATATTTCTGCTAGGAATGAGAATAACTCCCAACGAATCAAACTATTCTCTATTTACCGCAGTAACGGGGACTCACGCACAAATTCCCCGATTACTGATCGATCCTAAAAAGAACGAAAACAGCGAGATAACAAACTCGCACGTTAAAATCTTAACTGACGAGATGCAGAAATTTGATATGGACAAATTATCCAGCGGACACCTACATTCAGCACCTACTTCTTACATCCCAAAAGATATACAGACATGTACAAGCATTTGGTTAAGAACTGATAGAGTAAGAAAACCGTTGGAAGCTCCATACACAGGTCCATATCAAGTAATAAGTCGTCACGAAAAATATTTTACTATAAAAAAAACAGATGACGTTCATAGTAAAGTCTCAATAGACAGATTAAAACCGGCGTACATTGCTGAAAATATGAAACCAAAAGATTCCATCTTGTACCGAGGAAACTAACAAAAACAAACCAAAAATGAAAACTAAGTTCGGTAGAACAGTTAACTGGAAGAAAGAAAACACATGTTTTATTTCTAACAAAACAAAAAACAAAAAAAAAAAAAAGAGCGACAACAGATACCAAAATATCACTCCGTATTCTGGGGCGAAAGTTATGTGGTGATACCAACCGAACAAAAGCGATTAACCGGATGTGTGCTATCTCACAACTAAAAGTCAAATGAATAAAAATCGTCGTACGCATCCGGATCCGCGCAGATGTTCCGGTTGAAAAATAAAAATTAATAAAATATCAAATTACCAATTTTTATTTATCTGCCAATGAGAAGCCCGAAATCAAATACAAGGATGAAATGCGAAACGACCAGCGTTTGAGCCAGAAGGGAAAATATAAAAAGCAGAGACTAAGCATAAAAAAACAGACAGGCACAGACGGAGGAGAAGATAGTAATTAGTTTCTTCCTTGACCTATGTCAAGCTGTTACTATGCTCACCTTCTTCTTCCGCGCCTGTTCTCAAAGTACTAACTGACCCTTTTAAAGATATTCCACACAAACCAACCCACTGACTCATTGACCTTAGAAACGGCAACTTGAAAATGAACATTTCTTTTCTTTCAGATCATCATACCTTCCATGAACTCTTTTACCTCCGTTGAACTTTTATTTCAAGCATTACTTATTTTGTAAAACATTGATTGAAATGTACATATGTATAAATGTTATTTTACACTAAAAAAATGCCTATCTTGAATTTATGAATTATAGTGGGCTATTTTCCCACAAGGCCAAATTCCGTTAACATGCTACGGAATCCTACTACCCGTCACTACAAATGAAATAAGAGAAGAGATACCCGTTATAAATTCTAAGTTCAATTTAATTGCATCTATGTAAAAATTCAGTCTATGGGACGCAACTCATTCTGTACTTAATCCTGTTGTACTAAATGCATGTCTCATTAATCAACTACAAAAATGTATGTATTGTTGAAAATATATTTATATTTTATTCCTGTTCTTCAAGTTATAATGTTGTTCCTCATTTATCCTTCGTCTCGAGTTCTTGAAAGTAGTATCGAATCTTAAATATAAATTTGTTAGAGAAGTTTGAATGTGTTAATTGGGATTTATCAGGAAGAATCCAAATAAGATTGGCCTTGAGTCTAAATTCCTTCAACAATGGTTATTCCAGCAAAGAACTCCTTACACACACATTAAAATAGTATCGACGGACCGTGGATTGGAAACCCTAGAATAGATATTTAGAGAATATCTATGTGTGTATATTTTCCTTTTTCTTGGAAGAGCTAATAAAGAGAGGAAGAAAGAATTAGGCGCTGGGATTGGCCAGGATAGATAAGGTAGAGGCGAAACACAAGGCCTCACGAAATTACATGGAACGATATGATAACAATCAGACCTAGACCAGATTATGAGCTTGTTTACAAAGGGAGAGAACCCAGTTTCTTTAGGCCTTGTTTCTTTGTTTACCTCCCTTTTACTCTCAGGGAAGCGATGAGTTTGAATTTGAGTTTTGTTTAACGGCATATCAACTTCTGTGGGTTATTTAATGCCAAAAAAGTGAAGTTTTAAGGTTGTTTTTCTTTTATGTCCGGTTATAGTGAAAAGGATGATTTAGTCAGATTTTAATGAAGTTTTTTTTTTGTTTTTATTCTTTTTTATTTTAGAAAACTAAAAAAATCTTTTAGTTTTATATATATATATATTTTTTAATCATGTCACCCCAAGCAAGGCATTCCACTGCCACTATAGCGCAGGGGGTTACGCATGGCGATAGATGAGTTAGGATGTACATAGGGAGAGAGTTGGGAAGAATGGGGGGGGGGGGGGGTTAGTGTGTCTATTGACCTTACATTTAAACTCCTGGAGGTTATAGCCGTCGGAGAAGCAAGCATGCGGAAGGGAATTCCACAGGCGGGAAGTGCGGGAAAAGAAGCTGTTGGAGTAGAAATTGCGGTTACATTTCATCGGTTTCACTGTAAAAGTGTGGGACCTAGTTGCCAATCTAATATCTCGTGCGAACTCACACCTAGGGGGCACCAGTGATTTAAGTTCATCAGAGCAGAAGCCATGAAAGTATTTGTAGAAGAGGCACAGGGAAGCCACGTCACGCCGGTGAAAGAGTGACTGCAGGCGGTCAGCTAAGTCGGTATCAATCACATTACAGATTCTTCGCTGTATTTTGTCAAAAAGCCCGATGAGAATAGCAGGGGCACCCGACCAGATGTGGCAACAGTATTCAAAACACGGATGGATGGTAGATTTGTATAAGTGCAGGATAGTTTCAGGCGGAAAGAATTTCCGGGCCCTGCACAGAGAGCCAACTTTCATGGCAGCGGATTTAGCAATGGATTCGACGTAGTCATTCCACTTGAGGTCCGCTGAGAGTGTCAGGCCAAGCAGGCGTAGTGTTTTATTCTCTGGGAGGCATGCCTGTTCCATGCTAATGGGAGGGAGGTGCGGTCGTCTGTGGTTGTTAATTGACAGCAGCTTCGTTTTGGAAGAATTGAATTTTACGAGCCATTTCATACCCCAATCCACCACGGATTGGAGGTCATTTTCAAGCTGAGCCGCGAGGTTCGCCTTATCGTCAACATCAGATTTTTGATCGAGGCGAGCGTATACTGTGGTATCGTCGGCGTACATGCCTACTTGTGATCTTATGGCATCGGGGAGATCACTGATGTAGATTAGAAAGAGCGTAGGACCTAGGATAGAGCCTTGGGGGACACCCGCGTTTGTAGGGTAGTTTTGGGAGGCATGTCCGTTTAAAACCACCTTCAGTGTGCGGTTGGAGAGGAATGACTGGATTAAGTCAAACAAAAGTCCAGTAATGCCGTAGCTTCGCAGTTTCCATAAAAGACCGGCATGCCATGCTTTGGAGATATCCAGGGCGACAGTTCGGGCTTCACCATTCTTGTCGAGAGCCTGGTATATATACTCGGTGATGGTCGTTAGCATATCAGCAGTAGACCTGGTGAAGCGGAAGCCACACTGTTTGTCCGATAGGAGCCCGTTGGTCGTGAGATGCTGAACGACCTCGGCATTGATAATGGCTTCGAACACTTTGCCGAAGATCGGAAGAAGGCTGATAGGACGGTAATTTGCGGAGTCCGATGGTTCCCCAGTGTTCTTGAATATTGGAACCACAGAAGAAGACTTCCAACAGGCAGGAAAGCAGGATGAAGTTAGGCAGAGGTTGTAGAGCTTAGAAAGGACAGAAGAGAGTTCAGGGGCACATTTCTTCGAGACTATGATTGGGATTCCGTCCCCACCACTCGCTTTGTGAGGGTCAAGTTTTGATATTATGCTAGAAATCAGCGAGGGCGTAATGTGGACGTCATTCAATTGAGCCTCAGTTCTTGATGCGAAATCGGGTGTCTGGACTCCAGACGAATCCAGACACGAATTGGTCGAGAATCTACGGGCAAAGCATTCAGCCTTATCCGCTGAGGAGGTGAGAACCTCAAACTCGTTGATTAGTGGGGGTATTGAGGACTTACTCTTGTTGAGCACGCTTTTACAGAGGCGCCAGTAGTATTTGGCTCCGTACTCAGAGGATGCTATGCGCTGCTTCATTCTGGCAGCAAACAGCATCTTAGCTTCGTTAAATATCTTTTTACACTTATTGCGAGCTGAGGTGAAAGGCGCCTGTTTTGGTCCGACGCGTGGCTTCGGTAAAGCCGGAAGAAGTGATTCCGGTGGGCAATGGCGGGCGAGAACCAGGGAGACGAATGGGATTTAAGCTGAAATTTCCTGGCAGGAATGAAAGCATCGATGCCAGCCTTAACCCAGGAGGAGACCTCTGATGCACAGTCTTCGACGGGAAGACTAAAAACATTGTTCCAAGGGACGCCAGAGGAAGTCACGGAACGAATCCCAGTCTGCTCTTTGATAGCAGAAGGATATTCTGCTGGTTTGGGTTTCTTGGGTAGGGGTGGAGTGGAACGAGATGTTGACAGAAACTACGGCGTGGTCAGAATTCCCGAGAGGGCAGAGCTGTCTGGTGGTGCAAGAATTTGGGGTGGAAGTGAAGCAGAGGTCTAGTAGCGAGTCCCTTCCGTTAGGGCTATTGGAGAAACGCGTGGGGAAGTCCACCACTTGCGTGAGGGATTGGGAGATTGAAAAATTAAAGGTGTGGACACCAGCAGTGTCGGTTACAGAGTTTTCGAGCCACTTAGTGTGGTGGGCGTTAAAGTCACCAAACACGAAAATATGGGCAGATGGGTGAGAAGAAATAGCCTTGTCGATATTGTCAGAGATGCTGTCAAGTACTGAACAGTCAGAGGAGGAGGGGGAGCGATAGAGGAAGAAGAGATAGCTAACGGAGCTTAGAAGTGAGAGACGGAAGCACATGAAAGACTGGTCCAGGGATTCAAGAGATGTTACTCTAGATAGGGGGAGGTGTTCGCTGACATATACACCAAGCCCATGCATATGGACGTTGAAGTCCTTCCTGAAGAGGGGAAGGTAACCAGGAACATAGAACTCAGTGGAGGGGATAGACAGGTCAAGGTTAGTTTCACACAGGGCTAAGATATCAGGTGAGTTAGTTTGGAAGAATGATTCTACGCTAGAAAGGTTAGTGCGGATACAGTGAATGTATGTTTTGCCGAGAATAATTTTTTCCTTCAAAAATGTGTTATGGTAATAATTTTTTCTTAAAAAATGTCTTGATGGTAATATTTTTCCTTCAAATTTGTATATTTTTTCTATAACGGTCTATTTTTATGTATATATTTCTATAAAAGTGTATTTTTATACTTTTACGGTGTTTTGAACCCAATTTGAGGGTTAACTATTTGCTCATGGCTGTGACTCTAACAGGTGCTACCACTCCGGGTCACGGTGAACCTCGGAACAACAGAAATTAAGAGGTGGTTCCATGCTCCTCACAACCTCCCAATCAGAGGCGTTGCTGCCGGATGCAGTTTACCGTCATACCATGGACCCGGGAAGCGATAAAGGAGCTACTGAAAACTGAATTGTCGGTCGATTCCGAAAAAGACCATCCACGGAAGGATGGAAATTATAATTAACGCTGGCAGGTGAATGTACAAAGTCAACAGAACCTTGTCTCCAAACTTCCAGATCGGCAGACATCGGTGCGAAATCGTAAGCAGATAATTTAAGTCAGATGTACGAAATTGACATTAGACTTTTATAGAGAAACATTCCGATCACTTACCGACCCACGCCATATCGAAACATTTTCAACAAGAAGCCAACAGATTTGAAAAACGTGTTAGAAGTCAGAAGTGAGAAGAGAAGAGAGAAGAGAACCGTGTTGGAGTTAAGACGCGAAAAATCCTCTCTCCTACTCTAACAGGCACGCCCACCGTTCTAAGCAGAATCCAGGGGAAGGGGAGCATAAAGACTGTATTACCTCTAACAACAAATAGACATAGTAGCAGCAAGTAATTTGTGTACACTGAAAGAAGTTGGATTGTATTTTCTTATCAATTCTCTTTTTTTTCCACTCTCTCTTTCTCTGTTGCTGTACAAAGAGTTACAATATAATCATAAGCTGACCTTCGCTATTGTATTGTTAACTTTTTGTTCGTGTCTGTTTTCCTTATTCTGCATTGTGCACCCAACCGCCTCTTGATTTCAGCTGACGAGGAATTTATCGCGAAAACGACCGCCTCTTGTTCGAGTCCTTAGATCTGAAATCACATCAAGGCTGGGGAAGTGAGGGATTTCGCCGGATCATTGACATCTTCTATCACCTGGGGACGGGACGGAAGCGAACAGCTGCAGACTCAGGTACGACTAACTTATGACCAGTTAAATGTAACTGAAAAAGGAATTCTCGTCCATCTTAATAATCACACAGAGATGTTTATAACAATTTCCTTGAATTTATGAATGTATTTGATTATGGACAGATTTTAGATCAATTTTTGCAAAATATTTCATGCCCGATAATTTGTGAATAATAGTTTTGATAAGGGGAATAGGAAACTAATCCGAATATATTTTGATTTACCCCTACTTGAAAATCACCACATATTAAGTCTCTATCTGATTTTCGAAAAACTACAATGAAAATGGCCCATTTATTACCACCTGGAGAAACATGCTCCCCTACAATTTTCTTTAACTTATCTACTACTAAAGATAGAGTGTGAAAGGTTAATTTACGGGAATCAAAATAAGATGTACGGGATACACATTTTTTTTCTATTAAAATAAGCAATAAGAAAATACATAAAAACATTATAGAAATTTTGGGATCAAAACGGCATTAGAGTTTAAATTACATTTTTATATTTCTCAACCAATCAGCTAAAAACATAGAATAAGAACATTCTAGAAAAATAGGATCGGAAGTCAATTAACAAAAAATATTTAGGCCCCAAAACAAAATAGTAAAATACAAATATGATTGGTCAATAAATGTCTTCACACCTAAATGTTAGGAAGATTCTTTGATCCACTATTATGGTATATAAATAACACACAGTTAGGAAGAAAAAAGTCAGTCACCAAGCTAGCCATTAAGTCAACATGTAACCGATACTTTGTCCGGCCAAGTCATTCTTCCACACCAAAGTTCATGACCTAGCTACAGAGGGCTGTGAAAGGAAAAACCCGACAAACTTTTTTTCATCAACGCGACATGTTGTCGCCACCCGAGATGAACTTAATGTAAGTAAGAACGACTTATTTACGGACTCCGTTAATATAAACTTACACACACCTTTAAACAAATTTAACTTCTTGCCAAACTTTAATTTCCAAAAGGCAATTTTTCACATCTTCTGTTTTATTTGTTTCCACATGCTAATTTTATTTTATACATATTAAATTGTTTGTGGTTTAATGTTCGTTGTGACTTATTCCATTTCCTTTGCGCGATTGTAAAACATTGTGTTGTATTTGTGGGGGAACTAATCTCGAGAGCAATACCCGTAAAATACGGAAGCACATCAACCAAGCACTTACCAAATCCCCTACAGATGTGAGGACTATTTTCATTTAATTGTGTACTCGTTTTACACCCTTTTGACATTCCCGTTTTGACTTTTTTGTTGATTTTACGCTACTGATTAATTTCGATGTATCCACTTTTAGAACATCTATACTAAGTAGTCTATAAATTTCTTCCCATAATACTACTAAAATGGAAATCATTACAAAATGTTTTTTTAATAAAATATCCATCGTATTGTTTCACTTTCATATGATGTTTCTTTATTTCGGTTTACAATTTCTTCCTAGAAATTTCTTAGGTTTAAAGTAACTTGGCAGACCGCCTGCAGTCTCTCTCCCACCGGCGCAACGTGGCTTCCCTGTGTCTCTTCTATAAATACTTTCACGGCTTCTGCTCCGATGAACTTAGATCACTGGTGCCCCCTAAATACGAATTTGAACGCGATACTAGATTAGCAACTAGATCCCACCCTTTTACAGTGAAACCGATAAAATGCAGCCGTAACTTCTACTTCAACAGTTTCTTTCCTCGCACTTCCCGACTGTGGAATTCTCTTCCACACGATTGCTTCCCCGACGGCTACAATCTCCAGGAGTTTAAATGTAAGGTCAATAGACACCTCCTAACACACTAACCTGCTTCCATTCTATCAAACACTCTTCCCATCTGCCCAACCCTCATCCTTGCTATCCTTACTCATCTGTCACCTTCCTCCTAACATTCCCTATGTCTAACCACTCCTTCTCTTTACCTTCTCCTATGTAGCCCCATGCGCAATAGTGGCAGTGGAATGCCTTGCTTGGGGTGAGATGATTAAAAAAAAAAACAAACTTAACCGTATATACTTGCATTGGAAGTGCCACACCATTTATTTTAATATTTTTAAAATCAATCTATTTTTAGTTCTTTGTATTGAAAAAAAAAACGTCATTAAATCTTTTCCAGTTTTTCTATACTATTTCCTTTTTTTAATTTTGCATACATTGAATTTTTTCTTCCGCAGTTATGGCATTTTTTTCAAAAGCTGGAAACTTTTCTCTGTTAGCTTCAGGCTCATACTTACAATATTTGCGTTTTGGGCTTTCATTTTTAATACAGTAACTTTTAACATTGTCCTCATTCGAATCATAATTTTTAATCAATTCAAACTGTTGTATAACTTTTACACATGCAGTTATTCAATTGTAATTGTTTCAATATCTTATATTTATGATATGTATCGCCATACCTTCAATCAACTGTAATTGCATCAATTTTATATCGTCTAATCTTGCATCTCAGTTTCTCACATTCGCAGAACCTGCTGGTTTTTCTTAATCTGCGATGATATTACATCATTCATTCATCTTGTTTCTGTTTAATGAACAGATGTGTTCTTTCAGCGGTGACAAGTTTCTTTTTAGGTCATAAATATCTTACCATTTCTAAATTTTGACCAAAGTCAAATTCTCCAATTGTTTGGAGTATGCCATAACAGAAATTTTAATTATAGCCTTGTTGACTATCAATTTATTTTAATCTAGTCTGAGCTGCGAAACAGGATCCAAATTTCGACAAATTCTGGTTCTTCCCAGCAATTTAAACATCTTATCGGCGATGCAACAGTGTCGTATAGAACTTTTCTACGACGCTTAATCAGTATTCAATATCAATATTTATTGTATCAATTTACAAATTTGGCAGAAATCTTAAAATGAAGTTGAGGAAGGCTGGTTTTCTGTCTTCAACTTAAACTTATCTAGCTGCAATCATTCACACAAACATGCCACAATAATCCTTGCACCAAAATTCCACATTCTTAATCAACATTCTTACTACAACTACCGTAATACCGGTAAGATTATATGAAGTCCTATCTAAAATCCTATATGTACAAACTGTCTGTGGAGGTTAGGAAAAAATAAAAATATTTAAAATCATTTGGCCATACTGAGAAAAGTACACAGCAATATGCTCCCCGACAAAAGAGGCGTAAAATCACATACTGCCAGGTATCCTATGCCTGCAGTTATACTCGGTTCTCATAGTGTAATCTTCTACTATATGATTTTTGCTGGTCAACTACACACTTTCTTCAGGCGTGGGCAGCAGTACGTCTACATGAAGGAGCCCGCTCTCTTGACAGTTCTTAGGTACTTCATACACGAATGCTCCAGCAATTTTACAAATGTCGCTTTCGGGGAGAAACAAATTTTGCGCGTACGCTTGTCGCTTACGAAGACTGACATTATTCGTATTTCAATTTTTAGTTCTTGGGGTCCTCCAAAAGCTCACCTTCTTTCACAAGGTGAACGTAACTCTCGGCGGTCTCTAAGAACTCCGCAATACTGAGGATGCACTTTGTGGAGGTAATTTCAACAACAGAGCGATTCCCCGGATTTAATATCGTCCCTTTTTCCGGCTTTTTTTCAGAAGATTTCATTTCCGCTTTCTGGATATCTTGACATTTATCGACCTCCACAGATTTCTTTTATGCTATCTTGAATTCTTTTTTTCTTGAAATTAAATGGAGGAGAAGAGTGAGAAAATGTTAACAAAGAAAAATAGAAAATAATACGTAGAATAAAAAAAAACAGAAATACACAGAAATTAACCCCGAAATGTTAAAAAGAAAAATACAAACAAAACTGTTTCAAAGCAAAAATAAAAACAAAAGCTTCATATAAATACAATAACAACAGAATAGAAAAACTAATAAAATAAAAAATTAAATCAGAGTTATGAAAAACAAAACAAAAATAAAAACGGTTTTAGTCTAAAAAGAAAACTTTTCGTGAATCCAATAGCACTCGTATACGTACAAAAATAAGTTTGACACCGTCAGTAATGGCTTGCTGACTTCTAAGCAGGACTAAATTTCTGACTCGTTACACTACATCTTGTTTCTCTTATAATAATATGCATATATAAATAGTTAAAATCCTATTTGCTAATACCGTCATATTACTAACTACGAGCGTATAACTGAGGGAGAACAACACGTGTATGAGCAAATGTAAAAGAAACCACAGGAAGCAGTTTTATGTTAAATGCATTTTATTGTTAAATATACTAATTGAAAACAATTTCTTTGTAAACCAATTTTTTTTTAATATAAAATGTTTGAAATGAGACAAATGTCTCTTTATGCGGCAAAATATTCACTTGAAATAAAATGTAAAAAAAAATTATGTAAATAAATTCTATTTTTCAGTAAAATTCAATAAAGCTCTGCTTTAACTTTTATATAACCGCTTCAACTTTTTGCATTTGCTACCAACTGAATCGTGGCAAAAGTCAACTATATTTTAGACGTTAAAATATTTTTAGTTTGTCTGTAAATCGTAGCGAGAGACGATTATAAGTTCTTGACAGTACAAAACCTAAGTATAGCAAGAAGCGGAAAAATGTTGAAAATTGCTGTCAAAAAGATAAAAGAGCTCTAAATCGTCTAAATCAGCCCTGTTTTTTTTATCAAACTTGATTACATATTTTCATTTAATCAACGATCCTCTTTTAAAAAGGTTGGTCGAAAAGATGTCTTCTTTTTCTTTTGAAGAGTCATTTTCAACAGATTTTCGCGTCTTTATGTTAGATTTACAGATAATTATTTATATAAAAAATAAATAAATGCTTACAATGTTTTCTGTAAGCAAGGTAATATTGTCATTCACCAACCGATAAATGCAACCAGATTGGTTAGAAAAAAAAATCGGACAATGCATGTGGGTTTGATGATATGTTATAACATCCAACATAATCTAATTAGTGGTGAGCGTAAGAGATAAATTTTCAGACATTTCCCAAAAGTGACCAATTAATCAAAAAATCTGATCCAGTTTAAAATGACTTCTTTGGCACAATTTTCAAATGGACTATGAGTTCCAGTTTCAAAATCGGGTATATCCTAAAATGAGCCAAAATATGGAAAATAAAATTTATACTCAAACCTATCACGTGCCCATTTGTTTGAAAGGATGATTTTCTTGGAAATTAAGTCTATACAAGTAAAAGCCCGAAGAATTTAAACTTCCTACCAGAAAGGGTGGGAGAGGGGAAGGATGTTTAAGATAATATATAAAAGTCAATATAAAACCGTGTTTTAAAGTTTTGCAAAAACAAAAACAATTAACTTTTATTGTTGATCTAAAGGTTGATTTCATTTTATTTTATTTGGTTTTTCATTTATTAGATCAACATCTTGATTTTTTAGAGAATGGAAACGAATTCTCTTAACGGGGTTATTGTACTTCAACATTAATTGATAAAATTTCGTTTTATTAAACTTAGTATGGTATTTAAGAACATTTGAACATCGTATTCTTAATCAGTATAATATAAGCTTTTAAGCAAGGAGACACATGACGAGAATGTAATGTTTCCAAATTTTCTGGAATTGATTTTGAAACATTATTTTTATTCTGCTCCATGCCACTTTTAAAAATATACAATAGAAACCTTTTTTATTTACATTTTACCTTTTTATTTTTATGTTTATATATATATATATATATATATATATAATCCCTTTCAGAAAAAAAGTCCCAAGAAAATGAGCAACTATTTAATTTTTACATCCCCTCATACATTAATTATCTATTTTTTGACTTTTCGTATAGTCTCATTATTGATTTAATAAAGATATATTGCCACTCGTGGATGTTGAGTAGGTTTAAAAATGCAATTTCGTTGATTCTATAAAATGAAAAAAGGTTCATGGATGTACCTACTGTTACTACTTTAATGAAAATCTAAAAAATGATAAGTATTGAAGCACACTGAGAAACAATTTTAAGAATTTGTAAACTGTTCACAACAATAGTGTATTCAATACCCACTGGCTGTTCAAATTTATAACTTCCTACCAAATGATGCTAAACTCAATAAGAAATTTTTGTTGTGGAATAGTATTTTAGTCTATTACTAGTTTTTTCTTGGATGGTTAGCATTCATAATTCAATGAAAATACATTGAAGAAAACAAATGCTTTCATTTCGGATTGATCGAAGTTAATACTGAACTCAGGTAAAAATAATATGTGGAGAGAGAGAGAGAGAGAGAGAGAGAGAGAGAGAGAGAGATTCATGTCTTAGTGAAAAAGACTCAAATATTTCTCGACAACAGCACAATTTGAAAAGATGGTTAAGTTGAAGAGATGTACAACAATTTTAGTCTATGTTTACCACAACACAGGCATACTAGTCACAAGTATTTCATTACAATAAATAATCAATCTGAACAAAACGATCGTTTTTCTCGGATTTTGACATTAGAAAAGAAAAAGATAAAAGATGCCGAATAAATATCAATAAGATTATCAACAAAAACAGTAAAAAGTGAGTAAAATAATTCCATTTTCATACATGATCAAGATTTTATTACTCTTTGAAAAGAGTCCATTTGTGTTAGTGTGTTATCGAGTATTACCATTGTATACCAACGTCGGGAAATTTCGAATAACCTTTTTCGTAAACTTGTGAAATCGTCTGTTACAGCTGTAAAGACGGTGGTGCCAGGAATCTGGATGCAGTAAAATATAAATATTAATAGGTAATGAAAGAAATGAGTAATTTTACAAGAAAATAACTAAAAACAAAATACTCTGTGATTGTGGTTTTCACTAAGTTTTGCAAAATTATGTACATTTTGAAAACCCAACTTATCTGAGTTGGAGGTCCAAGTTCTTACATTTTAGCTTTGAAAGATTTCAAAACCACTCAGAAAATCCCTGTAATACATGAAATGTAAGCCTATCGCAACTCTATTGCTTTTTCCATTGAAAATGTTCGGATAACCTACATTTTCTAGTTTCACCAGTTCAGAGATTTACAGCTAAAAACTGCCATTGTTTTATACACAGGGTCTGTGTATATAGCATATATACCTTCGTATATATTCCATTAGTAGGAAGTTTCAATCGTACAGGTTCTTTCGAAGAGGAAAGAAGATGCTTACCCGAACACTGCAGACATAACCATTTTCTCTTTTGAATTTAGTTACTTGCGAATTTTAACTAAAAACCTGCCAATGGGTGGGTGGAAGCCTGGTGGAGAGTCGCAGAAGATACTTAAACAGTGCTTTGGGGGTCCTAGCCAGTTTTATCACATTTAATTATCAACGTATTGTCATTTATTAATCAAAATAATACACATGGTGTATCGTTATATCTACGCATACTTATTTTTGTTAAAAAACACTGAATATGACCTTTAATAATTTAATGTTATTTAAGATCAATTAATGCATGTTTTTAAATAAATACTTTTTTCTCTCTTTGTGGTGTTTATATGTAGATACAATTCGTACAATATGATATTTAGTTGAGAATAGAGGTACCGGTACATATAGTTGGGATACAATGAACACGAACCGTAAAGGAGTAAGAGGTAGTCTTATTTCAATCTCAGATGTTTTCGTATGATAGATAAGCGCATGGATCCATTTGACGTTCGGTCTTCCAAGCAGCATATACTTTGACAGAAATTAAAGTGTTGGATGAGGGATATCCACAAATCAAGTGACGAACAAAACCGAAAATAGGTTATATCCGGATGCTGATTTATATTAACAGTTATGTCTGGAATCTGGTATTCCCTTGGCAGGACATGAACATGTCTGTGTTCGTGTCGTGGTTACAAAGCTTACACTTTTCCGTACTGCCAGTAACCACACTGAGATGAGGGAAGAGATATCATAACAGAAGTTGTGCAAGTATTACGGCGAGTAAGTGAAGCCCTAATTAACACACACACACACGTATATATATATATATATATATATATATATATATATATATATATATATATAATATGGGATATAGGGTTTGCGTTCTAATTTTTCGTTGTGGCCTTTTTTCATCGCGCTACCTTGTGAACATTCAGCATGTTCTTCCCTTACTTTCAATGACCACTGACGAGATCAAGGATAGAAATGCAACGATCATTGGAAGGTCAATGGAAAAGTTCGGTGAGGGTCGCATTCGAGGCGGTGTGTTAATCACGAAAACATCTTTTATGTTTGTGGAAAATTTATTTCGCGTGACCAGCGGAATAACAACGGCACTAAATTACAAAGCGTCGATAAATATTATTTGACTTAAAAAATTGATAAAGCAAGATAAATAGTTGGGCATTTTATATACGCTGTATCTTACGTTACGCAGCGTTTACACGCCCATTGAAGAGAAAATGGAAGATAATGCCGTTTGTGTGTAAGAATATTATAACCTCTAAGTGGAGCCACGACTTATATCAGACCTAAAAAGAACTACCGAGAAACAACACTGTTTGCGCTACCCAGAAGTGTATAGAAATGATGACGTAAAATAGCTCACTTGTTTGCGTCCCCTTATTAAAAATGTACGAAAAATGAAAAAATATGCACTCACCTTGACACTGAGAAAATGTTTTAAATTTTTAAGAAAACTATGAACAAAATGAAGCTTGCAATAAAAAATTGCTTTGTCTCCATTGCTGATGTCTTGACACATATCCGGATAGTGACATTTGACATGTAAGGCTTTTGCAGGTTGGCATAAAATCTTGTGTTCTTGGTTCATTTCATGCTTTATCAAAATGAGGGATGCATTGATTGTCGCTGTCATACTGACTAAGTAATCCTAAAAGTATAGAAAAAAGATGACTTCGATGGTGACTTTGATGAAAAGAACAAGAATCGAGATTATATGAAGTAGAAAATCAGGAAATAATTAAGATTGTCCAAAGAAGGAGAATAAACTCAACTACATTAGCCACTATGTCGTTTGTATGTAAATCTTTACTCAGCTTAATCCGTTAGAGGAAAGAATTCTGTAAAGGAGATTTTGTTGCTATGATATTACAGATGGGTTTGGGAGATTGTACGTCAGCAGGTACTAATTTTGGAGAGCCTGCTTGCCTTAAAATTCAGTCAACATTCACACTCTTGGCTTTTGCATATGTTGAACACCAACTAGTTGCTTCAATGAAATTATGTAATTTTATTATTCATGATACAGAACCGTTTCAATTTAATAAACAAAAAAGTATTGCTTGTTCTTTAATTACAACAGATTCAATAAAAGACGTGCGCAAGGCATATATAAAATAAACCGGTATTGATGCAAATCTAAGGGTGAAAAGTTCAGCCATCACATTTGCTAAATATTAGTATCTGACAATGTCATACAATTTCATTTTACGCAAACATTTAAGTAGCCAAGAATGTGCATTATGCAGTAAGCACTACCAGAGCTTACCTGAAGGCTTTCACAGTTGTAAAATAGTGATTTTCCAGTGAGCTGTAATTAGCGCAAGAGTCTGTTATGCTTTATTCTCGTTACAATGGTAGAAGGCGTGCAAAGCCGTTTCCTATAGACCAAGATCATACCAATGACAGTCGGGCCAATCCGTCTAGTCCCCTCTAAAGGCTATTTCATTGAGAATGCGTTCCGAATCAATCGCCAAGTAAGTGAAAACTCCTTCGCGACACACTGTACTAACCTGTGAAAGGTCAGTAGACAGAGAAATAGTCTTCAAGGCCAATAAAAACTATCTGAGGAAACTTGATTGATTTGGGGACTTACGACCGCGCTCATCCCTAGAAACGTGAGAAGTGATTATAAAATTAGAGAAAGCGTCCTTAAACTACCCTCTAAAATCGAATCCTCTATCAATGCACGGATAGAAAAACCAACCTCGGCATTGTCAGTCATCATGATACAAACGTTGGATACAGACATATCTGCAGACTTAGGGCTAATCTAACCCTTGCCACCACCAAACAAGTGCGAGCGATCCTACATTTCTTGCAGAGCAGTGGTCCCCACAACCAGGACAGATTATAGGGAAAGATGTAGGTGATGTACGCCTCTGCCCAGCCTTTCAAGGACAAATACCTTCGGTGCTAAGATGGATCGCCTCTCCGATCTTTAACTGTACCACTGAGAAATTCTTCTTCAGGTGAAGCACGTACCACACTTCAAGAATGCTGACCAGTCCTTTAGTTCAGTTAAAGGGCCCCGGAAGAGCTGCACCCTTCTAGGCACATAGCACCAATTCGGAAGACCGTTTAAGCGCCTTCTATACCACCTCAATGTTGCTGTGGCACGTTACGACAATGGATACATCATCAGCGTACGCGGAAACCCTGGTCCGGGCACAACCGGGTAGAGCGATTCAACGTTGGCCTGGACTACATGCCCTGAAACTTAGCCGTCGATGGAGAGTTTCCAAAGTCAAAGTGTAAAATAGGAGCGATAGTGGACAACCGTGACGAACCAATGACCACTTTCCGTTCTCCTGTACCACATCACAGAGGGAGTAATATACCTCAGAAGTCGGATTTGAGTCCAGCGGTCTGCAGGACAGCAAGCAAGTACAGACGGTCGACCCCATCGAACGTCTTGGATTAATCCAAACGGTTCAACTCGGCTCGATCATCCTTTTCCAACCCACTAGTACGGATCAGATGCAGGTTGCTTTTGAATTGTTCGTCCCTTCATAGCAAAAGTCTGCTAGGGCAAACGCTCTGTCAGAATCTTGGCCAAAATCTTTAACTCTGTGTTTAGCAGTGTTTTGGCATGCAGGGATCTAAATCCCGCATACTATCTTTGCTTTTTTCAACAGCGTGATTACACCAACTGTGATCCGGTTGGGGACAGACCCCTGCTGGAGACTACGGTACAAAAATGTTCTACAGCCTCAAGTACACTTCATCAGGCAAACGATCAAGTCCCGGAAACTTGCCACTATCGGCCCTCTTCAATACCAAGAAAACTGTGCCCTCTGTCATCATCCCTCTTGCAGATAGCTGCTTCATTTACCGAAATCCGAGGAAATGAGCCAAACAGTTGCAGAACTATTCGCCACATAGACCAGGCTTCTTGGTAAACCAGCTCTTGAAATGACGCTATAACGCCTCGCACATATCCTTGATCAATCTCGGAGTACACCCCTCCGGGATATCAAACTCCCGAATGCAACAATCGGAACTTCGACTTATCTCTTTCATGTGCAATATTACATTCATGTTCATGAATTCACCAGACATCTTGTTTAATCTATATCTAATTACTTTAATCTGGTAGCGCTCGTTAGACGCTTAATCTGTGGCCTGCCTCGCCTATCTCTAAGGAATTCCTACTGGCCCGGGACAAACTATACTCTAGAGTTTTCTTTTTAGACGTATCTATAGTATGCCGTTGGTAAAACCAACAGTGAAAGCCCTAATCATAACTTTAAGCCTCTCCCACCATGTATTCACAATTACCTTCCCAGTTACTTCCCGCTGCACAAATGCAGTTAGCTATTGCTGAAATTTCCATCTGTCTAGTAATGACGGATTGAGCTTCAAGTGTCCAGTCATTATAGGTCTAGCACATAACGCCATTCAGGCACAGACAAATTTATGGACCGAATAGCCTAACCAGTAGAACGTGTGACAATTTTAGATCGACCCTTCTCACTAACAGTCTATTCAGATATCTGGCTACTTGGGTAGACGGCCACTTAAGAGCCTACGTTTACATATCCACCCTGGATGACTGACGGAGTTCTATTGAGGAGACCAAACTAATTACAACTAAGTACCACCAGAATCCACCAGGAACGTCCCTAGCAGACAGAAAAACAAGATCCACTCCGTCTGGTTGTTAGACGCATAAACAGTAATGACCCGAAACGAATCAATATTTCATGGCAATATCAGCCAAGATTAACCAGCTTCCTGCATCAACATGGACAAGGTCCCTTCTCGCATCCAGGCTACGTTCAACAAATAACGAATAAAGAAACACATTTGGTTTCTCTGGTACTCGTATGCTGAATAAACAACAAAGTCGCTTGGCAGAACACGTGCATCAACTTCGAAAACAAAATAGGTCTCCTGGATTGCGGTCACATCCACGACGAAGGACAAAAGATCATGAAGTAGACGGGTGACTTTACACTGATCCCTCAGTGTAAGGCAACCCGTCTACGTCATGATTTCATGATCGAAATGTTTATCAGTCTAGCCATTAAAATGGCTAGATTGATAAACATTTCTTTTTAAATTTAATTCTTACGAATATACTGGACAGAGATCTGCGGGTGCCAGGGCCCTGATACATTGTTCCAGACTGCCAGTGTCGATATCAGATTTAATGAATATAAAGAGAGATGGAGAACAACCGGGACCCTCCCTGTACATAATTGGGATAACTGTTTGAGCTCAGAAAACTATTTTAGCCATACTGCCTTTTGGGAAGAATTCTGTTGCTCTCGCCAAAATAGTCCCACACTTTTAGACTGGCCCCAGTGCTTCTGGTGAGGGTGATTACTCCGGGGGTGTCTGTTAAATTTCTTGGTTTCTCCGTAGACTTCCCATCAATGGAAATATATTTAAAAAGGGTCTTATAGAGGGCTCTTTTCTGTGAGAAAATTTAATTCTTAAAAGCCAGCGGGTCCACAATGCATATTTTGTCCTACTTGGGGAATGGGTTGAGGGAAGAGGTCTGCTTCTTGCATTACCTTGTGTTTCCTGCTGATCCGTTCTTACTGGCGAGATATGGGTAGACAGGAACCTGGTTTTTTCCACGATCTTCTACGCCCTAATTCGAGCTTATTTTTTGTGTTCTTTCTTTCTTCTTCTTCTTCTTCTTCTTCCCTATTTTCAACGAAGACGATCAAGATGGGGGCATTTTCTCCGCTTCCTTATAACATATCTCTCAATAAGTCCTGGGCCTGACGCCATTAATAAAAAATCCATATGATTTTATGAAATACTAACCCTCAAAAGGCACGTGACAAAATTTGGGCCTAATCAGATTATTAGTTTACAAATTACAGTTATTTAAAGCAATATATTGTAGCAGATTTTCAAAACAATGGAATAATCTGAATTGCGTGTGTTGATAAAGCATTGCTTTCTAATGTGAAAAATACTGTTCAAGCAAAGCACTGGCTTGATAAGTGTTATTCGGACTCTGATCCGTAGAAAACATCAGTGAAGAGGCCGTTTACTGACTTTAAACGCGGTCGTACAGACACAAATCATACTTAACGCTCAGATCGCCCAAAATCGGAACTTGTCCTGGAACACACACACACACACACACACACACACACACACATACAAAAGAAAAAAAATAAAAAAAATAAAAAAATTCACAAATTCGTTTTGGCCGGTCGTAAGTTGTGTTAGATAGCAGAAGAGTTGAACATATCAGAAGGCAGTGTATTCACTATTTTGCATGAACATTTGTCAATGAGAAAGCTGTTTTCAAAGTGGATGCTGCGTTTGCTCACAGTCGAGCCAAAACAACAACGCGTCGACGATTCAGAACATTGTTTGCAACTGTTTCAGCGTAAGAAGAAAGAGTTTTTGCGTAAATTCGTGACAATGGATGAAACATGGATCCACCATTTCACTCCGGATTCAAATCAGTACTAAGCTGAGTGGACAGCACCAGGTGAAAGCCGTCCAAAGTGACCCATGCCGCAAACATCAACAGGCAAGGTTTTGGTCTCCGTATTTTAGGATGCGCAAGGTATTTTGTTCGTCGATTACCTTTAGAAAGGAAGAACCATCAATTGCGAATATTATATAGCCTTGTTAGTGCGTTTTAAGGAAAAAACAGCCTCAGATAAAGATGAAAAAGTGATCTTTAACCAACACAAAGCAACATGTCACAAAGCGATCGCAACGATGGCAAAACTAAATGAATTGCTCTTCGAATTGGTTCCGCCTCTACTCTATTCTCCAGATCTGAATCACAGCGACAACTGGTTGTTTGTAGTCCTCAAAATAATGCTTCTGGGAAAGACATTGAAGAAGTGCGTATTTTGAGGCCAAAGACAAATCGTTTTATAACAAAGGCATCGAATTGTTAAAGTATCGCTGAAATCAGTGTATCAACCTAGAAGAAGACTATGTTAATGAATGAAGTCGAATTTTGCCTAAAAATTGTTGTTTTATTAGTTAGGCCCAGGATTTATTGAATGATGTGTTAAATCCAATTCCAGTAGTTTTTGTGCTTGCTGCTGTTGTTGTTGTTGATGCTGAAGTTGTTATTCCAGCTGCTCCTGTTGCTGTTTTAGCTTCTAGCTGCTTAACTTATTATTGCTGCTTCTGTTGTTGGTGGTGATGGTAAAGATCATTTGGTTGTTGCTTCAGCTAATTTGTTGGTTGCTGCTGCTGTTGTTGTTGTTTCTGGCGGTGTTGTTGCAGCTGCTGTTGTTGTTGAAGTTGTTGATGCTGCTCCTGTTTTTGTTGGGCTTGCTACTTTGGTTGGTACTATTGTTAAGCCTGTTTTTTAAGGGATAAATACATCTCTGCTCCGCTTCTTCTTTTGGGGATGTTGGTGTAGATAATGTTGCTAATGTTGGTGTCGAGTTCTTTATAGGGCGCGCCTTGGGTATACTCTGCGGCACCACAAGCCTAGCAGTGAAGCCGGCAACCTTCGATAATGGCATATGTAAAGTGCATCGGAGACGTCGAAATATTCTTTCGGATCATTGTCATCACCACGGCAAAATCACCGGTGGCGATGCCTGCTTTACTGCGTATCGCCGAGACATGCCCGACTTGTACATATCTGGCGAAAAAACATCCCCAAGTGGTCTTTAGTGATCTACATGGACACACCATGTAAGATAACGCAGGTCTTCCGAGTGCCTACTTACTCGATTTACGTCTGTAGTCAGCAGGAATATTGTTCTTGTTAAGATTGCCTTCATTACAGAAGGCATAGCCAAAAGTCTATTTTCCGAAATAAGGTCTTTATATTACTCCTTCAGACTTTTGTAATATTCGGGGACTTTTTCTGTGAGGGGCTAAAACAAATAAGTATCCTACGACATCATTTGAAAGTAACAAAGCTCCGCTGAAAAACTGGTTGACAAATAAAATTGTTTCATATTTATACTAATTTACTGAATGACTTTAACGTTTAGATATTCAATCTCAAGGTTATTGGTTAATAAATACGTTCCTAAGTTAAATATTCCTTTCAAGGAAAAAATATTGTTGTTCATATTTTGAAAGTGAACCTCTAAAATGTCATTTGTGAGAGATATTTTAACGCCTACGGATTCAAAGGGAACCATGCATCTCGTACGACGTCGCTAGGCACAAAAATTGAGTTACTTTCTGCAAGCCAGTAAATGTACAAAATTAAGTTTTCAGTGAATAAATCTATTAGCAATTTTCTATAATTCTGAAACGGAGCTTCACACACACACACACACACACACACACACACCTATATATATATATATATACAGAGAGAGAGAGGGAGGGAGGTTGTATATTTGACCAGTGATTGTATATTTATTGCATTTTTTCATGTGATTTCATTATGAATTTAGTATGTGTAAAATTGTTCAAATGATTGTTCGTTTCGAGCACTTTCTCCTAATCTATTTGCCTCTTTCAAAAATGTTATTCGTACTGTTGCAAACAGTGTATAATCTACTAAAAATTCGCTATATTTATAATTTTTTAGAGTTAGTGCATTGTGACCATGTTCATAGTTGATGCTAAGGACTTTGTTTTATGACAAGGGCTTCATTTATTTTTAAACGCTTTTTTGTAGTTAGATGTGCGTATCACATTTGCCTTCTCGACAAGTATCTTGTGTATCAAGGATTGTATATTTTTATGCTGGTTTTAATACGCCCTTATGGGGATCTAGGTTGATAGAGGTAGTGTCAGCCATCTTGAAGTGTGAGTGGCGGATGTCCGATATAATTATTATGTATTTGTTTTCGTTGGATTCCTTCAACTTTGTCTGTTTTAGGCAATGATACGTTATGAGAACAGAGAAAAGTCAATTTGGAAACCAGAAGCAAATAAAGAGGAAGCAGTTTGGGCTCTTGTATGCGACTATTGAATTTCTTTTCATCACTTTTCAGCGACTTTATTTCTTATTGAAATGTGGGACAAAGAAAGCAATTCTCATTAATATTCAGTGAATTATCATATCTCTTCAGCAATAAAAAATGTTAAAATTAAAAGATAAAAGCGAACTAAGTAGATTCTAATCTCAAATACTCACATGAAGTGTTTTTTCATCCTTAACAACCACTTTCTGCGGTAAACTCAATTGTGGCAAATGAGTTAGAGTTTTTAGCGTTCTGGATGTAAACTGTTCGCAGCCATTTTGGAACAACAGGGGTAAATATTGACACTGAAATAAAAAATGTATTTTTTAACTTTTATGTTAGGTTGCTCTATGAATGCTACCATATAACCTACTATTGCCTGCTGCATTGTGTTAAACCTTTACTGTTTTCTGTTTCATTATCTGGGATGAATAGTTGAAATTATTTACATTATTGAAAATAGAAAAAAGAGAGAAGCCTTGTTGAGTGCAGCCATGTATGAATAGTAGTAGCAGCATTCATCAGCGGGAAAATTAGGTTTTGAAAGCTCCATGTTCTACCCAGTAGATGCAGTGGTTTTATCGACACAGATATTGCGAGTTCAATCCCTGGATTGGCCAGACAGAGTGGAATCAGAGCAAGAGGTAGCTGAGCATTATTAAATAAGAACTAGATTATATATGGACAAGCAGAATGAAGGTAATCTAACCCAGCAGTTTGAAATTACCTGAAGGTTGCCACTGAAACTTTGTAATAACAACAAAGATGAGTATATTGATCCACATGTAAATACGTTTATTTTTCTTTTCATTCTGTTTTTTTTTCTTTTTTTTTTCACAACTAAATTTTGTCTATATTCTGGATATAAGTGAAACTTTGAAACGTCACCAAATATACTTAAATTGCAATAATTTAAAAAATAAAACACAAACAGATAAAACAAAAGCTGAAACATAGAAGCGTAACAGATAAAAAAGATATATAGCACCATATCTAGGGGTTTTCAATGCTGTTAGATAGGTACCTCCAGTCATTTTTCTATACCTAAATTTAAATTTAAATTTTAAAAATAAATAACTTATCTTCAAGCTTTAAAATTGGCTTTAATTGAAAGCCAAGGGATTAAATTTAGTAATTCCAGTAAGCAAAATACCCTGGTGTATTTTAAACCGAAATTATATTTTGATCGGAATCAGAACATTTCTAAAAAAAAAAAGGTTTTAAAATTTCAAATTTTCCGCCATTTTTCGTCGATTGCAAACAGAAGCCAATTCTAGGTTTTAAAAAGACTTACAAAAATAAAATGCACTTCGCTGACACATTATTTTCTTCAAATTACCGAATTTAAACTTACTTTAAGTTGACTTATAACAAGAATTAAATGCTTACTGCCTGAAATGTTTCAAAAAGCATTTCTCAATTACGGTAGTCTTGTTATCACAGCTGTCATTACTTTATCAGCAGCCGACAATGGATGATTTACAGTATTCAGCCAAAAGTATGGAAGACGAATTTAGTATAAATCTTATTCATACAAATCATTTTTTTTACTTTTAACTATGTTAAAAATAAAAATTTAACACAGTTTTCAGAAATCATCCAATATTTAATGGAATTTTAGTTAGTTTAGCTTTGTAGGCTTACGTTTGAAGATGTTTTATGAAAAATAAATAAAATAATATAAAACTTTCTTTTAAAATATTTTACAATTTAATAACAATGAAAATAAAGGCAGAAGTAACTCAATAATTTATTAAATGTTATGGCATATATTTACTTTTTTTTAAATCTATTTTTCATATTCTTTTTAGGTACCTTCACAAATTGTGAATTTCACAATTATTTTTTTTTAACAAAATTAGAAAATTAGGAATTAAAATGTAAAAGTTGCTTTAAATGTTTATAGAATGACTTGCAAAATATTCTGTTGATTTTTATAAACAATTTGAAGGGACTTGAATCAGAATCAAAGAGCGGTTTCTGTCGTTTTCCATGTAAGGGGAATAATCCAAAACAATTGTTAACGTCTAAAATAAATACGATCCCTGTGGAAACTTGTTTTGACCCCTATGGGACATGGTATATAAATGAACATATTTACACACAAAAAACATTTTTTTAATTATTTTGAAAATATAAATGGTGAAAGATTTTTATTAAATTTTTCAATTTTCGATAGGCAATATAATCATCAATTCTTAACTAAATAAAGACGACAGTTCTTTAAAAGATTTTAAAAAGATTTTTAAATCTTTATGAATTATTATAATAATAAAAAAATGAAAACAATTCTCTTAAGCTTTTATTAGCAATCGAAAAAAGTTTTCTTCATACTATAATGTCCCTAATTATTATTATTTATTCCAGCAATTAAAAGATTATCAAATTAAATTATATCAGAGTTTTATTGCATTTTTTATTTTACTCTTTGGAACAGATTTTATGATAATGCCGAAAAATTTAAAATAAAAAATAGATGATTTACATTCTCCGATGAGTCCTGCGTTTAACTAATAAAATAATAATTTGCAGCCAATTGAAATTTATTTAAATTTCATGGATTTACGTGGAACTGGGGTAACAGAGTTAAATTTTTTTTTCACCGAGATATTTAAAAAATAATATTTTTCAAAAATAATTTCATTAATTTCCAAATGAGTACTGAAAGTTTCATTAAAATCTGACATTTTTTTAATTTTTGCGAGAATTTCCAAATTAATGTATTTGTCAATGAAAAAAGTGAGTCACGTAAAATTACGTGATCGATTGTAAACAGTCGTAAGATTTTCTGCAACGCTAACTAAAATCAAAACAAAATTTTCTGCCAAAATTTCGAACATGTTAAAAGGGATTAAAATGTTTTTAAAAACAAATAAAGATTCTTTTGATCTTTCCTCTTAATAATATTATAAACATTTTGTTCGAAAAAGTTCGTTTTCTAATTCATACTGTTTTTGGGTTTTTTTTTACGATTTAATGGATGTAACTACTGTTAGAGTTCTAAATATTTCAAATTCTTGACCGAAATTTATGGAAATGTGATCCAAATGGTTTTTAATCATTAGTGCATTTAATTTTCAAAATAAATAATAAAACTTCATATTTTTCGAATCATTAGTTTCTAATCTTTATGTACAAGTCTATATGTCTAGTTTTAGAAAAATAAATAAAAGAGAATTTTAAAAACTTTATTTAAAATTGAAGCAAAAAGTGATTACAGTAGCATAATAAAACTGTTTTTCTTTTCTTTCTTTTTTTTTTTTTTTTTTGTCATTTTATATCGGTACCTCCAACGAAAGGTTTGAAAATGAGCAGACATAATGAGAAAATGCCAAAACTTAATAAACTTATGTGTTAACGTGAAAATCTTTATATTATCATTAAGGAGAAATACCAAATCATATTTTTTTTAATCTTTAATTATATCTTTTAGTAATTTTAGAACTTTTCTTGCGTTAGTGAGTGAAATTTGAGCGTGTTTTTTTTTCTTTAAAAAACATTGATTAAGAAATTCTTGTAAAAATCAAATAATTGTTAAATTTTATTGAATCTATCAGTATTTATTCACAAATTAAAGGAATAAGTTTAGAAATCTTACATTTTTAGTAAATGTTGGTGAAATATATTTTTTGGTTATTCCACTCCCACTTATTTATTTTATGAAATTTTGAAAAATTAATTGTTGTATAGTTTAATGTTTATATTAGATATAAGAACAAGCTCTTTGAGAATTTAAATCACCAAACTATTTAAAATGCAGAAAATCTGCTATGGGTAGGTAGCTCTGAATTCTTTTTTCGGTCACTGAAGAATTTTACAAGAATTGATTTCATTTTTTAAAATTTTATTTATAATAATTTATAAAATTTTCAATCTTTTAAAATTCTTTATTAAATTGTACCGGTTAGGTGATATTTTTATTAAGAAAAACTATATTTAGAAATCATAAATGGAAAAGTTTACTACAACTCAACGACCTCCAATATTTTAAAAATAATTTTTGATTTTTTTGTGTGTATAATGTACCGATGTCTGTAAATTTTGACGTCTACGCACAAGATTCTCAGAAAATAAGAGCGGTAACTACTGTAAATTTAAATCTTATTGAGAATTTTAAAAATATTTCTTCAACAAATGTAACATGATAAAGTCATATTATCTAAATTTAAATAAAATATTGGATTACTTAGAATATTCTCATAATTTTTAAAGATTAGTGTGTATTTACAAACATATAAAAAGGCTTGTGAATTTGTCAAGTATTTATACAGTTATAAACCTTCTACTTAAAAATGTCAAACATTAAGTTATCAGGCTTACGGCCATATCACGTTGAATACACCGGTTCTCGCTCGATCACCGAAATTGAGCCTGGTCAGTACTTAGATGGGTGACCGCTTGGGAATACCAGGTAAGCGTTTAGTGACAGATGTGCGTTGTGGTGCAGTGGATATCGGCTCGGAAAAAGAAATCGGTGAGCCGAGTTCGAATTCCAGTTGAATACCCTGCATTAACTTAAGTACTGGTACCCTTGGGAAAGGTATTAATCCGCCCCTTCCTTCTAGTTATGGGTTAAATAACAGGGTAGGACTTAGGGACCCTGCCCTTAAAAGCAAATCCCAATGAATCTTGGTACTAGAAAAGAAAAAAATATTACTATACACAAAAACGGATATAAAAAAAACAACAATGAATTGGTGAAAGAAAACGGTATTACCAGCAATAAATAAATAACATTTAGTTGGCAATAAATGACCCGCCAAGGTTGATATGCCATAAAACAAAAACAACCAACCAACCAACATTAAGTTATCGATAACACTTTATAAAAACTCCCATCTCCATGTTAAAAAAGCTTTTCCGTGATAGTTTAAACTAAAAGTTAGTAATATTCGTTTTATTCAGATTAATTAATTTTGAAATCAGTTAATATTCTCCAAACAAATTTTAAGAAAAGTATATTCTATTTTTGAAAGATTTTTAATAAAGAGAATTATGCTGAGTTGATGGCTTTTTCAACATGGCCAATTTTACCGATTTAAAAAATATTCTAATCAATATAAATTTAGTTTGAAATACAGCAAATTATTTTACTTACTGGAAATAATGAATTTAATCTTTTAGGTTGCAATTAAAGCTAAAATAAAAGCTCCAAGAAAAACACTTTCATGTTTAAAATGCATTTTAAACCTATGGTATTAATTCTATTGATAGAGGGGGTATCTAATTTTATAAGTGCTTTATACTAAAAAAAACAATTAGACTCAAGAATCTTTAAAATTTAACGTTTGAATTGCTTCCCTACTTTTAACAACTAATTTAGCAACACCGACGTTTCATTTTATACTACGGAGTCTGCACTGATTAAGAAACTCCCATGTCCAATTTCTGCACTGATATTTGCGAAAATACGACTCTATTTGGTCAGTTTGTAATAGACGTATAAAGAACAAAGTTGTATAAAGAAACACATCAATAAGTCCGTAGCTCAATGATGAAAAGTTTTTATCTCACATAAAAATATTTGATTTTCAATATAACGTCAGTCCTTGTCAATTTACTTAATTCAGCGGTGAATATTATATTATTATTCATATTGCTTGAGCAATATACATTGATAGTTCTAACTAAAAATTCAACTACTAACTAGACTATGAACTTCTTGATGTACTCTCTGATTGCTTTTGCATCGGGTGGAGTAACGGATGGATTATCTCTATTCCATCATTTGAATAATCCGATCCATTTTGTCATATTAAAGAAGTGAATAATCAAAACCATAAGCTGTCTTAGTAAAAATAAGAATTTATTTTGAAACGAGTTTTTTTGACTAAACTTTTTTTAAAAAATGAACCTACTAGCAATAAAATCAAAATATTAAAAATATTAAAAATGTTAGCGACAGAAAATTGACTTTTTGAAAAATACTGGTTTTGAGCGTAACCATTATTTACCAATTTTGAGCGGATATATCTGAAAAAAAAACCAACTTTGTCCTTAATTTTCTGACATGATAAAGTAGTTTCATACTTACATATATCAGTTTCGCATCTTTTATCGCTTTATAAGCATGAAGATTTAAATCAAGAATATAGTTTTTTAATTTTGAGACATGGATGGCGGCTGAGTTCGTTGCAAAGATTCCAAAGAAACATATAACTGCAATAGTGCTTTGGAAACTGGCAAACATTTTTCACTTTTGGTTGAATTTCGATTTCTTTTGAAGAAATTAATAACAAGATGTCACCAGATTATTAAAACACAGTATTGTGAGAAATTACTCTCACATAGCTCAGAGCTCAAGCAGTGGATGGATATCAACAAATAGAACAAGACATACCTGGTTTTAAACAACAAGTTTATTGACCTTGCAAAAATATGTTGACTTTTTGCAGCTAACTGCTTAGCTTGTTATAGAGGTCTCTTCTCGAGGCGGTAGTTGGTTTCCTTCCGGAGACTTGAAGGGCTTCGGCCTGGTCTTGGAAGGTGGTGAAGTTACGAGTGGAGCTGCGAAATTCAGCGACGTCCAGGAATTATTCTTCTGTAGTCTGGTTCCTTCAGCAGTTTCCATACGGTCGAAACAGGGTCGATGTACTCGCCATGAAGAATTCTTAGAGAAGTTTTCTCTAACAAAGGTAAGGCATTTGCCTAATAAAGATACCTTAAAAGGTATAATGGTCTTAGAGAGAGTCTCTCTGAATAGAAGAAAAGGCATTAGCCTAATAAAAATAGCTTAATTTAGGTATAACGGTCTCAGGATAGAGAGACATGTGGGCGCCTATTGTAGGCCCCGCGGCAACGTATAAGCCAGGAGCGGTGCTAATGCGACCGTGTCTGTCGGAGCCGGCTGACCAAAGAGGCCAGAATTCTTCCCTTCCGTTCTAAGGCCCGCCAAATTTCAAAACGAGGTCGGCTTAATTCAGCCAATCAACAGGGTTGTCTTAAAACAATGTGGTGGATTCATCATCCAATGAGGAGACCCGTTACTATTTGTATAATTTCCAACAGTATTTTAGAAGATGAATTTCGGGAAAAAAAGCAATCTAGTCGTAGAGACTTTCAACAAAGTTTAAATAATAGCGATCAAAACCAATAAAAACACAGAAGTGCTGTGTGGTAGAGTTGTGGATGATTGAATGTCTTTCATATTACAATGAACTACCTTATATAGCCTAAAACTTGAAATAACTTTGAACCAAAAATAGAATGTAAAAAAAAAAAAAAAAAAAATGATCTTAGTTTTTTCTTTCTAAATGACAAGTAATTTCCTAAGTAATAACACGCCCTCGGTTACTATTATTATTATTATTATTATTATTATTTGCATTATCTACCCGACCAGGAGTATTAGTATTTATATATCCGTTTATGTGTCAATAGAGCGCTGTGTTTGAGATAACCACTCAATATTCAAAGTTGGAAAAAATGTCACTTTATCATTTGTTTCACTTTCCAATCTATTCACTACGGAAATGTTACAAATTGATTTTAAATAAGAGGAATCAGATATCCTTTAGTAAGCAAAAGCATTTTCGTCATATTGCAGAAATTATTAAATAATATTCATTTTTTGTCCAAATGAGCATGTCGACATACAGTTCTCGTATATAAATAAACTTTTGATTTGAGTCATTTCTAATGTCTTGGTACTTTTTTTCTTCGCTCACCGACTTATCGTGCCTCCGTTGTATATGAAAAATATAAACAACACATTTCAAATTCTCTTTAAAATCCAGCATTTGTTCTAGAGATGTATTTCGAAATCTATTATTAAATTTAAGGGTTAATTAACTGTTTTTTTAAGCAATGCTTATCGTAAAACACAATGAAAATAAGTTTTTTTATGCACAGTAGCCCGAAAGGTCAAAGGACAAATAACAAATTCCCTCTCTGTCCAAAAAAGGGAGCGAAAAGGAAAGACAAAACCTAAAGGGATACCGAAGACCAGCAGTGCAATAATCAAGGATTTGTTATTCATGTTTAAAAATAATTTTACACATTCTGTGACTAATAGTTTTACGAATATACTCTTATATTTTATACGCTGTTATTAAACTTAGCATAATGAATATATATGAACAGGAATGTGGCAGAAATATAATTTGCATTACCTTCACTTTATCACGGGAAAAACAGCATAGCGTAATGCAAAACGCCACAAACTTTACGAAAATAAAGTTTTATCGTCAAAATGTTCATGTTATTATTAAGATGAAAGACCAAAGTATTTTTAATTATATTTTGAAATTTTTTAATTCTTTCTAACACGTTCGAAATTTTGGTTAAAATCTTGTTTTGTTTACGTCATCGCCTACTCCAAAGATTAACATTGTTTTTTTCCTTAGAAAACTCATGAATTTGGAAATTCTTGTAAAAATCAAATAATTGTCCGATTTTAATGAAATTTTCAGGACTTATTCACAAATGAATAAAATTATTTTTACTTTTTTTTAGAAAATATTGGTAAGAAAAAAATTGTTTTTAAATGTGTTACCCCCCACTTACTTAATTTCATGAAATTTCACACATAAGCTTTTTGTTCCCTGATTTTTTTTTTTTTTGTTAGAAGTAGTAGTCTTTGGAGATAGAAAAAAAGTAGGTGATTTACAAATTAGGGCGCAAAGAACTTAAAATCTGCTCTGAATTGAAAAATAATAAATCCAATAAAACTATGACATTACTTAATTAAAAAAGCTCCTAATGGCTTTTGTAAATAAATAATATTAAGGACATTATTGTCTGAATAAATAAAAAATTTTTGATGAATAATGAATTTTTACAAGAATGTTTTTCAAGTTTTTTCCTTTTTAATTATAATAATTTTTAAAAATTTATAATAGTTTAAAATCGTCTAAATTTCTGTATTTGTTCGTTCCCTGGACGTTATATAATAATTAAGTGGAAACGAAATTTACGAGTCCAAAATTGCAAAGATTATTAAATGTGAGGCGTCTCAATTATTTTTAAAATAATTTTATTTTGTATTTTTTTTTTTTTTTACTTAATTAGTTCCTTACTTTCTTGTATGGTAGACTATAATTATCATTATTAGGAAAAGGTCACGTGATCTTTGGTCAGCTTTCGTGTAAAATTTAAACTTTAAAGTTAATTGTTCTTTTTTTCATTTACTACTTCACTAAATATTTTTCTTTTATGTATTTACATAAATGTGGGTCATACCGTAACCCTCGAAATAATAACAAACGAACAATAGCGAGGGTCGCGGTTATACTCATTGAATTTTTTAAAAAATTATTTAAGAAAAAATTTTTCGTTCGCATTTTTTTCACTTCAGTTAATTTTAATGATATTTATTTTGTTAAAGAAAGACGTTTAAAAATGTATATTTTTATTTTAATAACACTAACAGTTATATTAATTTTAATAAAGAAAGACGTTTAAATTAATTTTGAAAATAATGTTTAATTAATTTAAGTTATTTTATATTTGAAATTAGGTTTTTCATTTTCTATTAATTTTCTTGAATAGTTTGACTTTTCAACTGTGTTCACAATTTTTCTAGAAATAAAAAAACGTATTTTCTTGGTTTTATGGCAGTTATTTTAATTGTGATAAAGAAAGACATTTAAATTAATATTTAAAATAATGTTTAATTAATTTAAATTATTTTAAAACTTTATTTCCTGCTTATTTGAAATTAGGTTTGTCATTTTCTATTAATTTTTTTGTTGAATAGCTCTACTTTTTTTTCAACTGTGTTCATTTTTTTTCGAAATAGAAAACTACTTTTTATTTTACTTAATGTTAATTAAAGTTAATTAACGATTACTGATTAAATAATATTTTATTTATTAAAAAAAATTTCAAATCAAGGTGTTCATTTTTTGCTTATTTATGTTATTTTTTAATTTTTTTAATTATAGATTTCTATGAAAATTTGTCATTTCTGGTCATCCGTAGCAGCTGTCATCGCTATGTCTGTCAACAATTCGTCAAACATTCGATCTGATAAACACTATCAATCATTAATAATTCAGTGTATATTACTTTTTTATGTTATAAATAAGTAGTACTTGTTTCAAATCAGATAAATTGCACTTTCAATTTTCAAATTTTGCTAAAATAAAGTGTCAGAAATCTTTTGGAATATTTTTAAAATCGATGATTTGTGTTTGTTTACAATTTTTTTAATTTTAAGAAAAATGGCCGCTTTTAAGAAAATTTTAAGAAATCGAAATTAAATGTGACATTCAAATCTATATAAGATCTATATAAAACACACCAGAATTTTTTAATTAATGGAAATAATAAATTTAATCATTAAGCTTTTAATTAAATTTAATGTTTTTTTCATTTTACAAATTTCATTTTAAAAGTAGGTATCGAAAATTTCAGCCGAAAACGTGTAGGTGCGTACGTTAGATTAATGTAAAAAAAAAACAAAAACAAAAAAAAAACATTTATTTTAACAGTAAATTTTCCAAAAAATTACAGTACAATGTATTTTTTATGTGAGCGAAATAGATTCGTCGTAATATTGATCATTTTCTTGGTGCTGATGGGAACCAATTATGCAGGAAAAGCAACACAAATATTTGTTTTTAAAATAATTTTAAAAAATTAAAATAACAACTTACGTTTTAATTACTGAAATCAGTATTGGTTATTTTTGTATACAAGACTGTCAATTAGTTCAGTAATACAGAGTGACAAAGATAAAAGCATGCAGTCGTACTCATGAATCTGAAAACAGCGATTTCAAGACAAAATCTGACTGAACGGTAGATTTGAAATGAATACTCTTTCTATACTGACTCGTAAAATTCGTACACCCCAACAAAATGAAAAATTACAAATACTCCATATTCAAAAGTTCATTCGAGATTTTAACATTATTTTCGCCTATCAAATCCAAACTCTCGTGTCAGACACAAAAATAGTAAAGTAAGAATATAAATAGACGCAAATTTCCAAAACAAGACAACCAGTGCGCAAAAGTTTAACGGAAAACACATTTATTATACAATTACGGAAAAAGATGCAGATATAAAGTTTGCACAAAAATTTCCTTCTATTCGTTCTTGGCTTTGGACAACACAGAAGCAAATTCTCTTGAAATTTTGATCTCTCCGCAACTGGCTGCCTTGCTAGCTGGCTGGTTGGCTCATAAATAGCAACATTTATGATGTTCTCTTAATGCATTCTTTGATGTTGACGACCTGCCTTTTCCCTTGCTTTCAAAAGTCTTCTCCATGCAACTACTGACCAGCACTCTATTTATTCAGATAATTAAGCTTGCACCGGCCCCACTATTCGGGTTATAACAGCTTGTGACCACGTCTCCCCTTGGTCAGTGCATAATTTTCCATGAACTGGAAATGATAAATTTTGGAAATTATAAATTTATAAATTGTTACATTGCTATAACCCTTGTGGTTCAGCGGTTGAACCACTGAACCACAAGGGTTATAAAAATGTAACAATTTTTGCACAAATCGTTTGCATTAAAATAAGCCAGACAGTAAAGTACCATACATGATACACGCTTGGACGATCATGTCTCGAAAGAGACATAATTAACTGGGCAGAAATTTTTCCTGCAGTAGGTTGCCATTAATTTCTGCGGTAGACTAGTAGCCAACCAAGGTTATAGAACCCAATCAAATCTGCTATTTAACCCATAGCTGGAGAGAGAAACGGCGGATTCATACCTTTTCTGAGGGTATTTGTGTGTATATGAACGCAATGAATTCAACTGGAATTAGAACACGATTCTCTGAGTTCTCGTTCCGAGCCGATATCCATTGCACCACAACGCACATCACTCTAAAATACATTTTCCAAAAACAAAACGTGTATTTAAGCAAAAAAAAAAAAAAAAAAAATCCTAGTCTATTAAACATGTATACAAGATTAACATTTCTAAAATAATAAAAATGAAATTTTTATTAAATATCGAAAAGTGAGGGTGAAGCATACCCCAAAGTTTTCTTTATAAACCATGCAATAAACATTTATTCCTTGATGAATAAGTACTTAAAATTTAATTTGAAGAGGATAATTCTGATTTTGGGGAGATATTTTGAAACAGGGACTAGTGATTTTTTGCTTCTATTTTTTTTAAAGTATCCATTATGCTGTTACCTACAATAGATTATTGGTTAACAAGCTAGCTTAACAGAATTTTGCTACTGGTTAATTTGCGAGAGTCACAATTCGTGACTTTAAGACTTTAAGATAATCATAGTAACGACCACCTCAATCCTTAGATAGGTGTTTACTTCAAAATACCCGGCACCGTAAGCTTGTGATAATGTATTATATCAGTGTTTCCCAGGTCACATCCCTAGCAGCATTAGCCACACGCACAGGAAGACACTTCTTTCTTGGTATTTGGTATTTGTCAAGTTCAAAACAAATAGTCAACACTGTAGGCACAAATATTCACTTCAGCTCTTCTTAGCTTTCATTTGATGTCTCCATGTGAGTAGCCATGGCTATATCGCCACGCCTGCAAACCTAGAGGATTGGCCTCTGTAGACGTCGGCTTTCTGTTCCAGCTGGTATGTGGCATGTCCTATCTAGATTACGTCAGCAAGATGCAAACAAATGTTCGCCCTTTTATTTTCGGACAATAAAATAAAATAGAATAAAACCATGCGTTCATTTATAAATCTTATGTTAATCTTATTCTTTGTAAAGCAGATGTGTTCATTAAATGTTAGAGATTTTGATTTTGTAAAAACATTTAAAAAATACTTGGTTCAGTACCAACCTGCCACCACCTACCCCCGCCTTTTATGTCCGCTACTGCCTTCCCTTTTTCTCATCGCTTTCTAAATCTTCTAACTGTCCCAAATGGGGACAACATCCTTCAATTTGGAATTCCATTATTAGACTTAGCATGATGAGGTGCTGAAATGTTTTTGTCCCGTATTAATTCAACTTACGTTCAGTTGTAGTAATTGTCATAGTATTTAGAATTTTATTATTGACGAATAATTTGATGATGTTTGATCAGCCTTTCTGTTGCCTTTTACTTTTGTTAAGCAAGAACCTAAATCAGAAATAAAGAGTAAGCCTCAAACTTTTACCCCTTTTCCAAGGAAAGCCTACTTACCTGTACCTGTGAATTAGTCCACTAAGAAGCTATAATGTAGCTTTCATTTTTTTAATATCGTTGAACGCCTAATATATCAATTTTGCTAACATGCACTCTTAGTAATATTTGATTTTCGTAAATGAAGTACTGTCAATTATTATTAATTTTTGATTCGTATTCTTTTATCTTAATTTCAGTTGCTTTATCGTGATGAAAGTAAAATGACAATTAAAAGCTTAATAATGTTTCTTTTCATTAATTTGAGTAATTTTCAAAATAGTTTTAGATTTTCTTAATTTGCTAAAAAAAAAAAAACCTAAAAGACAAATAAATTGTAAACTGATCAAGCCAAAAACTACTTACTTTTGTTAGGACATCAAAGAACACCAGTATTGTTATGATTAATACTTTCGCTGCTGTGGATGTAGTTATACATTTATGGCAAAACTTAAAATTGATTGCCGTCGATGTATATAAATGCATTTTTAAGACAATATGAAATATTGGTTCCTAGCATTTGCGTTATAAACTAATTAGTGCTTAGTGCTATTTCCAAACCAATGTAGGCATCTAGTAACCTACAATACGACCAAGCTGTCTGAATTATTTTTATTATACGATGTGTTAGGATTTCATTTAATTACGTCTGCTCTACAGAGTATCCAATGGGTATCAAAATGGGGTTACTCATGAAAAATCGATGTTTTCGTTTTTAGTCATTTATTTCTTATACATGGCAGTTTCTTATTTCTCCCAAAATTAGGCTAGCACAGCCAGGCAACAATGCTATAACAATGCAGCAGTGAATTAATGTAGACTATTTTCTAACTTCTAACGACAATTAAGACTAAAAATTGATTGATAAGATTATTTGTAAACAGGAAACATTTTTTTTTGTCATGTACATTTGTCATTTCTGTAACTTTATAATTAGACACAATTATGACTAGCGCTTTCTATGCCTGTGTGAATAATAAAACGAAAATAAAAGATTAGTACGATTACAGTATGAATATATAACTGAAATGCATAAATCATTTCTTGTACTAAAAATAAAAGCTTACTAGTACATGCTCCAAATTTTACTCGTCATGTGTCATGAATTATTTTTGCAATGCGATTATTAATATCTAGAAGAAAATGACAAATATAGTAGAGGTTCGAGGCACTACAATAGCCAAAAGGTGTTGTAGATATTTCCATGTTACATTTCTTGGTATTTAAATTAGTTTTTTGGACATCATTATCTAAGTGTAAAAATAATCAAGTATTTTCATATCTGTCACACTCTCTGTGTGTCTGTCTACACACACACACACACACACACACACACATATATATATATATATATATATAAAATAATTGCAACGTTTAAAACATTAATTTAAAACAGTGCTAAATATAAAAACGGAGCAATGAATATTTACAAATGTTATGTTTATATATATATATATATATATATAGTCATCCGCAGACAGATCTGTTTTGCTGTATCACAGCTCATCAGTACGGTTAGACTCCGATTGCTTTTAACCCAGGATTGAAACCCGACCGAATTGGCGTCAGTCGGCGATTCTACCTCTGGGTTATGGACGCTCGCTAGAATGAGGCCGACTTTTAGCGTATCATATATCGTACGCCAATAGCCAGAGTGCTCAAATTCATTACTGAATGAGCGATGCGTAGATGTTAGAGTAGCTACTGTTTTTTCAAAGTCTACCATTCTTCCAGAGTGCTCAGTCAGGGTGTGAAAGCGTAAATAGTCATCCGCAGACAGATCAGTTTCGCTGTATCACAGCTCATCAGTACGGTTAGATTCCGGTTGCTTTTAACCCAGGATCAGGCCAATTTATGCAAGCAACCATTGTAAGCCAATATTTTTATTTTCCTCATCGGAAACGATATCAGCAGGTCATCAAACCGCCCAGATAGATAGATAGATAGATAGATAGATAGATAGATAGATAGACTTAGACATATACTTAAAAGGAAATCAGGCCCTTTCATGAAAACAACTGCTATGATCGAATATTGTATTTTGGCTTTCTGGTATCAGGCCAACAGAACATTATTGGACCAAGATATATAGATAGACAGACAGACAGATAATCTGGTAAACAGGCAAGTATGAAAAGTCCGATAGATAGACACATAAAGAGTTAGATCAGTCTATTCATATCTCTTCATCTGTGCTATGCATTTCATAAAATATAGAGTTATGAACAGCAGAATTCAGCATATATAGATTCATAAAAATATAGTAAGACTCTAAAGTGGTAGGATAACTCTAAATATATATGTATATAAATACATATAGAGCAAATATAAGAAAAAATTAAGGCGGACACGTTGTTTCATGGGAAATCGGAGTATAGGCCTTCTTCAGGCGAACCATCATCAGCTTGTCTTTATTATACAGAATATTTTACAAGAATTTTACACGATTCGTTTAAAATCTTCTGTACAATAAAGACGGAAGCTGATGATGCTTTGCCTGAAATAGGCCTTTACACCGATTTACCATGAAATAACGTGTCTGCCTTAATTTTCACACAGACACACACACACACACACATATATATATATATATATATATATATATATATATATTTAATACAGGTTTCGTTGAATAATATAGACAAGTTTTGGATCCTACACAAAACGGTTCCTACACAAATTAAATAGACAAAACTTGACTATATTATTCAACGAAACCTGTATTAATGAAAAAAATGCTGCCAAAATACACACACAATATATATATATATATATATATATATATATATATATATATATATATGTGTGTGTGTAAACACAAACTTATAACTATACTCGTTTCGAAAAACCTTCCGGGTATTTACGTGGAAGGATAAAATGGTTTTAAAAAAAGAAAGAGCTAAACACATGGACATCAGCCAAAGGGATTCGGACCGAGTCAGCAACTACCCCAAAGAAAAAACCCGAGACGAGTAATCAACTAACAAAAAAAGCGCTCAATATTAAAGCAGAGCAGAATAAGTAAAGTATACCTAGTGAGCCAAAAAACCTACCAAAGTTTCACCTAAGCGAATCGTCAGGGAAAGCTGGATCCAACTTTCCTTGACGATCCGCTTAGGTGAAACCTTGGTAGGTTTGTTGACTTGATAGCTGTGGTGTTTTAAATGTCGGAATATGTTAGAATTTTCATTTAAGTGCAATGTAAGTTTCCGCGAAAGCGAGTTAGTAGTATGTCCAATGTAGTTATTATTTAGTTTGTTAGAGATACATTCTCGAAAGGGGCATTTAAATTTATACACTACATTGAACAAAAAACCCACTATCACCATTCCTTCTCGGCCTACAGCCATGTGCGACACAAAAAATGGACCTGTCTAATTTTGTCTGTATAACTCCACTCTGTTAATAATAATTTAAATGTTCTATGTTCACTGAACATTAAATGTTCATCCTTTGATAATGGCTTATGTAAGCCGAAAGTTCAGACCTGATAAAAAATCAACAATTATTGCGATTTGTTGTCGTCTTTCCATGACAATACTAATCAGATCATACGAACGGATATAACACAAAATAAATAGACAGAACTTGTTTATATTATTCAATGAAACCTGTATATATATATATATATATATATATATATATATATATATATATATATTATAAATTATATTTTAGAACATGTACATAATTTTTTCTATATATGTCCTCTTCTCTTCATCCATATGGTTGTTTCAGTATTTGGACTCAAACACATCCTCGGGAGAAGTAAAGAGTAAGAGTTTGGAATCATTCTCTGTTTATATTTGGTTCGTTGTTGTCGTGGGGGTTGGTTGGGGTTGTTGATAATTAAGTGAATGTGACATTCGTTTTGACATTTAGACTTTTGAAAATCCTGGTGTGTAAGTTTGATATTGTTGATTAATGGTATTATTCTTGGAATGTACGTTTTATCGGTCGGGTATATCTTTTGGTTAGAATTTCTAAGAAAACGGCATGTGGAGTGGTCAGTTTTATGGTTGGCTATCGTTTAATTGTTTGATGTCATTTGTTAGCGGACCTAATTCATGTATTTACTTTGATCCTGTGGCTAGGTTTTCACTTTGGGGCTTCTTAGATAAACATGATAGGGGTGGGGTGTTTTTTCTTTCCAATTTTGATTTTTCGGTATGGAATATTTTTTTATTTTATAGGTTTTTTTTAAATATTTTTTAATTTTATATTCAAGTTTGGAGCATTATTGTATTTAGGCGAAGTTATTTCAAGAAATCTAAACTTGTATTTTTAAGTCAATGCAAATTAGCATTTTATCAGTTTTTATATAAAGTTGTATGTTTAATCTTAATTTTAACTTTAGAGGATCGGTTTTTTTTAATATTCTTTTTTCTATAAATTATCGTTTGGAATCCTATTTATTTCTTTTAATTTTTTATACATTTTATTTATTGAGATATTTTTGAGGGTATTAGATCTTACTTTAACCTATTCAGCCTCGCCCTGAATTTCGCGGAATGTTACTCGAACATCACAGAGGATGAAATCAGAATTATCCTGAACTGCAGGAAATCAGTTATAATCCACAACAACGAACAGTGGATTAAGAACTCAAAGGAGAATTTTGATTTATCCATGGGTTCCCTGGATTCTGCAGAAGTTTCGGATTTAACCGGATTATTTTACTGTACAACTTAACTGCACATAAGGAAATAGAAACAAGCAGGATAAGACTGTATAGGGACGACGGACTGATGATAATTGATAAATCTACTGGAGGTAAGGTTGATAAAACCAGAAAATTACTCCATAGAATTTTTAAATCCTTTGGCCTTAACGTAGTGATTAACCACAATATCAAGCAGGTAGACTTCCTAGACATAACATTAGACCTAGTATCGAACACTTTCCAACCTTACATGAAAAACAACGCTAACCCAATATATATAAACCCCAACACTAATCACCCACCATCCATTATTAAACACATTCCATCATCAGTTGAACGTCGCATTAACACACACTCATCCAACAAAGAGATATTTGATAAGCACAAGGTAATTTATAATAGAATACTTAATGAAAGCGGGTATAAATTATCAAAAATCAGTTTTGTGGAAAAATTCAAAAGTCCAAAAAGCAAAAATAGAAGCAGGAAAATAATATGGTATAACCCTCCATTCAACCAATCAGTTAATTTCAAGCTGGGACATAAATTTCTTAAATTAGTAGAGAAGCACTTTCCCAGAAATAACCCTCTGGGCAAAATCTTTAATAAAAATACCATAAGATTAAGCTATAGCTGCTCCAATAATCTAGAAAAAATAATCAAATGCATAACACTAAAACATTAAAAATACACAGCAAAAATAAATCCAACACTAATACAACATGATATCAACCTCTGTAACTGTAGAAACCCCAACCAATGCCCCATGGCCAATAAATGTCTGGCGAAATATCTGATATATATGTGTTCGATTTCATCCTTAGAAAATCCTAGATGAAAAATATATATTGTAACACCCCAACGGACGGTCCCAACAATTTCTCCGGCGGCCGTTCTCCACGCTGTGATGTTTACCGGGAGTTTGTTGAAAATGTCGGAGCCTCAAGCTGTGGGTACAAGATTAAACTATAAGGAACGAACTTCCACAACTTGGATGAGTTGAAAGGATGCTTTATTTCGTTTAGAGTTAGCCTTTTCGGTTGGGGCAGGTGAATGCGACACGCAGCTCTAACTCTAGAGATGGAGATCAACAAATCCGAACTGACCGAAACAAGACGGACGAAGGTTCTACTTCAAGCACGCGCCCGACTGAACTAACTGGAAACTAACTGACTGACTCGGAAAAATTACCTGAATTTATTTAAAATTGATCCGGAAATCCGGAAATGCTTTAAACCACCGGTTGATAAGCAATTGGCGACTGCAAGTCCGAAATTTCAGGGCACTTAAATTTTCCTTCTTTTGATGTGTAAATATCCCGCAGACATCCAGTCTGTACTTAGCCTTAGTATTTTTTTTCCAGGATTTTTTTAAAATCTTTTTTTTTCTTAATAAAGCTTCCGCCGGAAAATTCTTAATGTGTGGTTAAGATACAGTAAAAGACAGCCTTTGACCTGGTCATTAAAAAAAACAACTATTTTCTGAACTTTATCTCTTATCACATTAAATCACCGAGTCAAAAGTCAAATATTTACCGGAAGAGTGGTAGGATTTAAAACAGTAATCTGATACTCTTTTCTCTTCCACAATTTTCCTCATAAAAAAAGAAGCGTTTATTTATTTATTTTTTCTCTTTTTCACTTTTGTTAAAACAAAACATGTTTTTAATCTATTTTCTATTCTTAACCATTTTCTATTTTAATCTGTTATAATAAAATATATATTTTACAAAGCACCTTAATATACGCCTAGTTATCGTGTCATAATATTGGGAATACCATGAAAGTATTTAAAAAGCGCTTTTACAATCACCTCTCATCCTTCAATAACAAAGAAAAACAAAACATGACATCTCTCTCCAAACACTTTTGGAAATTAAAAGACGAAAATAAAATACCTAAGGTCAAATGGAAAATTCTCAAAAAAGCAAGAACAGCAAAATCTATAAAAGAACCATGCTTTCTTTGCCTTCAAGAAAAATAGAGATCCTTAAATATATAAATAGTAACAAGCTCTTAAATCAGAGACTCGAAACCACAGTGAACTGCAAGCACATTAGAGACCTAAGCCTACAATCATGCTAAGAAATACTAAGAGTTTGATTAGATATTATTATTATAAAAGATAAAAAATGCTATAGAAAAAATCAATCCAATAAATCCTTAAAGGAAGGTGTAATACCCACAAAAACATCTAAATAAATAAAACGTAAAATTAAAGAAATAAAAAAGCACCCAAACTATCACTAAAGCCTACACCAATAACCTTACTTAACACAATAACCTTACTTAAATACAAAAATATTCCGTAATGAAAAATCAAAATTAAACAAAATTGAAAAAGAATCAAAATTCATATATTCAAAATCAAGATTAAATATACTACTTCAGAATAATTATATCATACACAAAATAAACTGTATGCACACGGAATATTTAACTCTACAATCACACTAAAAATACTGGAAATTTGAATAGATATTTTTATTATAAAAGATAAAAAATGCTATAGAAAATCAATCTGATAATTCCTTAAAGTAAGATCTAATACCCGCAAAAATATATAAAAAATTAAAAGAAATAAATAGGATTCCAAACGATAATTTATAGAAAAAAGAATATTAAAAAAAAAAAACGATCCTCTAAACTTAAAATTAAGATTAAACATACAACTTTATATAAAAACTGATAAAATGCTAATTTGCATTGACTTCCTAAAAAATACAAGTTTAGATTTCTTGAAATAACATCGCTTAAATACAATAATGCTCCAAACTTGAATATAAAATTAAAAAATATTTTTAAAAAACCTATAAAATAACAAAAATATTCCATACCGAAAAATCAAAATTGGAAAGAAAAAACACCCCACCCCTAGCATGTCTATCTAAGAAACCCCAAAGTGAAAACCTAGCCACAGGATCAAAGTAAATACATGAATTAGCTCCGCTAACAAATGACATCAAACAATTAAACGATAGCCAACCATAAAACTGACCAGGTTATGTGCGAAATTTCATAAAATTAAGTAAGTGGAGGGTAACATTTAAATTATATACAAATATTTTTTTAAAAATCTGTAAATAATTTCATTCATTTGTGAATAAATCCTGAAAATATCATTAAAATCAGACAATTATTTGATTTTTACAAGAATTTCCAAATTAATGTGTTTTCTACGAAAAAAAAAACAAAAACAAAACGCGCAAATAAATCAATGTTAGTAGTTAGAGTAGGCGATGACGGAAGACAAACAAGATTTTAACCAAAATTTCCAACGTAGAAAGGATTAAAAAGTTTTCAAAAAATTAATAAAAAATACTTTGGTCTTTCTTCTAAATAATAACATGAACATTTTGACGATAAAACTTTATTTTTGCTAAGTTTGTGGCCTTTTTCATTACGCTATGCTGTTTTTCCCGCGAATTACTAGAGTAACTTAGTTGAATTCAGTATATACAGTTTCAGGCCTATTGTGCAAACAACGACTAGGAGCCATTATTTATTTATTTATTTATTTAGATAGATAGATAGATAGATAGATAGATAGATAGATAGATAGATAAGAATGCTCTATGGAAAGATATGTAAAGGGAAATTGGTTCATGCTTTGCAAGCAAAAACTAGGTTAATATTTTCATTTTCGATATCTGATACGACTTGAACCGGACATAAATAAACCAAGATAGATAGATAGATAGATAGATATGAACAGAAGATTTCAGTAAAGAAAGATTTATAAATGGAAATTTGGCTTTGTTATGGAACAGCGACAGTAATTTAGTATTTTCATTTTCGATCTCTGATATGAGATCGACAGTAAAAAAAAAACTCAGACACCCAGATAGATAGATAGATAGATAGATATAGAAACATGGAAGCCCGCCAAAAACAGATACTTTAAAGAAAACCAGCCCTCCTATACTCAAATATTTTATTTTCGCTTTCAGATATTATACCAACAGAACAGTAATGAACTAATGCAGATATATAGATAGACAGATAAATTGATAAATAGTATGAATAGTGTGGTAAACAGATATAAATAGATTCTGATAAAGTATAAACAATTCATTAATAAAACATAGATAGATAGATAGATAGATAGATAGAAAGAAAGAAACACGTAAGTTCGACAAAACGGACACTTAAAAGGAAATCGGTACTAATACTCGAATATTTTCTTTTCGCTTTCTGATATGATACCAGCGGAATATTAATGAACCAAGGTAGATACACAGACAGCAAATCAATTGATAAATTGTCTGGTAAAATATGAATGAATAATCTGAACGATAGATAGATAGATAGATAAGAATTCTCCATGGAACGATATGTAAACAGAAATTGGTTCATGCTTTGCAAACAAAAACTATAATATTTTCATTTTCGATATCTGATATGACATCAACCAGACATAAATAAACCAAGATGGATAGATAGATATGAACAGCAGATTTCAGCAAAGAAAGTTTTGTAAATGGAAATTTTGGCTTGTTATGGAACACCGATGATAATTCAATACTTTCCTTTTCGATTGCTAATATGATATCGACAGTCAATAATAAACCTAGATAGATATATAAATAGATATACAGATAGATAAATAGATATTAAATTTCAATAGAAATGTAACGAACTATCAGTACACCAGTATTTCGGAGATTCTTTATCGAACTTATATATATATATATATATATATATATATATATATATATATATATAAATAAAGTTAAAATCAACATGTTATTTCAATTGGTTATCAACTATAGCTTATTTCAATGAGTTTCATTAACTCATTCATCAGACCTTACAATATACATTCCATCTGATACAAAAAATTTTTGCCGGAATGAGTCTTTTCATAAAATGAACGGAGAGATAACTATAAAAATAATAATAATAAACATAAAATTACAAACAAACAAATAAATAACAATAAAAGTAATGTTAAAGAGGAGAAAGAAGGAAAGAATTCAAAAAAGAAATAGAGCCCTGATCCAAATATTGGGGTTGGGTCGGTCTGAAGCAGCTTAGGCCGTCATGAAAGGGTTTGACCTCTGAAAAAACCAATTCCTTATTCATTTGACCCCATTAGGCCAACCTACTTACTTATACTAACTTCTCTCCACATATGCATATGTGTACCTTTCTTTCCTTCTTTCTCCTCTTTACCCTTACTTTTATTGTTATTTATTTGTTTGTTTGTAATTTTATGTTTATTATTATTATTTTTATTGTTATCCCTCTCTTCATTTTAAGAAAAGACTCATCCCGGCAAAAATTTTGTACTAGATGGAAGATATATTGTAAGGTCTGATGAAATGAGCTAATTAAACTCATTGAAATGAGCTATAGTTTATAACCAATCGAAATGACGTGTTGTGTTTTCTTTTATAAACTTCATATCGCACTGGTTAACACCCATCGAGCTCTCTATATGGATTTACCAATTAATATTTTATATTAAGGTAATCTTGTTGGATTATCCTCACCGTTTACAGACTAGACACACACACACACACACACACACACACACATATATATATATATATATATATATATATAAGTCTATTCAGCAGAACTCAGCATGCACAGATTCATAAAAAGAAATTAGCCAATTTCTGCAGGGAACGACCACGAGCCGTCATTTTAATTTTCGATTTTTGATATGATATCTATAGGTCATTAATAAAACGATAGATAGATAGATAGATAGATAGATAGATAGATAGATAGATAGATGCAAACACGAATGTTCAGCATAGTCAGTCAATTAAGTGTCATACGTGAGACATGTTTGGGATGATCATGTCTCGAAAATAACATGACTGACTGGGCAGAACATTATCCCGCAGTAGGTTGCCATTGCTTTCTGAGGTAGACTGGTTACCAGCCATGACTATAGAAAACAATCTGTCCTATTATTTAACCCATAACTGGAGGGAAGAGTCGGATTAATACCTTTCACAAGAGTATTTGCGCGTAAGTGAATGCAAGGAATTGAACAGGAATTCGAACTCGGCTTCTCGATTTTTCTTTCCGTATCGATATCCCCTGCACCCCAACGCACGTCTTACATTTACATTCGGCATAGACAGATACTTAAAAAGAAAGTGTGCTTTTTCTTGCAAACAACTACTGTTAAGCAATATTATGTTTTTGCTATTTGATGTGAGTCTAGTGGAACATTGAGGAAACAAGATAGATAGATAGATAGATAGATAGATAGATAGATATGAACATAAAAGTTCAACACAGAAGATTTGTAAAAAGGAAATTGGTCCCTATTATGCAAACAACTGCTCTAATTCAATAATTTCATTTTCGATTTCTGAAATTTTATAAAGAAGTCATCACAAACGCAGATAGATAGATAGATAGATAGATAGATAGATAGATAGATAGATATGATTCTTCAAAGAACGATATGTAAACGGAAATTGTTTTCATGCTTTGCAAACAAAAATTATAATTCAATATTTTCATTTTCAATTTCTGCTATGACATCAACCAGACACAAATAAACCGAGATAGATAGATAGATAGATAGATAGATAGATAGATAGATAGATAGATAGATATTAATAGAAGATTTTAACATAGGAATGTTTGTAAAAGAAAAGTGGGCCTTGTTATGCAAACAACGGCTCTAATTCAATGTTCTTTTTCGATTTCTGATATGTTATAAACAAATCATCACGAACCCAGATGATAGATATGTATATTCTGATAGATAGATAGATAGATAGATAGATAGATAGATAGATAGATAGATAGATAGATATGAACATAAGATTTCAGCAGAGAATGATTTCTAAATGGAAATTTGGACTTGTTATGGAACAACGACAATTACTCAATATTTTCATTTTTGATTTCTGATATGATATCAACAGTCATTATTAAACATAGATAGATAGATAGATAGATATGAAATGTCAGTAGTCTATTCAGCAGAACTTAGCAAATATAGATTCACAAAAAGAAATCGGCCAACTTTTCTTAACAACGACCACGAGCCGTCATTTTAATTTTCGATTTCTGTATGATATCAATCGGTCATTAATAAAATGAGATAGATAGATAGATAGATAGATAGATAGATAGATAGATAGAAACACGAAACTTCGGCATAGAGTGATACTTCAATAGAAATCGGGCCTTTTTAGGTAAGCACCTACAATAATACAATATTGCATTTTCGCTTTCTGATATTATACGAATAGAACAATAATGATCCGATATATATATATATATATATATATATATATATATATATATATATATATTCATATCTATTCATCTGTACTGTACTTTTCATGAAATATGAACACATATGAACAGTACAGTTCAACATAGATACATAAAATATATTAAGATCTATTCATGCAAACAACGGGCCATTATTTTAAATTTCGATTTCTGATATAATATCAACAGTTGATTAATAAACATAGATAGATAGATCCTCTTTACATAAAAAAATATCTATAATTCAATATTTTCATTTTCGATTTCTATGTTATCAACTTATTATCACAAAACCCAAATAGATAGATATGAATAGCCTGATAGATAGATAGATAGATAGATAGATAGATAGATAGATAAACGTTAAGCATAAACGAATACTTAAATGGTAATCAGATCTACATATATATCAGTCTATTCATCTATTCATCTCTGCTATACGCTTCATGAAATATAAACAGATATGAACATTATAGTTCAACATAGATTCATAATTGAAAATCAGCAACGACTACCAGCCATTATTTCAATTTTCGATTACTTACATGATATTATGGTCTTCATACATTCACACCCTCATACATATCCATATTTCAACAAATATTTGTAAAATATGTTTACTCTTTCACTCCTACGCATTTAAAACATGCGTGTTTTCATCCGCAAGGTACGCTATGTTAGCAGGCAGTGATTGGTCAATCCTGACTGGTCATCATGTGTCTACGTGTTAAATCCTATTTTACGCGCAGGAAAAGTTTCTTATTTTTCACGTGTTACTAGCCAGAGAGGGCTCAGTTGCCAGATCGTGGGGACATATTTCTTAGTTTTACCTAACTCACACATGTACACCCGCGCTCAATTGCAGGTAGCAATTAGTGACTCGAATTTATCTCTGACACACACATGCATGTGCATACATATTTCCCAATACAAACTCTAATGGGGACTCAACAACTCAAGAACTGTATGTTACTTTATTCCAATGAATCTTTCATTGACTTTCTTCCAATGAATAGTTTTACTTCTTTTCGTCCAAGGGAGAGAACTTCTCCCTCTATTCACTTACTTCTCTCGATAAATTGTAGTATTTGTTAATAATACATATTTTATTGTTTACTCTGAGCAGTCTGGCGTTGTTATTTATTTCCTGTGTAATGTGTTTGATCGATCGTGCGTCGTATCGAATCATAAATATAAATATTGTAATGGACCTTGAATCCTCTACAATATCAACAGGTCATTAATAAACATAGATAGATAGATAGATAGATAGATATGAACAGAGAAAAAATTGGTAAAAGGAAATTGGGTCTTATTATGCAAACAACGACTATATGCAATATTTTCATTTTCGATTTCTGATATGACATCAGCAGGACATTAATATACCGAGATAGATAAATAGATAGGTATGATTACCCTTAAATTATATATAATTATATATAAATTCTGTCGAGTGCCTTATTGCGGGGAGTCAAGCTTTAGAATTATGCTATAGACCAGCGAGGGGATAATGTGAATGTCACTCATTTGAACCTCTGTCCAGGGTGGAAAGACGGGTGCGGATACCCTAGACGAATCAAATGTGGAGTTGGTGGAGAATATGCGAGCAAAGCTCTCGGCTTTGTCCGCTGAAGTGAGGACCTCAATTTTACTGATTAAAGTGGGGACTAAGGGCTTGCTGTTGTTTAACACATTTTTACAGAGTAGTCAGTAGACTTTGGAGCCGAACTTGCGGAACGCTATACGCTGCTTCATTCTGTCAGTAAACAACATCTTAGCATCATTTAGGATTCTGTTGCACTCATTACGAGCAAAGGCAAAAGGTGCCTATTGTGGTCAGATGTGTGGCTCTGATAAATCCGGCTGAAATGATTCCTGTGGGTAATAGCGGCCGCGTAAGCAGGGGGAGAACCAGAGGGACGAATATGGTTTAAGTGGTAACTTCCTCGCTGGGATGAACGCATTGATGCCTGCTTTAACCCAAGAGGAAACCTCGGATCCAGTCTTCAACGGGAAGACTAAAAACTTTATTCCTAGGAACATTACACTGGAAATTGCGGAACGACTCACAGTCTGCTCTTTGATAGCAGTAAGATATTCTGATGGTCGGATATTCCTGAGAGGAGGGGAAGTGGAAGGAGATATTAAAGTAAACCACAGTATGATCAAAGTTACCAAGAGGGCAAAGCTGTATGACATGGCAAGAGTCAGGGATATAAGTGAAACAGAGATCTAGCAGTGAGTCATGACAATTAGGGTTATTAGAGAAACACGTGAGGAAATCCACAACTTGCGTAAGGTATTCAGTGATTGAACAGTTCATGGTATGGACACCAGCAAGATCTGTGACAGTTTTCTAGCCACTTGGCTTGGTGGGCATTAAAGTCTTCAAACACAAATATATGAGCGAACAGAGATGAAGGAAAGCGGTAGAGAAAGAAAAGATAGCTAACCGAGCTAAGTAGAGAGAGATGGAGACACATGTAGGAATAATCTGGAGTTCAAGTGAAGTCACTCTAGCCAGAGGGAGATGTTCGCTGGCATAAACGCCAAGTCCATGCATATGGACATTGGAGTCCTTCCTAAAAAGAGAAATGTAACTAAGGATATAATAATCAGAGGAATGAATAGAAGGGTCAAGTTTAGTTTCACAGGGAGTTAAGATGTCAAGTGAGTTTGCGTGGCAGAATGATTAACGCTGTAAAAGTTGGTACCGATACCACAGATGTTCGAGAAAGAAATGTTAACAGGTTTAGGGGATTTTTGTTTCTCTAGTTTAGTTTATTTTTTATTTTGTGAGATGTCATAATTAGAGATTTTGTGGTAAGTAGAGGCCTAAAGTAGTAGTATCAGTCGGTAGTCAAATGCAACATGTATAGGAAGGTAACTGGCGTAGACTGCAGTATAACGTGGCCTCAGGGTTGCCCACCGGAGGTACTTACAAAGACACTCATTCATGCGCACCATGGTACTACATTTATCCTAAAGATGTGTTTCGAAGTAATAATACATACTTTTTCTTTCGTTTTTCAGGTCACTTATACCTGTACTCCTTTCCTTAAGTCAAAATTAATTTGTACTAGTGAATATTGGATGTTACTGATTTTTATGAAGTTAAATACTTGAACGTCTTATCATTAAAAAAGAAGTTAATATCATCAGGGAACACATTCAAAATGTGGTTCGAAATCTAAAAAATTAAAAACTAAAACATTATTATTTTGGATAGTTGCGATACCCAATTTCGATTTAAAATTTTAATAATGATGCAATTTAAAATATATTGACACATTAAATATACCACGTATGATTTTCTTAAACTTATGTTAATTATTTACATAATAGATTATGCCTCATGTTAGTCAAAAGCTCAGACACGGTAATTATATCGATTTTGAAATTTTCGTACATCAGCAGTAGCCAGTTGTGCGAAAGATCATTTGCAACTTTGAAAAAGATGTCGAAACTTAATATACATTAAATATCTAAAATTTTCAATAAAGTATGTTTAAAAGAACAATTTTGGTCTAATTACATATGAATCTGATGATATGAAATTAAGATGCTGTCTGAAGAATCCAAAAAAGTGAAGCATAATACTATTTTCAAGTGCAAATAGTTTTTCTATATAATTTTACTTTCATCATTTTACAATTGTCTAATTTTTATTCAACGGTAGATCAAAATGAAAAACAAAATTAAAATTCTGAATTATGTCCCGTAACTAGTGATTCATGATGAATGCTATAAGGAAGATAACAGAAGTGTAACATCCCAAAAGGAAGAAATGGAGCCAAAATTGTGGTGACCATAATGATTGGACATTTTGACTAATTTACTCAAACTGAAATTATTTCTACCTGTTCAATAAAATGTTGATATCATTGTATTAGAAATACAGAAAAGATAAAGAAATCACGTGGAATAATTTAAGGGTTTCTGACTGAGCTGCTAATAGAGATCTTGGATAAAATATATACCCTATTGCATACGTATACAAGAACGGTGGGACATGGTTACATGTGCGTTTGTTTGAAAGAGTCGGTGCGTGTATTCCGTTCTTACTGTGGACGGTGGCACCATAGTCTGCTGCGGTCACTTTATAAATTGTTCAATGCTCCAAGTCTATCATTGCTTTTGCCTACATGAATGTGATCTTGAATGTCAGCAACTAGTGTGACGCGGATTTTGGTTGCATTTGTGAGTTTGTGAATAGCCATTGTTGGGGTCAGATTCGTGAATTTTATCCCGTTTTCCCTAAGAAATTGGCCCAGAATTATATTATTTAATTATTCCCAATTGTCCCAAAAAATACACGTGATCTATCTACTACTACGTCTGCGCAATATTTTGGCGGTATCTACCTAAATAATGAGGTTTAATAAAAGAGCCTTTCTCATTTGTATTGTACGGTTTAATTTGTGTTTTAAGATATAAGCATTTTATTTTTTTATAAGTATTTTTTAGGAAATTTTTAATGCTTATATAGCTATTGTCAGTTGAAAATGCTTCTCTCAAGTTTAAAATGAATAAGTTTATAATTAAGTTTTATTGTGTGAAATTTATTGCATATTTTCTTGGTTATTTTAGTGGACACGACAAAATAAATATAAAAATAAGTTTTTAGCTGTTTTAGTAATTCTGTGGAGGTAACTGATAATTTCTACTGCTACCTTTGTTGCTTATTCTTTCAAATAAAAGGGCAATGGATAAATTGTCGTCTACATTACGCAAAAATAAAAATAACGCAGATATCTCATTGTAACAGATATATTTAGGAAAATTATGCAAAAACATCTTGAAATACTAAACAGTAAGTTTATTCAATAAAATTACCATTAGCACCAACCACGGCCTCCAGACAACTTCGGAATTTCCTAGACGGTGTTCTTTTAAGTTGGGGAATGCTGCCATAATCCTTGCCTTCAGTTCATCTTTGGTAATACAAGGAGTTTTGTTGGTCTCTCGCTCAACTGCACTCCACACGTAATAATCAGGTGGGTTGCAGTCTGAAAGGTCAGAGGTAAGGGATGATGTGGTTGCAGAAATTGTCCTACAGCCACGTTCGGGTTCTCCTGTTTGTGTTGCATGTTGTAGAGTCCTGTTGACAGACATAAGGTCTTCCAGCAGACTCTCTCTTGACCCAGGGCGGCACTACTTCCTTAAGGTAGCTGATGTAGGTTTAGTTGTTCTTTTCTTATCAAAATGATATTTCCCAGCTGTCCTACCTTCGTAATGACTATTAAATTCCTCCAACACTTTCAGAATCCTCTGCATTGTCCTCAGATTGACACTCTAAAACTTTTAAATGTTTGTATTGGAACCTCCGGCAAAAATGCCAAGCAGTACAGCAGTACATGCGCGAAATTAAAAATATAAAATGGTGACAATTTACGCCACACATTCTGTATTTGTACTAACAATAACTAGACATTTGCAACGAATTAGAAAGGTTTTCAATAGGTACCTTCACCCATTTTCGATACCTAAGTTTTATATTGAATTTTAAAAAATAAAAAATACGTTTCTCTGAAGATTTAATTTGGACTTAATTAAAAGTTAAACGATTAAATTTACTATTTCAAGTAAGCAAAGTACGCTAGTGTATTTCAAACAGAAATTATATTCACTGTAATTTAAAATTTTGAAATGTTTAACAATTTTTCAAGTCTTCAGCCATTTGTAAGCGATCAACACATTTGTAAACAAAAGTATATTCTCTGTTTTAAAAGTCTTTCAAAAATAAAATGTACATCTGTGACACTTATTTTTGGAAAAATTTTTATGTCATTAAATTTAAAATAAAAGTAATTCTTAATCAGGGTGTTCCGAATCGCTGACCTTTCAAGTAGGCGATCACAGCCCCTGTCATAAATCAATTTACAGATCTGGAAGTATAGTTGACCAGAATTGACATAATACAAGTGATCATTTCGTAAGGGGATCAACCCTTGAAACACGTAACCTTTTAAGGATAAGTGTATTATAACTTTCCATATTTAAAAACATTTGCAGTTTAACATAAAAGTTTTTTTTATTATTTTAAAAATCTTAATGCTAAATGACTTGTATTAAGCTTCTCAATTGTTGATTTGTAACTAAAGTCTTTACTTTATAAATTAATAAACAAAGATGCCAAGTGACTGGAAGAATTTTAAAAGATATTTGAAATTTTATAAATTATCATAATTAGCAAAGAAAAATATAAATAAATCTTATAAAAATTCGTTATTCATCGAATTTTTTATAATCTGCATATGTTATCTTTATTATTTATAAAATCAATAACAATTTATCGAAATTAAAAATGACAGTTTTAATGCATTTTTTAAACTATTCAGAGCAGACTTTTGGAATAGTGGTTCCGTAGAAAATTAATATCTATCTATCTATCTATCTATCTATCTATGATCTGCACTCCCCAAGGAGTTCTGCATTTAACAAATAAAAAATTTGGGATCAATACTGAATTTCTAGAAATTTCATTAAATTAATTGGATTGGGGTGAAACAGATGTAAAAATATATTTTCATCAAGATTCTCTAAAAATAATAATTGTATAAATAACTTAATTCGTTTGTAAATAGGTTCTGAAAGTTTCATTAAAATCAGACAATTATTTGATTTTTGCAAGAATTTCTAAATTAATGTCTTTCAACGCCAAAAAGATGACTTGTTTAATATTACGTTTGCCATACTAGTAACCTCTAGTAAACATCAGGTGAATCGGTGATGAAAAAAAATAATTAACCAAAATTTCGAAAGGATAAAAGAAAATGTCAATAAATAACAAACTTTGATTTTTCCTCTTAATAATAGCACAAGCATTTTGATGATAAAAAATTGTTTTTATTAAGTTTGAACCCTTTTACCATCATGCTATGCTGTTTTTTCGGTAAATGTGTAGAGACATTTAGTTTTCAATATTGAGATTTTCTCTTAGCATAAATAAAGTTAAAGCAAACTAATTAAATGTTAAGAAATCAGAATATTTTTAGTGCTTTTGTATCGAGCAAAATTTTTGTTGCTTAGTGTCTTGTGTGTGAACTAAACAATACTTCAAATCCAAAATCTGAAAGCACTTATAGTACATATCTGTATATGACGGTCTTTGAACCTTTAAATAAATTATCCCCAAACCTGAGTGATCTTATAGACCAAATATAAAAGATGAACTTAACAAATTAGGTTCTTGAGGAATGGTTCCTAAAATTGTTCTACCTGCCGACCCCTTGTTTCCCAGGTCACACCTATAGAGTCTCCCTACATATGAAAACACTTATTTCTTTGTATTAGAGATACAGCAACTCTAAAGCAACAGCTAAACTAGTATTTTATATATACACATGAATTTCGGCTTTTTTAGATGACATTAGATAAGATGTCGCTAGACAACAGCCATGGCGATGTAACTACAACTAAAATGTTAGTGTATAGAGCTCTTGCAGACGTCTTATGCTTCATATGGCTGACATCTGTCTAGATCACATCCTCAAGATACAAACAAAAGTTCGCACTTTTAATTTCGGACAACAAAATAAAATAATACCATACATTCATATTTGACTTTTATGTTAATGTTTGTTCATTAAAAGAAGAAGACATTGTTTTTTAAGTGTGACAATGATTTTTTATATAGATTTTGTTAAAGAAAAGCACTTGACCTTAATGTCACTCTGTCTCTCCTTACACACCTTGTTTTTTCTTATTACTCCATGAATCTTATCATACAAGAGGTAATTTTCTAAGCGCATATTAGATGTGGCATAATGCCGAAAGTATGGGACATCCAGTGAGGATCGAACTCACTATAATGATTCTAGCGAGACAAACTTGCTAACCATTACACCATCTTTATCATACAAGAGTGGGGGGTAATTCACTTTGGGAATTCTAGGTTTAAAGTGTTGTCAACTGTAATGGATAACAACATAAAACTCTTACAAGTCCTATGGTCAGTGGTTTATCTAGAATATGACCCAACCGTAGCTTTTGTATAATTTCCCACTCATCTCAACAACATACCGAAACTGATGTTGAGTTTACTAAATATATCTGGGCGATTTTAGTAGAACCTGTATTAGGTACAGATATTTATCCAACATTAAAACAAAAAAAATACAGACGTCAAAATAGAAGTAGTAAGAAACGTTTTATTTTATGCAAAAAGAAGCTAACAAAGTTAAGAAATGTGTTGCACGCCTTCTCTCCAACCCCGAAAAAGAAATATAGCGAATATTACAAAAGTTTATCCTTACAAAATCCAGCACATTATTTTGCAGACGGTGATGTTTTTCCTACGTGTCCAGGTTGCGTCTTCTTTTTATAGAGTCTACCCAAAACTGTTCACCATCCAAACTAGTGCGTCACTCAGTGGCCGTTAATGATTAGCTAAGCCCATTTCCTAATAAAGACAGATACCCAAAACTGGAAAACATCAACAAAATGTAAAGTAGGCAGCGCCATTCCATTTTCGATACCTAAGTTTTAAAATAATTGAATTTTAAAAAAATAAAACGTATTTTCTTGAAACTTTAATTTTAGCTTAATTGAAAGCTAAATGATTCAATTTACTATTTCCACTAAGCAAAATATTCTGGTGTACTTCGAACAGAAATTATATTCATTGGAATCTAAACTTTGAGATATTTAAAACATTTTCAATTTTTTGGCCATTAACGATCGACACATTTGTAAACAAAAGATATTCTCGGCTTCAAAACTCTCGCAAAACTGAATTATAACTCACTCGTTATTTTTGGAAAATTATCAAATTTAAAGCTAAATTATTCTGATTTGAAGCAAATATTACTTGTTTATGGCATGAAATTTAGAATAAAAGTATTTCTTAAGCACAAATGTCTGACTCGGTGACCTTTCATGTAGGCGATGACAACTCTTGTTATGAATCAATCTTAAAGTACCGTGACCAAAAATTGACATCACCCAATTTAAAATTTCGTAAGAGGAACAACCCTTGAAACATGTGACCTTTTAATGATAAGTCTCTTAAAAGTGTCCGTAGTAAAAGACAATGTGCAGTTTAACATAAATAAAAATTGTTTTTAAAATCTTAATTCGAAATGATTTGTATTAAGTTTTTAAATTTTTGATTTGTAAATAAAGAATTTTTTAATGAATTAATAACCGAGGACACTGAGAAACTTTAATTAGCAAAGAAAACATTAAAACAATTCTTACAAAAAAAAACCATTATTCATCGAAGTTTTTTCTTCTTCAAAATATGATACACTAAATTTATATTATTTATAAAATCGATTTAAAGTTTGTCTACATTAAATTCCTTGCATTCTTTGCATTCACTTGGGAAAGGTATTAATCCATCTCTTCCCTCCAGTTATGGGTTAAATAACAGGACAGATTGGGTTCTATAGCCTTGGTTGGCAACCAGTCTACCGCAGAAAGCAATGGCGACCTACTGCGGGATAATCTTCTGCCCAGTCAGTCATGTCTCTTTCGAGACATGATCGCTAAAAGCGTGTATCACGTATGGCACTTAACTGGCTGAAATTAAAAATAGCTTAGTTTTAATGCATTTTTGATTTTACTATTCGAAGCAGATTTTCGGAAAAATGGTTTCGTAATTAAAAAAGAATTACATGATTTACATTCCCCAATGAGTCCTGCATTTAACTAATAAAAACATTGGTATATAGATAATGTATTTCCAGAAGTTTTAAGCAATTAATTGAAGTTAGTAACAGATGTAAAAATATATTTTTACCAAGATTTTCTAAAAATAATAATTGCGTAAATAATTTAATTCATTTGTGAATAAGTCCTGAAAGTTTCATTAAAAGCAGGCAGTTGATTTTTGCAAAAATGTTCAATTTAATGTAACGCAAAAAAAAAAAAAACATGACTTGCATAAATTACGTTTTCCATAATTGTCACATTGCCTAAACATAGCGTGAATCGTTGAGAGGAAACAAAAATAAAAAAACAAAACAAAACACAATTTAACTGAAATTTCGAACATGTTAGAATGTTGGAAATTATACAAATAGTAACGGGTCTCCTCATTGGATGATGAATCCACCACATTGTTTTTAAGACAACCCTGTTGATTGGCTGAATTAAGCCGACCTCGTTTTGAAATTTTGGCGGACCTTAGAACGGAAAGGAAGAATTCCGGCCTCTTTGGTCAGCCGGCTCCGACAGACACGGTCGCATTAGCACCGCTACTGACTTATACGTTGCCGCGGGGCCTACAATAGGCGCCCACATGTCTCTCTATCTTCTATTCAGAGAGACTCTCTCTAAGACCATTATACCTTTTAAGGTATCTTTATTAGGCAAATGCCTTACCTTTGTTAGAGAAAACTTCTCTAAGAATTCTTCATGGCGAGTACATCGACCCTGTTTCGACCGTATGGAAACTGCTGAAGGAACCAGACTACAGAAGAATAATTCCTGGACGTCGCTGAATTTCGCAGCTCCACTCGCAACTTCACCACCTTCCAAGACCAGGCCGAAGCCCTTCAAGTATCCGGAAGGAAACCAACTAGCGCCTCGAGAAGAGACCTCTATAACAAGCTAAGCAGTTAGCTGCAAAAAGTCAACATATTTTTGCAAGGCCAATAAACTTGTTGTTTAAAACCAGGTATGTCTTGTTCTATTTGTTGATATCCATCCACTGCTTGAGCTCTGAGCTATGTGAGAGTAAATTCTCACAAGAAAGGATAACTTTTTTAAATAATGACAACAAAATTAGATCTTTCCTCTTAATAATAGCATAAATATTTTGATGCTAAAACTTTGTATTTATTAAGTTTGAGCCCTTTTGACATCATGCTACGCTGCTTTTTTTCGGCAATTGCGTAGACGTACATAGAAAAAGGGATTTTAATTTGTATACTTCGTTTTGAATGAAGGCGAAAATAAAAATAAAGAAAGGAATTGAAAATGCAGTTAAGAAAAATTTAAAAAAAATCGCAACAACAACATAAAGAGATTGAAAAAGTTATCTAAAATAATTAAGAAAAAAAATGTTTTTTCAGTAAATTAATAACATCTTAGGATAAAATGTTGCTCCATCAATACTAAAGTCACTATGAACAAATACAAAACTGAAACGGAAATTCGTAAGTGTAACCTAAAAAGGTTCATTATTAACTAGGAAATCCAGTAAACATCGGGTTTTCCTAATTAAATTTTCTGATGAATCACACATATTAACTCTAAGGTTAGGGGGTTATTTCGTTTCTCGTCGCAAAAGTAAGAAGTTTTTGTTTGCAACATTTCTAAATAAAACGTACAAAACAATCTTTCTGATGCAGATTGTGTGTATTATTCTATAAATTACTGCCAAAAAGCATTTTCTGCGTAAATAAGCACTTTTGTATTTCACAAGTTTTCACATACCGATGAAACTAGAGACTAAGTCAGCTATTGAAGGGAGTGACAATCCAAGTAAACAAATGTTAATGTAGTTAGAATTCCTGCTCAATGAAATAAGACATAATTAAACATGCTACAAGCTGTTTACAAGCAGCAGTCGTGCTTCGCTGCAAGGTTGTGGCCTCTCACATGGCTTTTACATATTAGCGTAAGTACCACCATTAATTCACCGAAAAAAAAAAAAACAGCATCGCGTAAAGAAAAAGCTCCCCTAATTAATAAAAAGTTTTACCCTCAAAATGTTGATGCTATTATTAAAAAGAAAGATGAAAGTATTTTTTAACTAATTTTCATTTTTTTAATAGTTTCTAACACGTTCGAAATCTTGATTGAACATCTTTTTATTTTTGCGTGCGGTATATCGTTTGTTCTTAAATTCGGCTCGTGTCATCTGTTTTTGTTGTGCTCATATAAATTAAACTTTACCTCAAATATTTGTTTACACTATTTTGTTTCGTAGTTTTTTTTGTTTTTTTTTACCAAATAAAAATATTCTTTTAGTTTTAAACTTTTCTTAATATGTAGGGATGGTCGACCATTTCGGGCGCAAGGCCAGTACAGAAACATAGCCGACAATCCCAACATAGATATCAGAGGGTTGAAAGAATAAAAGTGTTTCGTTTATAAAATAAATAGAAAATAGAATTTTATTAACTGAACAGAATAACATCAATTTGAAAGAAGTGAAATTCTTAACTATGTAAACGTTCAAAGAAAAAGTGTACTGTAGTAGGAAGTTAAAGGAATCAAGTTGGAAGTAGCAGGTCATGAGTGTATGCAAAGATTAATATAATTAAGGATAGTAATGAAGTCTGTGTTCCTTTCCTTTTTTCATGGCCGACGAGAATTAATAAAAAAAAAAATTAAAAAAACACAATACAACTTTTTCTCAATGTCCAAAATTACTGCCTGCTACTATGTCTAGAGGTAAGACAATCAGTGTCTCCGCATGCTACCCTTTCCTTTTCTCTCTGCTTAGCAACGATGGACGTGCCTGTTAGCGCGTGGGAGAGGATTTTCGCGTCTTAACGTCCTGGGCTGAACCTTTATCCACTGCGTCTCGAGCGGATCTCTCTTCTTTCAAATTGGGAGTCTGTTTGTTAAAAATCGTTTGATCTGGCGCGGGGTATGTTGGATTAGGGGTATTTTTCCCTCCAAAAAAATGTCAATTTCGTATATGTGGTTTTAATTACCTGTTACGATTTCTCACTGGTGTCTGTTGGCCTTGGAGACAAAGATTTGTTGATTTTTGTATATTCACATGCCAGCGTTAATTATAATCCCTCTCATCACGTCGGTGATCCTTTTCAAAGCTAGCCGATAGGTTGACCTGATTCAGTCATCATCGCTTCCCTGATTAGAAAAAGAATGAAAGAAAAACAAAAAGAAAGAAAGAGAAACAGTTCTCTTCTCTTGGCGAGGTGGATTTCTCAACTGGGTTGTGTTCATTTGCTGTCATATAGATCAATCTCATTTCATGAGTGCCTTGTGTCTCGCCCCTCTCTCTGTACCAACCACCCCTTGCGCCTGTTCCTCTCTTTCTTTTTTTCTAATTCTTCCCAAGAAAAAGAAAAAATGTTCACACATTGAGTTATTCTTCAACTATCTATGTCAGGGTTTGAATCCATGGTCCGTCGATACTATTTTAACGTGGGTGTATAAAGAACATTTACAGTGTCACACTGAAAGAGTTTAACAACTTTAGTTAAGAATGAAGCTCAATCTACTGCTTTGGATATCTCAAAAGCATTTAACGAGGTTTGTCATGCAGTTCACAAGTTAAAATTTTAAGATATTTTTGGACAAATTTTGGATCTAACTCAACCTTCTTTTTCAAATCGCAAAATTAAAATTATCCTGAAGGGTCACTCTTCAAGATCTATTATGTCCCCAAGGATACTATGTTTAGATCTACGTTATTCTTAATTTTCATCATGACCTTCTCGATGTAATTAGTTTTCACAAATACCATATAACCTGTTGTTAACTGAATCAAGAAATGACTTCTTAACTTTAATGTCTTCAAACTGAAACTGCTCTCTTTTAATTGTCTTAGTGAACATTTTTACCTTCCATTTGTATGACTGATGCTAACCTCCAGGAGAGTGATTATTTGCACCTTTGCGGGCTAATGTATACTGCTGATATGAATTAGAATGATTATATTGAATCAATTCTTAAACCAGCTATGAGCAAAGTTGTGTTGGTGCTAGACAAGCTTTCCCGTCAGAATCTATCTAAACATTTATACGTCTTTCATTCATCTCTGCATTGAATATCACTGCCACATCTGATTTGGGGCTTCTTTTATGTAACTAGAGATCCTTGATGAATCAAAAAATTAATCTGCATTGTTATCAGTCCTAAGCTAGTATCATGGCTTCAGTCACTCTCCTATCGTCATAACATAGTTTCCATGTGCCTATTCTATAAAGATTTTCATAGTAATTTTTCTGATGAGCTTTTCTTTTTGATACCTCAGTATGTACTATACTAAAAATGTTGAACAATAAAAATACAGATGAACTGGTACTAAGTGTCAGTGGTAAAAAAGAATATTCACATCATGCATTGTGCTGATTGTAATCCTGAAATACATAAACTTGTATACTGAGGTCCTTAAATAAAAGAGTAAACAAATGTTAAAAATCCTGAAAGCCACAATCATAGTTTAAAATAGTGAAATGCAAAATTTCAGAAAATATTGTAAAGGCTGCAATTATAAATGACGAATTCAAAAGATAAATTAATAAGAATTATATTTGTTTAGTTTACAAATTAAAGTTATTTAAGTGAAGCGACTGTTGCAACTTTTCAAAACAATAGAAAAATCTGAATTTCGTGTGTTGGTAAAGCATTGCTTTCTGATGGAAAAAATACTGTTCAAGCAAAGCAATGGCTTGATAAGTGTTATTCGGACTCTGCTCTGCCGGAAACAACAGTTAAGGTGTGATATACTGACTTTAAATGTGGTTGTACAGAAACAAATGATGCTAAACGCTCAAGTCGCCCAAAATTGGCAGTTGTCCCGGAAAACACCGAGAAATCTAGAAACTCGTTAAGTTGCATGAAATAGAAGAGTTGAACATATCAGAAGGCAGTGTATTCACCATTTTTCATCAACATTTGTCAATGAGAAAACTGTGTTCAAAGTGGGCGCCGCGTTTGCTCACAGTCGATCCAAAACAACAACGCGTCGACGATTCAGAGCGTTGTTTGCAACTGTTTCAACGCAAGAAAAAGTTTTGCGCAAATCCAAATGTTTGGGGGAGTAATTTTTAATCACATCTATAAAAGAAAATTAAAAGTGAAACCCTGATAAACATTGGCTATTAGTGTGTGGAATATATATATATATATATAACATGTCAATAAATCCTGGGCCTTACCGGTTTACTTTTGACTAGATAGATAGATAGATAGATAGATAGATAGATAGATAGATAGATAGATAGATAGATAGATATGAACAGAAGATTTCAGTAAAGAAATATTTGTAAAAGGAAATTTTGCCTTTTTATGGAACAACGACGATAATTCAATCTTTTCATTTTCGATTTCTGATATGATATTGACAGTCAAAAATGAAAACCCAGATAGATAGATAGATAGATAGATAGATAGAGAGATAGATATGAAATATATATATATAACATGTCAATAAATCCTGGGCCTAACTAATCTTGAAGGAGGAATGTCCTTCTGTGATTTGCTTGTCTCGATTCTCCTCATTTCCTAGGTTGCTGAAAGTCACATACTTGGTGTTTAGGTTCGTTGGTCTGCTGAGATGACGGGAGAAGGACTATAGTAGAAGGGATGCTCTGTATATACTGAGGACCTCACAACTGCAGGAATTTTCCGAGGAGCTGAACTTTCTCAGGAACCCGCTCGGGAAATCTATGCCCCATAGAGTTCTCATCTTGGAAATATTTTTGGATCAGGATGGGTTAATACTATCCGGTAGTCATATAATTTTGGATTCGAAGTGAAAAATCCCGTTGCTGGGTAAAAAATACCGTCTTAACCGGCTTATCATCCTGGAATGTCACAATAGATGTTCCTATCTAGGAGTGAACTCGAACCTGGCGGAGGTCAGGCGGAGTGGTTACTGGGTCCGTCAAGGAAGACAGGCAGTCAGGAGTATCTTAGCATCTTCTTTCCAGTGCAAAAGATGCAACTCCAGATCAGTGTTACCAGGCAACATGGCCAGTCTACCGGCTTCTTGCGTGGAATTTGGGTTTCCATTTAAGAACACAGGAGTCGACTACATTGGACACTTTTGGATGAAAGAAGGATCCACGGAAAAAAGATGTACTTGTTATTGTTCACTTGCCTTTACGTGAGGACAGTGCATATCGAGGTGGTCCCTGAAATGAGCATTCTGTTCTTTTTTCAGGCCCTTGTCAGGTTTACGAACTTGTATGGCGTCACTGAGTCGCTTTATTGTGATAATGAAAAGACATTTTGGGGTAGCGGAAGATTGTTCAGTCGCCTTTCTCTCATGCAAAAATATGAACTAAGTTTGGTTACTGCAAACATTAAGCTGAAAATTATTCCTTTGTTTTCTCCTTGGTATGGAGGTACCTGGGAGCGCAACATCCAAACATTGAAATCGTGCTTGTATAAAGTTATCGGCAGGGGTATAGTCGATTATTTTTCCTTTTTGACGATAGAGAGCTGTGAACGACCGACCTCTAACATACCAAGAATCCCCGAGAGACAATCGATTGCCTTCATCCTGAATATGTTCTTGAGATCCGATAAATGACCAGGATTATTGCTGCAAGACGAGATGAGCTCCCTACTAATGCTCCTCTCAGCCGGAAAAGGTTGATTGAAAGCATTGAGCTCCGGAATAAATGCTTGGACTATTTCCCTGAACTTTGGTATAAGGAGTATCTTCTTGAACTTAGAGGGAGGAATCCAGGACGATCCAGGGTACCATTCCAGAACCGCCATCGAAAGAACGATGTAGTTGTGGTCAAAAGCCCTTTTATACCACTCCCCTTTTGGTTAATGGGCGCTATTGTCAACCTCCTTCCGGGAAAGGATGGTGTTGTAAGATCTGCTCGTTTCAAGCAGGGTGATGGACATGTAATGGTCCACACCTTGAGACACTTATATCCTATGGAGATTTCCCCTAGTTACAATGAACCGGGTGAAATTGAATCCAATTGTCTTGCATCCTGCCCCGCAGTAGCCTCTGTTACTAGCAGTAACATAAACAGTGAACTAAATCGTGCTGGCTCACCTGCCTAGGAAGAAAACACCATTTGGCTGTGCCCTGCTTGTGATTCGTCTCAAGGAGAGCAGGATATGATTGGATGTGACTCGTGTGATGAGTGGTATCATTTCGAATGTGTCGGTGTTAAAGAACCTATGTCAGTGAGACAGTATTGCTCGGACTACGGTCCACTGAAAAGACAAAGAGGTCGTCCTAGTCTACTTCCTGTTTAAAAAAAAAACAAAATGTTTGGTCCTGGGTATAACAAAAAACTGCATCCGACAGCGGGGGCTAGGCTAAAGGACAGAATGAGGGTACCCTGGATCGCCGTTACCTCCGGGTGGCTCGTGACTGGAGCCTGGCACCTGTTAGCCCCTCATCTGGGTTACGATTCTTCCTCATTATTTCCTTTTTCTCTTCTGTTGTTGTTGCCAGTGTGTCGGAAGTAATGAGGACTTATCAGGGTGAGGCAACCGTGTCTGTAGTATGGGAGTTCTAAGGCGCGAATAACCCATTTATCTCCGCATTTATAGCCACCTTTTAGGAGTGGCAGGATGAAAAGATGAAGGTTACATGATAAAAGACCTTCCCCTCGTTAGTAGTAGCAGCCTTTTTGAAATGCCTTTCATCCAGTATCTGCCACACAATCGCTTTTTTCCACTCTTTCTGACATTTTATGTGTGGTTTCATCCGTACCACATCTCCAGGGTGCAATGGTTGAAGTGGTTTTACTTTGTGGTTAAAGTAATGCTCTTGCTTCCTGCCATCTAACTTCACTGTCTTTTTTAAATTTTAGGGTAATTCTGGTTTGAGTAGATCCTCTCTGGTCGGAAGAAGTGTTTTTGTTTTTCTGGACATCAGCTTCTGTGCTGGTGATAAAAGACCTTTAACTGGCGTATTCCTGTGATCCAACATCGCTAGGTATGGATCAGCCTTATCTGCCATCGCTTTCCGGAAGAGATTCTTTGCCATCTTTATTGCAAATTCTACGTTTCTATTTGCCTTGCTATTGTAAAAACTGACAGGTGTATATGTAAAACACCACTTTTTTGCAAAGATGGAAAATTCCTGGCAACTAAACTGAGGCCCATTATCAGTGACCACCTGATCTGGTATCCCATGTCTTGCAAAATGGTGTTTAAGTTTAGTGATCACCATCTTTGCTTGAGTGCATGGAAGATTATCAATTTCTCAGAAGTTGCTCATGTAATCAACTGTGCAGAGATAGTCCCTATCTGCAAACTTAAAGAGATCTACCCCCACTTTTGCCCAGGGTCTCTCAGGAATTTCTTGGACTATTAAGGGTTCTGCAGAGTTGGCCACTTCGAATTTTCTACATGTGGAACATTTTGATACATAATCTCTGATGTCACTGTTTATGATTGGCCAGTACAAGCATTCTCTTGCTCAACATCCTTCGACCTCTAAGTGTGTGGAATGTAACTTTTCTTTCAACACGGCCCGCTGAGTCATCGGGACTACTACTCGGTTTCCGCTGAAAATTAGCCCGTCTTTTACGGTCATTTCATTCCGCATGCTAAAATATGGTCTTACCTCTGGGTCAAGATTTGCCTTGTCTTCTGGCCATTCTTCGACAATTACCCGCTGCAACTGCTGCATGCATCTGTCTTCCTTCTCTCTGTCACCGGAATATATTCAGTTTCCTTGACATCATCATCGTGATCCATATGTTCACTGCTCATTCTATGGATGTATGCCCTTGACAGTGTATCTGCAAGAACATCTTACTCGGATGGTACAGAACTGTAACGTTGTAAACTTGTAACAGCATCAACATATTCTGCAATTACTTTGGGCATTTCCCAAATTCTTTTTTCATTATCGCTTCTAATAGCCTATGATCGGTCAGTACTGTGACGTTGACCAAATGAATACTAGTGAAAGCGTTCACATGCGTAGACTACTGCTAACAGTTCTTTTTCAATCTGTGCATACCGGGTTTCTGTGTCTATAAGTGCTCGGCTGATATAGGCTAAAGGCTGACCCTCTTGCAGCAGTGCAGCCCCATGCCCTTCTCACTTGCGTCACATTGAATGACCAATGGTTTGTTGTGGTCATACTATCTCAATACCGGTGCTTCACTCACTAGCTTTTTAATTTTCTCAAAAGCCTCTTCATGGATTTTGACCACGTCCCTAGCACACCTGTCTTCGTTAAATTGCGAATTGGAGCCATCACGTCGGGGATGTGAGGTAGACATTTTGCCAGATAATTAACAAATCCCCCCAATCGGTGTACTCCTTTATGTTGGGCACGGCATATCCTTTATCGCTTTTACCTTCTCAGGGTCAGGAAGTAAGCTTTTACTTATTATCATGTGTCCCAGGAACGATATGGATGTTTGTCGTAAGTTCAATTTTCTGTCATTCAGTCGCATCCCACGTTCGCGACATCTCTGCAACAGCTTTCTGAGTTTTTTTAATGATCAGCTGTTGCTTCTTCCATGGTTGTACCTTTCCCAACCACCAAAAATCATTTGCTTTGTTAATGACCCCTTCTAAGTCAGCTAACCCTCCAAGTCGGCAAGTTCTGGGAGTAGATCGTCCAATACAGGTAATTAGAAATGTTCCTGTTTAAGAGCTTTATTTAGTGGTCTTGGGTCTATACATATTCGTAGTTTCCCATTTTTCTTGACCACCAGCGCTAATGCGCTTACCCATGGTGTTGGCTCACTTACTAGTGCAACCACTTTTTTTTTACGTTTTTCCAATTCATCTTTCATTTTGCCATTAAGTGTTACTAGTATTCTTTGTGCAGCTGCTATATGAGGTACTACATTTGGATCCACTTCCAAATGTACCTCTCTCGGAAACTGGCCCAGTTCTTCCTTGAATACATCATTGAATTCTGTTATAATTATGTCCGGGTGCTGGTTGATGAATTCATCTGATTGAGATACTTTGGTGACCATCTTTAACTTGTCGTTATTGACTGTGACGAGGGCCATCTTCTGAACTGCATTCGCCCCAAGTAGTGGATGAAAATCCTCCTTTACAATAACAAACTTTACTGCATATTTCTGTCCATTTTTAGAGTTTTCATTTTAGACGACAAAAGCCTATCTCTGATAATGAGAGAAGTTGCTGATAACGGGAGAAAAGCTCTTAAAATTTTACGTGAACATTACGCGGGGAAAGGAAACCCAAGGGCTACTTCATTTTATACCCAACTCACATCTCTCAGAAAGATCCCTGACGCAAGTGTTACCGACTACATAATAAGGACTGAAACCGCCTTAACAGCCCTTAGAAACGCCGGACAGACAGTGGACGACGCCTTGATTGTAGCCATGATACTTAAAGGTTTGCCAAGCCAATTCGATCCATTTTCCATCTACGTCACCCTCAGCAATAAAGAACTAACATTTTCGAGATTCAAAATTGAACGTCACAGCTTCGAGGAGACGTTAGAACATAATGATCACTCAAGTAGTGACGATGTCATGAAATTAAATTATTCGTTTTCAAAGGCAACTATGAGAAATGATAACCGTGATGGACGAGATGCTTCATGTTATAGATTTAATGGAAAAGGACACCTACCCAAAATCTGTCCGAACAACTATGATAAAAGGCGAAAAACATAGTGCAATTATTACAACAGTAACACTCATAAGAGAGAATCCTGCCGCTATAAACGAAGGGACACTATGAAAAAGGCGGCAGATATCGCAAAAAACTCGTTTGCATTCAAGATGGAGGATTACTGCATACGAAAGGCGAAATCACGCATGGGTTAACTTGTCGACGCAGGAGCTACCTCCAACATCAATAGAGATACAAAGAAGTTTAAAACTTTGATCCAACATTCCAGTCAGAGAACCACTATATGGAGCTAGCGGATAGAACGAAAACTAGCGGTGTAGCGTTAAAAAGAGGAGACACTGAAATATGTCTACTAGACATGAATGGAAACTGCATCACAGCCACTCTCAAAATGGCGCTATTTATACCCTCCTATCTACAAGACATATTTTCCGTAAAATCTGCAACCAGAAATAAGGCGAAAGTTAGTTTCAGGGAAAATAAAAATGAATTGAGACATAAATGTGGTACAAAATTTAAAATATATGTACACAAAAGATTGTACTATTTAACGACTGCGGAGGAGAAAAATACCGAAGAAGACAATTGTCGAGGATGCTACGACATACACACGTGGCATAAAATACTTGGCCACTCAAACTACGACGACATAGCGAATCTACCCGACGTAGTTAGTGGAATAGAAATAAAAGGAAAAAGTACCACTAACCGAAATTGTGACATCTACCTTCAAGGAAAGTTCTCCCAAGGTAGAAATCGGCACCCTGATAAACGGGCGACAACTGTACTACAGTTAGTCCACTCAGATCTAGCCGGTCCCCTCGACCCAGCAGACTTAAACGGAAACAGATACGCTGTCTCATTCACTGACAACTTTCTCAGGCGCTGTATTCGTCTATCTTATTAAGAATAAAAGCGACAATACGCTCGCTACTAAAAAATTCATCGCTGATCCTTCTCCCTACAGCAAAATAAAGATACTGAGATCGGACAACGGTTCGGAGTTCAAGTCAAACGACTTCAAAAGATTACTCCGCAAAAACAATATAAAACACGAGACTTCGGCACCATACTCCCCACACCAGAATGGAACAGCCGAAAGAAATTGGCGAACACTGTTCGAAATGGCGAGGTGCATGATCGTAAAAAGTGGTCTACCCAAAACTTTATGATCTTACCCTGTTATGGCATCGACGTGCTATGCCTACTCTAACCCTAAAAGGAAACTAGACCCAAAATGCCAAAAAGTGATATTTATCGTATATGACAAAAACTGCCCAGTGTATCTAATTTACCATCCTGAAAATGGGAAAGTGTGTAAACACAGACAGGTTCAGTTAATCAACAACACCGTCGAACAACACACTCAAACATGTCTACCAAACGACGACGACGACGAAGATCTTTTCCACAGAGATTTAATGAAAAATCTAAAATCGAAAGACCCCACTAACAAACAACCTCGTGTTGATAAACCAACCAATGTCGAGGAGGATAGTACTCGGAGATACCCAAAACCGGAACGGAGCGTTCCCATTTACTTAAAAAACTACTAACAAAAATTCAAGACGATCATCATCATAAACTTATCGACACCGATTACTGCTACAAAGCCGTATGTAAATTGTTATGTACTTATAAAGAAGCTATAAGTTCCCCAGTGGCACACCAATGGATCAAATCAATGGAAGAGGAAGTCAATTCCCTGAAGGAAAATGTTTACCATCTAACATCCTTACCTAAAGGCAAAACGGCAGTGAGTGGCCGATTGGTATATAAAACGAAAGAAAACTCTGATGGATCCCTTCAATACAAAGAGAGATTCGTCGTAAGGGACTATAATCAAATTAAAGGAACTGATTATACAGAAACATTCTCTCCAACAGCCGACATCACCTCTATTCGCATATCAATGCAAATGGTCTTTCAGTACGATTTCATCGTACATCAAATGGATGTGAAGACAGAATATCTTCATGCCCCAATCGACCACGAAATATATATAGAACAACCAGAGGGATTTGAAGTTAAATAGAAAACAGACGAGAAACCAGTCTGTATGTTGAAAAAATTCTTATACGGTTTAAAACAATCGAGCAGAAACTGGAATAAGACCCTGCATGACTGTCTCACCAGAAATTAGTTTACCCAAAATCAAGTAGATCATTATTGCGTCTACATATGACACAACAACAAAGAGAGAATCCTCATCATTTCATGGGTCGATGATTTAATTCTTGTTGCTAACAACATGGACTCGCTAAATAGCACCAAGCAGATGCTAATGTTCCAGTTCAAAATGTAAGACCTCGGAAAACTCAACCATTTTCTAGGCATCGATTTTAACGTAACTGGAGGTTCTATACAAATGAGCCAGTAAAGATACGCGACAAAGGTACTGGAAAGATTCGACATGTTGGATTGCAAGCCCAGAACTACACCGTGGGAACAAAAGTTGTGCTCTGTCGACAATAACTCTGATGGCCTAACCTACTCCAGAAAATATCGCGAGGTCGTCGGTAGCTTAATTTACTTAACGATCTGTACTCGGCCAGATCTAAGTTATATTGTCGGAAAACTGTCAAGACATTTATCCGAGCCACGCAAACAACACTGGACGACAGCCAAGCATGTACTGAGGTACATAAAGAGTACTATGCAGTATCGTTTATGCTATACAAAGACGGACGATGGACTAATCGCGTACAGCGATGCCGACTGGACATCGGACCAATGCGACAAACGCAATATATCTGGATACTGTTTTAGTTTAATCAAGGATGGTCCACCAATTTCCTGGAAATCAAAAAGGCAACCAACGGTCGCTTTATCAACATGCAAATCTGAATACGTGGCGCTAGAAAAAACAACTCAGGAAGGTATGTACCTCACCCAGTTACTTAAAGAACTGGACCCACCTGAAAATATGTACCTATAAAAATATAGCACTTTCTAGGGACCCTATACATCAACAAAGGTGTAAACATATAGATATAAAATACCACTTTATTAGGGACGCTCTGAACAGTGGTAATATCGAAATTATTTATTGTCCTACAGCTGATATGCTCGCAGACATTATGACGAAACCCCCAACTCGAGCGAAACGAGATAAATTCAAACGATTTTTATTCGGACTTTAATGTGTTTGATGCTCTTACATATGTCATTATATATTTTAATATAATAAAAATTCTCAGAGCAAGGGAGGGTGTTGAAAGTCCAATTACCCTGTACCATCATTTGTCTCCCTTTAACTGTTACCCTTTTTTACCCAAAGTTCCAATTTATATTCTACCTTTGGAAGTTGCCAAATTAAACAAAATAATACAAGGCGTACTAGAAAGACTAACTCAAGGTGGTAGTAATTATGAGCCACTGATACTAGCGATAAAGAAACCTGACGGAAATTTAAGAATATGTGGCGATTACAAGATAGGGGTAAATCATCAGACACTTTTTGTTTGCCAAATATCAAAGTCTGCGAGCCATGTGTTAGCAAAAATGGAGTACTTTGCAAAAATTGATCTCAAGACAGCATACAAGGAAATAGAAATTGACAAGAAATTCAAGGAAATCTCTAAGATAAACACCCTTATGGGCTTATTAAGATAGACTTGTCTATCGTTTGGGGTAAAGACTTCCAACCATATTTTTCAAAAAGCAATTGAAAGAGTCTTATTAAGAAAAATTAAAAAATGTGATAATATACCAGGACGATAAAGAAAATACTAAGAGCTATATTTTCAAAATATGGAGTAACTCAGACAATAGTCACCAACAATGCACCCGAATTTTGCGATTAGAACTCATGTGCGCGGCTAAAACAAATTAAATGCATCCATACACATTACCACCATATCACCCACAATCTAATGTCATTGTTGAAAGAAAGATACAAACGATGAAAATGGGATTGAACGCATTCTTACCACTTAATGAAAATATAGAAGAACATTTACCAAAATTGCTTCTCAGTTACAGATCCATTCCACATGTGGGAAAGAAACTGAGCCCTTCGGCATTAACGGGAAGACAAATCAGAGCGCCCATAACTGTCCTTTGCAACGAAAGGAAAGGTATGGTATTGAAAGACTAAAGAGGCGAATCTAGAAGAAGCAAATTTCCTGATACAAAAAGGACACAACACGGCTATACTTGAGAAGAGACAGCATATACTGCCACATGCATATTAGTTCAATAGCAGAAACAAGCTGGATAATGTGGAAATGGAAGATCAGAATCAAGAACAGGCAGAACGTTATAAAGGTGGAACAGATTAGGGAATGGAAGAAAGTGAAAAAGAAAAGACAGACGAACATGAAGAAGAAATGAAGTGAGACCAAGATCACCATTAAAGAGTAAACAAGAAAGATAAGAGGAGGGGCAATACAGTATAAAAATCAGCAGTAGTAAAAGAAAAAACAAGGATGTATGACCTCTCCGATTCAGGAAGGTGTAGTATCGTATGCAAATTAATAGACAAGTATAAATAGAGAATAACTGAAGAAGTAAGAAGTACAAACCCTGTTGTCACAGAGGACACGGAAAGCTGTGCTATGACTACTGCTATACTTAAAGAAATCCGAAACTTAACACGTTCATCGTTGAATTTTAGTCTTGATGTGGAATAGTATTTGCTTTTGCATATTCAATGTTCTCTTAAAATTCTAGAAGATGTGATTATAAGTAACTCTTTTCTGGAGTTGAAAATAAACTCTAAAGTTTTATGATCAGATTTTAACAGAAACTTCCTGCCTAATAAAAAGTGGCAAGCTTTTTCTGTGTTCCACTTGTTTTTCAATGTTCAAATATGTTCAACAGAACTTCAACTGCCGTAAATCTTCGAGAAAGGTACATTATACGGTGATTTTCTTGAGACGCAAAAAAAATCACTGACACGGCACGTTACCTTACATCCGTAGTAAAAGTTAGTTCCTTTTGAGGGTCAAAACATTTTACAGTGAATTATTTTTATAAGAGCTTTCTTTAAATTTTCAAATAGTATATTTTGTCATTGAGTCCTTTTAACATCGCTATTCTTTTTACGTAACCCTGAAAAGAGGTCTATTAATCCACTACATTTTGGGAAATATGAAAATTGTCTAACCCTAAAAAAGAGTCCAATTCTTTTTCATTTGTGCGTGGAGATACCTCTGATATATTCTTTTTCAAATTTGTGCCTTGTGAAATTCCATCTTTAGAAATCTGGTATTCCGGATATGCTATTATGTCGCAATTTAATACACATTTATTTTTGCTTATGATCATCCCAGTATTTTGTAATTTGTCTAAAATAATCCGTTTATTGTCTTGATTCTTCTTTAATAGAAGCACCGATGCATATATTATCTTGGTAAACGATCGTATTTTTAACATCACAAGTTAGTACATTTTCAATTACTCTCTGAAAAATAGCACTTGCTGTTTTTACACCGTAAGACATGCTTCCATCTGAGTAAGCCTTGTGATGAATACGGAATTAAAAGTAACTATATTCTCTTCACTGTTTACAAATTTCGCAAATCAGTGTGAAATCTAATTTTGACCAATAGGAAAAAGGATTGATCCCGTACTGAAGGAAAAAGACGAAGCCAAAATTCGCGATCATGTGTTAATTAATTTTCTAACCAATAAAAGGGAGCGATTTATAAAACTGACAGAAGTTAACAAGTCGGTGTGAAAAAGTCCTTTGCTAATATATAGAGAAAGAATGCCGTATCAGTCAGATAAGTGCAGAGATCAGATCCGCCACAATGTGACAAAATAAATTTCAAGCCGCTGAACCGGACATGCCTCGACGATTTACATTCCCTCTCTCTTTCTTTCTGCTATTCTCCTTTATCGCTTCTTCTTCACCCTCACAATTCTCGCCGTCAACAAAAGAAAGAAGACAACAACATCAATAAAACACAACAATTAACGTCGACAAGTACAATTTTCTTGTATTGCTTTACCTTCCTTTTCATTTTTTTCACCGTCCGCTAAACAAAGAAAGGGACACAGACTTTATTACTACAATTATAACCTTTTTCTTTATAGACACATTTTGCTACCTACAACTACAAATTTTAGATTCATTTAACTCCATGCTACACTTTCTCTTTGAGCATTTATACATTTAATAATTTCACTTCCTACAAAATTGATGTTATTCTGTTCTGTAAATATATTTCCATTTTAACAAAGCAAGGAAACGCTTATTCTTTCCAATCTGAGGATGATGATGATGATGATGATAATTTTAAGTTGTGTGGAGTTCGGTTATATTTGGCACAAGGCCAATTTAATAAACATGCTCGGGCTTCCTACATCAGCTTATCGGAGAGTTAATCGTAGTAATTTCTTTAAATTTGTTGTCAGTTAGTATCTGCTAATAGCATCAAAGTATTTCGTTCCCAACAACACGTGAATAGTAGTTTCAGTGTTAGTAATAGGGAACGAATCAGAGCATGTTTGGTAGCTTACACCCATTTTGTAATCCCTCAGTCAGTCAAGGGCCAGACATGATACACGCTTGGGCGATCATGTCTAGAAAGCGACATGACTGACTGGGCAGAAGATTATCCCGTAGTAGGTTGCCATTGCTTTCTGCGGTAGAATAGTTGCCGACCAAGGCTATATAACCAAATCTGTTCTATTATTTAACCCATAACATGAGGAAAGAGTCGGATTATTACCTTTCCCAAGGGTATTTGTGTGTATGTGAATGTAACGAATTCAACTGGAATTCGAACTCGGCTCCCCTATTTCTCGTTCCCAGCCGATAACCACTACGCAATCCTTAAATCCCCATCCGTTTTCATAAAACAATAATGAATGTGACCCATTTAATCGAGTTGGGGGTCATGCAACTACTAAAAAAAAAGTTAATTGAATGCTTGCTGTGTACACTTTTAACATTCCCGTGTAGATTCTTTCTGAGTTGGCACAGGACATTTTTCTTTGTTTTGTTCATGCTCTTTATTGCAGTACTTACATCATATAAGGTAATTCGATACGCTGCATATTTAGGTGTATTGAATTTATCATTTCTAATTGTTGAAGAAACTGTACACATGCATCTAAGGACATTTTACTAAGTTGTAATTGTTCTAACATTATCTGTTAATAAGCGTCTCGTATACCTTCTATTATTCTCAACTGTATCAACATGTCTTCTATGGTCATTTCTCTAATGGCAAGTTTTTCAAACTCGCAGAATCTGGAGGCCTTTCGTAACTTGTGTATATCCTGTATTATCGTATTTTTTTACTCTTGTTTCATTGCGAGAATCTTTGTTTTCTCTATAATAACCAACATTTTTGTGTGTAGAGGGTGGGGGGTGATATGCAAATATTTTTTAAATAACCCCAAAAGTTTATGAAAATGTTAATTCTTCTAATTATTTGGAATATACCATGATGGAAATCATTCTAATGGCTTCACAGACAAAAAGAGATTTGTAATGTTGTTTTCCCCCTCTTGTAACTTTGTTGTTCTTTATGTTTATGGTTCTCACCTGCGCCACAATACAACAAATCCACATTTTCACAAAATCCAATTCGTCCAACGGTGTTAAATTTATTATTCCAAGATGTTTGACTGACACCAACTATCCTATACTCAGCTAAACAGTATAACAACCCTTCCATACTTTAAAAACTGACATTCAAAACTGACGTGTATCACAATACCACATATACACAGGGAACCTACAAACTCCTAAACCTATAAAAACTAAAAAAGTTCAAAAATAGATAAAAATGTGAGTGATGAAGAGGGAAGGGGGAGGTGAACCAAACAAACAAACTAAAATATAACAAAAAAAAAATATAAATATAAATACAAGTAGCCACTGTATTCTTTCTATAGACGTAATCAAGAGGCTCACTCACTAAGTGTGTGTGTGTCTGGAAGTGAGTGACAAAATAGACAGAGAAATAGGAAAGTAAAAAAGACTGACTCAGCCAAGATGAAAACAGAACAAAAGCAAACTAAGGAGATTGGGAATCTCGACATAGATCATAACCAAAAAAAGCTCTGGGGGTGAGTAACGAACAACAATCACTTGCATTAATTAGGTATACAAGAAGAGTTCAGCATATGCAAGGGAGAGGGTCCAACAGGAAAATGCACCGTTGTCAAAGAGAAAAAAAGAAAAGAATATCAAAGCTGTCTTCGTTCACTCGAACTAATCTTGCTAATTTTGCCAATTTTTCAGTGAAATTTGTTGACACTAAACGTTTTCTATCGCATTTGATTTTCATCTTGAGCTGGTGTCCAAAGAATACAATCAGATAGCGATAAGAATAACTTTTGCATTGTCCACATCATCATTCTAGCCACGGTAAAAATCCGCCATCCGTTTTTCCTCAGAATATGGAGTGACACGTTATCACATGCATACGCGAGATCGATGTTCTGGAGCGATACGTGCGGTTTTCGTTAAACCGATAACAGTTGGGCAAATCCACCCATCTGAAGACTACATCATTGAGCGATAACATGTTCTGAATCAATTCCCAGGTGAGCAAAAACTCAGGGTTTCTAAGATAATTCACTAATCACTACCAAGACCAGAAATAGTGCAACTCGCCAGCAAGCCGAGTCGCCCGCAAAGTGGCTTCGACGCAAACCCCTCTACTAAAGCTAGATACAAGGCATTTCTAAGCCAGGAAAGGTCAATGGGACAAGGAATTACCTTCACGGCCTTCGACACTCTCTGAAGAAAGTCAATTGTTTCCGTGGGTAAGTTGACACTCACCCCTAGAAACCGGAGAAACGATGGTAAGGCAAAAGAAGGCTTTCCTAACACTCCCCTCTTAGATCGACTCTGCCAGCAACACATGGAATAGGAAAATCAACCTCAAGGTGTTTCGGTGACACTTCAATCTGATTACTGTAATTGTATGCTGCTTTTTTAATTTACGTCATCTTAATTTTATCCAGAAATTTGTAAGTATCAACGTAACTTCACAGTGTGTATCAACTTGCATGTTAAATATTTGGTCATCCAAATAGTTGGTTATCCTTTTTTACCTCTTTTTTGTGTGTTCACTGTAAATATTTAAGCTTCTTCTTCTTCTTCTTCGGAGGGGGTTTAAACAGATTTTACTTTTTTGTTTTTTTTATTTTTGTATTTGCATACATTCTGAAAACGATCTCTTTTTTTGCAATTTGTATATTTTTTCCTACAGCTGGACATTTGTGCTCGTCTCTCTCGTGATCTTTTCTACGATATCTACATTTAGTTATGGATTTGGTCGTGCTTGTCCTGTATGTCTCACATTCTTATTTTGGTTGATTAAATTATCTAATCAACTCTAATTATTGCAAAAGCTCGACGCTAGCTTCGAAACTCATTTTGCTACTCTGCAGATATTCTAGTATTTTTCGTTTGTGGTTTTGATCTTTCAAGCTTTCAATTAATCTAAGATGAATTAATTCATTTTGTGTAGTCATTTCATGTGCTCCCAATTTTTCACAATCACAATACTTGGCTCGTTCTTTCAATCTATATAAGTATTGTCCAATGGATTCATTTGGTGATTGTCTTGTTTCTAAAAACTTGATTCTTTCAAAAATTACCAATCTGTTTTTTTTTTGTTATATGTTCTTTTTTATAACTTTCACAATTTCTTTAAATGTCATTTCTTCTAACTCACTTGGGTAACATATTGTCGAAAGTTTCTTCACAGCTTCGCATCCAACAAAAAAATTAATCAGTTATCTGGTTTTCTCCTCTAGCAGTCTTTGTGTTTCTTAACTTTTTATTCTGATAAATGCAGCAAAAACTTTTAACAATTTTTTTGTGTATTCTGGGTCGCCCAGTGAATTCATGGATCCATTTTTATGTTTCGCATTTCTTTGTGCGTAGTATAGCTCTCCATGTCCTTTGTCAACAGGGTTTGTCCTCGTTCTCCAATTATTCTCTGTTTATACTTGTCTATTAATTTGCATACGATACTACAAAACGATTAGAAAGATCAAACAATTCAAAAGATAAAATATTGCACTGAATTGAAACTGATGTATTATCTCTAAATCGTCTTGCACATAGAATAAAAAGAAACAAATAGAGTGATTGTTCTGGGGCAGAGATATGGTACAGGTTGACTATAGAGAAGGATCTTATATGCAATAGAGATGTTTTAATACTCCAGAGAGATTAAGACAAGTCGCAATAAAAAGTGTCGTTCATTGCAGCATAACGCCAACACACAGACGATTAAAATTAAAAGTGTGATGGCCCGGCATATTCTTGTGATGTAGAAAAATATGTACAAAAATGCCCAAAATGTATGGACATAGAAAAACTTTCAGCAAACCCAGTCATTTCTTACTCTACTGGAACTGCTTTTTTCATGGCAAGAAAATGTATGTAACCGCGATATGCACCAACTCGATGCAGCGACTTCCAGTATAGTAAGCAGTCCAGCTTGATCCAGTGATCAGTCCAGTTCAATCTGGCAGTGACCTAGCGACCAGTCCTGTTCGACTCAGCGACCTCCGGAGTAGCAACCCTACTGATCAATCGTCTGCTGTTAACGTAGTCTTCATGCCCATCACCGGATTGACCATACTTCGGCAGTTAGCGCAGTCTATGTCACCTGACTGCGGCAAACTCGACAAACCAATATAATCAGCTCAGTGCAGCAACGACTAACAACTTAGGCTTCTCATCTTCCTAAGCCTGCAAGTGACGGTGAAGCTGTAGGGAGACGATTAATGTTTATTAAATTCGGCCTTGTGTCATACATAACCGAAGTCCCTACAACTTACAGGTTATTCGCTATCCTCAGAAGGTTGGAGATTGGAATGTGTGGATTTGCGGAAGAATAAAAGTAAACTTTTACACGTTTAAATAGAAATTTATTAATGGAAAAGAACAACATGAATTGGTAGAAGTTAAATGTTCATTAAGAAAAAGTAAGGAGTTAAGGGTATCAAGAGTTCGTAGTAGTAACTTGTTGGAAAGAGTTTATGTGTACGAAGGCAGGAACGTACGTGTGTGTGTGTGTTTGTATGAACGTTTATTGGTGTTTTATTGGATAGAGGTGTTTTGAATTTATCGCTCCGGGTGAATGGTGAAAAGGGAAGGAAGTAAGAGGTGTGAAGTGAGAGAGAAAGATAGAGACAATAATAATAACGATCGCTTGACGTTTCTCAATGGTACGTGTTAATTGTCCGTCATTTAAACTCACTTGCTCGTCTTTATTTCGTTTGGGAATTCACTCCCAGATGTGATTCTGGCTTTTCTATTGGACGACAAACATTTCGCATCGAGGTGAGAAATTTCACGAGTTTTGTGTGTGTTAAACAAAGTTTGTAAATTCGAAAAAATTCATTTATCAACGAGTCAGTGCTTAGCATTTGAATTTTTAAATCTACAATTTGTTTTGTTCACTACAACGGAAACTGCTCAATCAACAACAGTTTAACGGTGACCCAAGAGATCGTTTCAAACTGTAATGACAGAACATAATAAAGTTGTCAGACTTTGGCAACTGTGCCACTCAACATCTTGTTGTTGTTATTCTTGCTTTTCCTGTGTCACTTCACTTTTTTTAAAAAGTCTGTAGAGTTGGTTACAAGCTTAATGTCTCTGCTTAATAATATTTTATTAACCTCAATAATTTTCAGTAAACAATTCAATATTTTTAACTAAAGCTTTAAATTTACGGTTTTTGTTTTTAAAAAAAAGTAAAAGGAATAAGATAAGCCTGCAAATTCATAAACTCTTTTGTGGGATCGCCCATATATAGATTCTACCCTCTAGCATTAGCATGGACCAGGCTTGCCTCCCAGAGAGTAAAACACTACGCCTCCTTGGTCTCACACTTTCAGCGGACCTCAAGTGGAATGACTATATCGAATCCATTGTTAAATCCGCTGCTATGAATGTCGGTTCTCTGTGCAGGGCCCGGAGGTTTTTTCCGTCTGAATCTATCCTGCACATTTATAAATCTACCATCCGCCCGTGCATTGAATACTGTTGCCATATCTGGTCGTGTGCCCCTGCTATTCTACTTGGGCTTCTCGACAAGGTACAGCGGAGGGTCTGTAATGTGATCGATACTAACTTGGCAGACCGCCTGCAGTCTCTCTTTCACCGGCGCGACGTGGCTTCCCTGTGTCTCTTCTATAAATACTTTCATGGCTTCTGCTCCGATGAACTTAGATCACTGGTGCCCCCTAGGTTCGAATTTTAATGAGATACTAGATTAGCAACTAGATCCCACCATTTTACAGTGAAACCGATAAAATGCATCCGCAATTTCTACTCCAACAGTTTCTTTTCTCGTACTTCCCGACTGTGGAATTCCCTTCCACATGACTGCTTCCCCGACGGCTACAATCTCCAGGAGTTTAAATGTAAGGTCAATAGACACCTCCTAACACACTAACTCGCTTCCATTCTTTCAAACACTCTTCCCATCCTCCAAACTATCTATCACCCCACTTCTGTCATTTCCTATATCTAACCACTCTTTCTATTTACCTTCCCCTATGTAGCCCCAAGCGCAATAGTGGCAGTGGAATGCCTTGCTTGGGGTGAAACGATTAAAAAAAAAACAACCCAAAAACCAAAATAATGGAATACTCCAACAACAACCTTAGCCAATCATGTCCTTCGATATTAGACTGACCAATCGCATCGCTTAATACAATGCTCTCGCCAAACAAGCCTGGAACGAACGCGAAGATTGGATCAGCTATAAAAACAGGAGCTTGACTTTGATCAGGCAGTTACTTTTAATTTGCCACACAAATCCTTGTCGATAGTCTCGGCGACCTTTGAACCAACTCACCACCACCTACAAGGCAAAGACCGTCTACCTAGAATTTATCGTTCTAGCTGATGACCATTCAACTCACACCACGAACAACTGTAGCTTGGTCAATCTACGATTCATACAAGTAATATTTCTAAAATTGATAATTTCTGTCAACTACTATCTAACGACTTCACGATCAAAGGTACGCAACTCTGTACTCGTAATCTTTACACACACGCACCCATTTCTTTCATTAACAGTTTTACTAAATTGTCGCTATCCAGGATATTTAATTTTCATTCACGAACTGTTATACTATCTGCCAAACTTTAAATATTGACTTTTCGTCAGCTCTCAAACAATCTCTATCTAGCAAGAAACAATAGCAAAGGAATTTGCGAGAAATAATTGCAAGCAACACAGATTTGAATAAGCAAATAATTACATAACATTTATATACAAATATAAAGATTTGTAAGAAAGTGGTTGTAAGTTTTGATGTAGCCGTGGAGGAGCGATAGAGGAGGCTAATCTAGCGGCGGGAGTCTGGTGCGAATCCGGTGGCCTGCAGGACAGCAGCTAGGTTGCGAAGATCAACCCTATCAAATGCCTTGGACTGATCCAAATTGATTAGCGCGGCTCCTTCGTCGTCTTTTACACCCTCTGTGATTGTGCGGATCAGATGCAGGTTGCTCTGAATTGTTCGGCATTTTCACAGAACAAGTCTGCTCAGGTCCCAACAGGGACTCAGCAACTAGCTGCAAACGATTCATCAAGATCATGTCCGTAATCTTTAACTCTGTATTTAGCAGAGTTATGGGCCTGTAACCATCTAAAACCCTCTCAACACCCTTGCCTTTTCTTAACAGCGTGACCATACCCCTGGAGATTCGGGTGGGAATGGACCCCTGCCGAAACCAATTGTTGAACACGACAGTCAAAATCGGAACAAAGAAGTGCGACGGCCTCAAGTACAATTCACAGGGCAAACCATCCAGATCCGGCGACTTACCACTGCCGACCTTCTTCAAAGTCGCGTAGACATTGCCTTCCGTATTCTATTCCTCTCAGCTCGCTGCATCAGCCGGTGAAAGCCTGGGGAAGTCAGCCAAACTCCTCGCACATGTCGTTGCTCGACCTCAGAGTATGTCTCTCCGGGTCACGTACATCTCGAATGTACCGGTCGCTGCCTCAACGTACTTCTTCCTTGCGCAAGTCTGCGCCCATATTCACAGCTTCGGAAGAAATCTTGCTTAACTTATTAACTGACCCATGTAACGCTCGCTAGTCGAACGCTCCAGGGCCTCCTTAGCTAAGACTCTCTCTAGGTGATCCCCCCAGCCTCCGCCCGGACGAAACTACCTTTAGGGGTCTTCACCTTTTTATCCTTATCTAGATTGAGCCGTTGGCTATATTCTGTGGTGAAACACCTAATTCTATCCTTAAGACTCTTCCACCACTTATTCCCAATGACTTCCCCAGTAAACGTCCGCTGCACTACGTTAATTAGCTGGCGTCGAAAGTCCCGCCTGTCCAGTAAGGACAGATTGAACTTCCAGTAACCAGCCATTCTAGGCCTAAATTCTAACGCTACACGGGCACAAACGAGTTTGTGGTCCGTGTAGCCTAACCAGTGGGACAATCTAAGAAATCTATGTCGGCTTCTCTCACTAACATACTATCTATTTAGCTAACTTTCTGGGTAGACGGCCAACTACGAGCCCACGTCCACATCTTCCCGCCCGTATGATTGACCTGGTATCTATCGACGAGACTGAATTCTTCAATCAGATCAACCAAGCTACGATCACCACTTCTCCCGCTAGCTCCCCGACCTCTATCCCACTTGGGATTCAAAAAGGTATTCCAGTCCCCCACTAAGACGAGTTGCGTTGAATCTCCCAGGAAAGGCCCCAACCGCCGAAAAAACGAGACAGGCTCCCTCCGGTCATTAGGTGCATAAACCGCAAACTGTCAAAACGAGCTGCGTTTCACTGAAATATCATCCACGATCAACTGGCCCTCGGCACCGACATTAGCAAGGTCCACCTTCGCATCCAGGGTATGTTTGACCAGCACAGAAATTCCTCAGGCCGATCGGTCTCCATATGCTGAATAGACGACAAAGTTGTTAGACAGCACATAAGCATCGAGGTTGCAAACAGAGTGAGTGTCTTGGATCGTGGCGACATCCACACCAAACAAGAGGTCACGAAGCAGGCGTGCATCCTTAACTCGATCCCTCAGGCCCTTCGCATTTAAACTGGCTAACTTGATAGACATCCATTAGATCTGAAAAAGATAAAAGTAAAAACAATTACCTTAGTCACATACAGGGTAAAAATGTCTGGTGGCAAGGACCCCCACGGATTGTCCAAGGCACTCTGTTCCAACGTCAGACGTAATTCGCCCCGTCGTGGACAATACCACCGACGTCCGTGGAGTATGTAAGTTTACAACTTTGCCATTTTTCTTAGCTCGGGCGTACCGCTACGGACCATAACAATTTGCTTCTAAAATTTCTTGGCCGCAGCCAAGTGATCCCGAATCCGGAGATTACCCCCAGTATTTCGGGAAATTATTCGGATCCTCCGTAGATAAGAAATCTTCATTTCAAAAGGGGTTTTAACAGACTCTTTCTCTGCGCCGACCATTCTTTTACAATTTTTTTTGGTCAATTTGACAAAGTGCTTCCCCCTTGGGAAGAGATTTCTTTTTCTTGGGATGGGTGGGAGTGGTAGAAGGAGTAGAAGGAAACTTGGTCTGGGTAAGTTCAAAAGAAGGAGCCGATGGGATCTTTAGGATGGAAAGAGGGAGGCTCTTTGCCTTTAAATCTTATGAGTCCTTGGGTCTCTCTTTGGACACTGGTACAGATACCGATCTCGACTGTACTGCTTCCTTATCCGTCCTGCTCTTCCGCAGCACCTTTGGTCTTTCCGCTTCCTTCTCCTCCTCTACTCTTCCTCTTTTCAGTAAAGAGGACCGGGGCGCTGGCATGCCCAATTCCATTTCCTATACTTTTCCCACTTGGATCGGTTGCTCTCCAGCCGTCTGTTGTTTTTGGGGGGATTTCTTCCCCCTTCCTTGTGAGACATCCTGCTTGGGAGGAGACCTTTCTTCCTGTGGCGGAGGTGGCTTTGCTTTTGGTGTCTACAAGGGGAAGTAGACTGACTCCTTCCCATCACAACAATAATTCTTTCAGGTAAAGCAGGAACGGACTGAGTTTTGGCAATGACCCTGACCCGTTCCCCCACTGCCGCGATCGCCAATATCCATTTTGCCCGTCTTCTTCGTGTCATCCTCCTCCTCCTATTCACGGCCCCTTTTCAAGCTAAACGACCGCGGTGAAGGCATTTCCTCCACCTCCATCTCTGTATCAGGGCTTGGTTGCTGTTGTTGTTGCTGTTTTTGATGCTGCTGCCGTTGCTGTTGCTGTCCATGCTGTTTTTTGTTGCTGTTGTTGCTACTGGTGATCTTGCTTTTTCTCCTTTTTGGAGGGAGAAACAGCCTTCTTCGTCGGGGAGTTCTGATTTGAAGGAGAGGAAGCCGCCTTCTTCCCCTTTTTAACCACATCTGTCTATTCCCTGAAAGCTGTTTTTCCCGGCTGCATCGTTGGTGATGAAGTCATTGCCGATGTCACTGGAATAGCCGGTGTTTTTTCTTTTGTTGTCGACGCCGCATCCTGCTGTCCTACTTGCCTCCTGGAGAGGCGCATTTTGGCCAGGTGGCCAGCCGCTTCGCCTCTCCACTGCAACAAACAGTTTCCTACCACTACATAGGAGAATGTCAGGCGCTCCTAAGAAGTTCGGCCTATCCACAACGACGCTACTGTTCCGAATTGGGTCAAAAAGCCCCCACATGGTCACAACAGATCTCCAGTGGCACTCCATGGATCATGAGTGCGCCTTGTTCCCATGTACTCAGTTTACAGGCGCACTCTCTTCGCCTGCAAACAAGCTCCCGCCAGCTTTTTCCCCTCGTCCACCGAGCCAAGGAGGACGCCCCACATAGCTCGGGACCTACTCGCTAAAACTTTCGGGCAAATACCCGGGCTTTTAAGCGTTTCTTCTTTTTCGTTCCACAACACTTTCTCTTTTTTCATTTGTTTATGAAAGAAACTCTTGATTGTCTCTTAGTATGTTTCTTTTTTGGTAACTGAAAAGAAAAACAGTTGAAGAAAATAGATAATTAAAATGTTTATCTTGAGAGAAAGAGGGGAGGAGAGGGAAGCAGTGAGGAAAAAATGATTAAATTGCAGGAAATGAATGGGTCGTGAATCTGATTAGCTAGGTTTAAGATAGTTAATGTTGACTAACCTACACCATTTCCCCTTCGGCCTTGTGCCACATTACTTGTATTTTGCAGCAATATAATATTGACTGCATAGAGAAAGTCATATTGGAGAAAGTAGAAATACTGTAACGATGGAAAGAATATATAAAAGATTTTTTCCAAGACAAGTGAGAGCAACCGATAATACACAAAGTTGCGGATGAACCGGAAATATTAATGTCTGAATTGGAATCTGCAATAGCCAAACTGAACAAAAACAAAGCAGCAGGACCAGATGGCGTAGTCATAGAACTGCTGATAGCCCTGAAAAAATTTGGCATAGAGAAAATTACAGAAATAACAAATGAAATTTATAATAGTGGTGTAATACCAGATGACCTCAGCAAGTCGATCTTCATAGCGCAGCCTAAGAAGCCAGGAGTAAATGAGTGCGAACTCCACAGAACCATCAGCCATGTAACAAAACTGATCGTCCGAATCCTGATGAATAGAGCGAGAAGCAGAATCAGGCCAGAGATAGGACGAGAACATTGCGGTTTCGTCAAAGACACTAGAACAAGGAACGCCATAATTATGATTAGGATGCTATCTGAAAGGACAATACAAATGAAGAAGGACTTGTACCTATCTTTTATTGAATATACAAAGGCGTTTGACAAAATACGCTACAAAGAATTGATGGAGATGCTTGGCAGCCTCGATATATTTGGGAAAGACCTAAGATTAATCAAGAATCTCTACTGGCAGCAAACTGTCTACGTACAGACAGGTAACGAATTCAGCAATTATACAAAGACTGAAAGGGGCGTAAGACAAGGATGTGTCTTTTCATCGGATCTATTCAACTTATACAGCGAGACTATTCTGAGAACCCTAGAAGTTATGCCTGGATTCGTTATCGGAGGCCACAATTTAAACAATATAAGGTACGCAGATGATACAGTGCTGATAGCAGACACAGAAAGAAAACTACAATACCTCCTACAGAAGGTAGCTGAAGAGAGTGACAAGAAAGGACTACAAATAAACTGCAAGCAAACCGAATGGATGGTCATCAGCAAAAAGGGCAGCCCAAAATGCCCAATACAGGTGAGGGATATTAAAATCAAGCAGGTACAAAGTTTAAATACCTAGGAAGTGTTCTAACAGAAAACGGAAAGTACGAAACTGAGATCCGAAGACGTACTGGCATGGCGAAGGAAGCATTCCAGAAGTTGAGTAAAGTATTAAGAAACAGGACAATTTCGCTGGAAACAAAGAGGAGAGTGCTGGATTGCTATGTGATGTCAGTTCTTCAATATGGCAGTGAATGCTGGACAAAATCTTCGAAGATGGAGGAAAAACTTGAAGCAGCTGAAATGTGTTTTGACAGAAGGATGCTGCGGATATCATGGACCGAGCATGTGAGCAATGATGAGGTTTTGGAAAGGATGGAAAAGAAAAGGAAATTAATACTGAGCATCAGGAAGAGACAACTACAGTTTCTGGAACATGTAATGAGGAAGGAGGGCTTGGAGAGCCTGATACTAACAGGCCAGATAGAGTGTAAAATGGAAAGTGGAAAGCAGCGAATAACATATTTGAAAGACCTGATCAGGTGGATGACGGAACGAGTGTTGCATGGTGTAACAGGAGAAAGCGTGCTAAGGGCCACTAGGGATAGTGAAATGTGGAAAGCCATGATCGCCTACGTCCTGAAAGGACATGGCACATAAAAGAAGAAGATAAATTACATTTTGTAATTTCTTCACTTTCTTGTTGCATTGCGCATGCATTGTTGTATGGAACGCCCAAGAGTTGAACGATGTCTCGCCATATCAATTAAAATTTAGAGAATTCTTACTATTGAGTTCGATATTCACGGGATTCCCTACCCCATACTTTCGTCCTTGTGCCATATGAAAGATGCGCTTAGAAAAATATTCTTAAAGGAAAGGATCTTATAGAATTTATTACGAACAAAAAAAGTATTATTTGTTGAAATAAATGTTTTTTAAGTGCGATATTATCTTTATTTTTCAGGTCATAAAACAAAAAAAAAGACAAAAACAAAAAAGGAAGAAATCTTGCTTTAGCAAAATAAACATACCTTTAAATTTTTTTTTAAATAAATAAATGATAGACTTCACTTCCAAGTTCCAATACTTGTGAAAATTGGATGAGTTTGTGTTTTATTGACTTGAGTTAAAAAAAAAAGTTGAATCGTAAAAAATTGCTTTCTATTTTTAAAAATGCTATAAGAAATAAAAAAAAATTATAAACTTTTAAAAGTAAACCATAGCATTTTCAAGATTTATTCAAAGCAATTTTTAAACATAGTAAAAATAACATTTATTATACAATAATCAATAATAATAGTAAAAAAAGATGTATAATATTCTTTTAGATTTTCTCAGTTTTTTCATTTATTTTTCTTTTTAACAAAAAACAGATTTGACGATCAACCCCCCCACTCCCTCCCCTCTCTCTGTATCTCGCTCTCGCTCTCTTTCTAATGAAACTAATTGGCGGTAACAAGATCATGAGTTATGTCGGGAATACCATGGAATTAAATGAGTGGCTGGTTAAATTAGAAAAGAAGAGAACCATATATAGCCTATCAGACAGGGAGCTGGTTTGTTAGTGTTGGGGATTGCGTGTGAGAAACCACACAAAATAATAAATAACAAAAGCAGATATGGAGATAGAAAATGTAAGTTATATTGAACAAGATATACAAACTGGAACACGGGTTAGTCAATTCAGGAATAATATTAGTAGAAATAATTATATGCAGTCTTGAAGTGAAATGTTATGTCCGGGTAATGAGTCTATATCCAATAACTCCAACTAACTCTGCACCAACTTACTGACCAACTAAGCAACTGCTTTACAACTCTACAACTACTTTGCAACGGTATTTACCAACCTTCCCACGCAAGGTTAGATGTGACACGAGGTCATTTTATAGTGGGTTTTCCCGGCCATATAGCCGGGCCAAAAAATGTTTGTCTATTTTTACCGAGTCGTGATTCTACCCTTCGGCGGAACCACGACTGGGTTAGTGCTCTCTGCTCGGAAGCAGAGAGCGCCCTCTACCCGAAGGCAGAGCGTTGACAGTGTAATAGCAGCAAAGGCAAGTACTTCTTTGCAACTGCCGTTCTCTGTATAGGCAGGATTATATGTATACATCAGTCGAGTCCATTCTTTTGTGCAAAAAGGGTGATCTCTAACACCCCCGTCCCTAGCTTCTTTTTTGGGAAGAGATAATATTTTTTTCGCTTGGGATCTATGGTCAATGGCCCCGTAAACTTGTTCACTTGGTTTGAATACTTTTTTCCGTAACTCTCGGTGTAATAAATACAGATTGCACATTCTTCTTTTGCTCGATTTTTGTTGTGAATTTTTTACTGCATGAGAATACCTCTTTTTTCAATTCCGTAATTTCTGTCGTCAAGCTTTTTATTTATTTATTTATTTATTTTACAGCAAGAGTTAATGGGTAAATCCCATATATTAAATTTATGCATCTAGACCGTTTATTCCAGATTATGTGTGTTTTTCTTAACATATATTTTTAACTTTCTGGTTTTTACCTGAAATTTCACAATTACGATAATTTCACCTTCCAATTTAATCCTTTTTCCTGTTATTGATTTAGCAATTTTTGTGTGTGTAACATGGTCGGCCTGTTCAGCTTCCGCAATGTCTGTAGATTTATTATTGTTCGGTCTGACCCTGAATTCAATTCTAATTTGGTCTTCTTATTCAATATTTCCAGTTCTACATATTTCCTCGTGTTTTCATTGTTATATTCCACTCTAGTAGATCTTACCCTACTAGGCTGCCTTATGTCCCATCTTTCCACACGATCAGCAATTTTTGTATTTGAAACGACAATCTTTAACCCAGTACCATCCACCACATCTGTAACATACAGAAGTGGAAGCTTGTTTTTATTTGCTTTCCGTCATTAGTTGTTTTGTATCTTTTTTCTTCGTTAAAATCTTGTTTTGCTTTTGGGAAGAGTGAAAACATGTAAATTTCTTTTTACCTTACGAATATGCGCTACTCCTGATTCTTCGGTATCTTTACTGTCTTTCTTTATACTGAGGCATTTTTGGCAATCCTCTGACAGTTTTTGTAGTGTTAAACCTGGCTCATTTTGAAGTTTGGTCAGCATTCGTTTTCTCATTTCGCTCTCTTTGGCAGCGTCTAGTCCTTGGACAAATATGAGTCATTTATATTTGTCTGGAGTTAGCTCCGCCAATTTACAGTCGTCACAATGTTTGTTGACGATAGCTGCGAATGATGAATAGTCCTCGTTTTCTTCTTTCACGAGATTTTTGGGCTAAATAGCTCAGTGAGGCCTGTCACTGCCTCGTCGAACGTTAAATCGTTTGTCTTTTTTGAAAGAATATAATCTACAAACTTAGTGCGTTTGTCCGTACCTAATTTTCTGAGTAAAAGCCTTAATTTTTTCTTTTCACTCCAGGTCTGACAGTCGATATTAAAAACTAGCTGTACCCGACCACGCGTTGCTGTGGCTCAGTTTGGTTAAATGGAGAAAAAAAAAAGAAAAGAAAGCGCACATTTAATTTCTCAATACTTGTGGTTACATAATATTTTAGTTGTTCCATTGTCTGTGCAGATATAGAGATTGTCTGGTTTGCAGAGAGTCGTGTTTGATGTTGATCTGCTGTTTCTCGTTGACGTCTTTCAGCCACTCTCAGCCTGCCGCGTTCATTCTGTTGAGAACGAAGCAATTGCTGTACTCGCAATCGTGCATCCTCAAGTTTGGCTGCACGTCGCTCTGCTGCTTCCTCGGCACGTGTCTGAACTATTCTTTGCCTTCTTCGCTTGTTCGCTGATGCCTGTTCTTCCTCACTTTCATTTGCAATAACTCGTTGCACTTCTTCCGCTTTGCAAGTACGACGACCTGGGATGTCGATGATAATTTGTTGAAAGAAAATGGATAGGATTTATTTTTTAATGGGATGTCGATAATAATTCGTTGCAAGAAAATGAATAGGATTTATTTTTTAATGGGATGTCGATAATAATTCGTTGAAAGCAAATGAATAGGAATTTTTTTTAAATGGGATGTCGATAATAATTCGTTGAAAGAAAATGTATAGGAAATTTTGGCGGACATGTACGACATTACCACTCCCTTTAAATTTGTTGATTATCATTTTCTTTTTTTTTACTTTTTTCAGTGCATTCTTATCGATTAGTACATAAAGTTTCCGATTTAAAAAAAAATTGAAAAAATTCAATATTTAAAGATTTTTAGTGGGTACTCAGTTTCTCATATAACGTTATAGTAAATCGATCCTCCAGTTTGGAAACGCTTGCTTCGAGTTGTTGCTCTTTTTCTTTTTTTTCCAAAACTTCTAGGAAATTGATGAAAAAAAACCGTTCCGGAAATATGTTTTTTTTTTTGTTTTTTGTTTTTTAGAATAGGAATTATTTAAAAGATTCTCTGTCAAACAATATTTTTTTACAACAGGAATTATTTTAAAAAAAAAATTGTCCAAAAATTTTTTTAAAATGTTTTAAATAACTTAATGAGTTCGCATCTCATCCTCGTTGCCAATGTAATGTTTGGTGTTGAAGACAATCGATGCTTGCTATACATCGACTACCACCATTGTGGGTCAACAGGATGGATGATTATTAGTGAGAGAGCGAAAACGAACAACTGCAAGCGTGCTTTGCGTCCATTATCTCCTTTTTTCCTCCATCCGAATACGCAGAGGCCCTGTCGATAATAATTCGTTGAAAGAAAATGAATAAGAAATTTTTTTTTAAATTCAGTGTCGATAATAATTCGTTGAAAGAAAATGAATAGGATTTTTTTTAATGGAATGTCGATAATAATTGGTTTAAAGAAAATGAATAGGATTTTTTTTTTTAATGGAATGTCGATAATAAATAATTCGTTGAAAGAAAATGAATGAATAGGATTTTTTTTAATGGAATGTCGATAATTCGTTGAAAAAAATTAATAGGATTTTTTTTAAAGGAAAGGGATCTCTCCTGTTTACCCCCGTCAAAATAGAAATAATAAGAAATGCTTTGTTTACCTTCAATTTGGAATTTTCGTATGTTTTCTATGAAATAACAAAGTTGTCTGTTTAGGCGTCCATGTTGAAATGAATTTTTTTGTTTGGTTTGGCACTCATCGGCTCTAATCGACTTTGTCAAAATATATATTTTTTAATATTGTAATATTTTTTTAATATAAGGAATATAAAAACACGCTCGTATTCGATTAAAATGCTACAGTAAAATTTTTAAAAAATTGATGCAACTGTTTTCTAGATTAGCGGATAGTAACAAACGGACAATTACATTTTTTTATATAGATTTGTTTAACATTTCTACGTATTATGTTTTTGGGAGTTTTTTCAACTTGTTTGTAATTATTATGTATTTGGTTGCAATAGTATAAGTTAATAGTGTTATGTTTATTTTGACGTACACTGTTATTATTAATATTATAAATAGTGTGAGAGATATTGTTAAGTTTGTCGAGATAATTTTTTTGTTGGTCAATGATGGAGTTAGGAAATCCATTACTGACAAGTGTTTGCTTAATGTTGTGTAATTTTTATAAAACATGGATTTGGAAGAAGACATCAATTTGTGTGCGTTGAATTAAGTTTTTTATAACAGCTAAATTATATCGTTAAGGGCATTTACTATTATAATTAAGAAGAAACGTGCTAGTTGGTGTCCTATATAAAGAAATAGTAAATTTATGTGTGCTAGAATCAATGAATACATCAAGGAATGGAATTTTGTTATTAATATTAAGTTCTAATGTAAATTTGAGGACATAGTAACTTTCACATTTTTTTAAATTGTGTAATTTGATCAATACATTTTTAGCTAAACTAAAAATGTCATCTTTGTATCTTACATATATAGAGGGTTTATTGTTGTCATTAATTATGTTATTTTCTAAATGTACCATATAATAATTAGAAAAGAGGGGACCTAAAGGAGATCCTATAGAAATACCATCTATTTGAGTATAAATATTACCTAAGAAGTCATGAAAGGGTACTTGTGTGGTGCATGCTAATAATAGTTTTTTTTAATATAGTGGGCTTAATATTGTTTGGTAGGAGAGTAGCATGATTGTATACATCACGGATAATGATGTCAATCGTTTCATGAACAGGAACATTAGTGAAGAAGTTTTGGACATCCAAAGATGCAATTATTTGATTATTAGGTTTTACGGAATGGAGACTCTGTATAAATTCATTCGTGGAGTTAATACTATATTTACTAGGAAGGTAGAGAGTAATTAGTTTGTTAAGTGTTTTGGAAAGGTTATATATTGGTGTGGGTATTCGTGAAATGATAGGTCGGAGGGGATGATCTATTGATGGAATTTTACATTTCCATAAAGGTTGCCGGGCTGATAGTCAGCTATAATCTTATGAAGTTTATAAGATCCTATTTCAGCATTGTTTGCAGTTATAAGTTTATTAATATGTTTTTTTGAAGTTGAACAGCTATTTTTGCGAGAAAATTATCACTTGCTGATGAATAGAGAATTTCCTCACTGAAATAGCTATTCAACGGAATGTAAATTTCGGAATTTATTGATATAATATATGTATATTTGGCTCTTTAAATTGATAATACCATTTACATCGAGCCTTCCACCTGGATCATTTTTAATATTGATAAAATAAATATTAATAGGATCTGGTGTTTGTGATTTTACCTATATACACATCATTTTTATTATTTAATATATATATATATATATATATATATAGTAAAGTTTTGTAATTTGCTTGAAGCAATGTGTAAAATAGTTGCATGGGTTATGTCTTGAAGGCTGTCACAATGTGTTGAGTGAAATAAAGGAAGAAACACCTGCTTCCCGAGGCTACCACACTTCAGTGAAAATATAACATCAAAAATACGTCGAGCTATCCGCAGAGAGGTATTGGATATACAGCTGGCACACTACGACGCCACTCTCCGCAGACACCTCAACCCCAACCACAGAACAAATAACAACACCACATGCACACTAGCCAATTGCTCTATTGCAGGCACCGGTATATGCCACCAGGTATATGTCGTGTACCGCATACAATGCGCCAAATGCGAGGCATTCTAGGTTGGCAGCACCACAATACCATTACACATTAGGACAAAAGAACACATACACACGCAAGCGTCGTCTTTCCAAAAGCATTTTTAAAATGCAATAATACTAACAAAAACATAACCGTCAACATAGAGGCTAGAGAGCGCAACTTAGTTAACCTGCGCATAAAAGAGTCCTAAATATTAGCTAAATTGCACCCGACAATCACAATCGACACGAGCTTAACCTAGATTACATAACAGAATAGACAATGCTAACACGCACATGACACACACTCACCACAACTATAAAGCTCATACACACGGGCAAGATAATAACAAACAAAGTTGAATGAATGACAACAACCACACGCACACATTCCCTCCACCCGGCAGAGTAGCGGAGGCGCTTATAAAACACCGCACACCGGAAAGCACACACACACATATAAAAAATAAAGTAAATTTAATTACAATAATCACGCGCACATAGACACACACACATGACACGGTCACGACACTCAAACACCACCAGATAAATCAGAAAAATAAAACAACAGTAATTAACACAGAGTCAAGTGAACTTTCAGATCACATTAAGATGAACCACACATAAAAGCGGACTGATATCATCAGACCATAACTAGAATACACACACAACTAGAATACACACACACATATACATACCACACAAGCCCCAACTAATCACTCACATACCATTAATGCACCAACTAGAATACACACACATACAGAAGCTGAAACACGCACACACAGAGCAGCAGTGGACAACCCTCAACAACCATTCATTAAGTGATCGTAAAGAAGTTCGGACAGTCAAAAGTTTCTCTGCCTTTCTGAAGATGGGATTTTACTCTTGAAATATTAATATTTAATAAATAGGTAACACAAAAACTTCTTTACTTTCCTTTATTTCACTCAACGCATTGTGACAGCCTTCAAGACATAACCCATATATATATATATATATATATATATATATAGTATGTCAAAAACTGAAGAAGCCAAAAAACATATCCATACACTGGAAGTTAAAAAAAGTCGGATGGGATTAAGAAAGAAAAATCTTTCTGATTTAAATTTGTCAGCCAGACATAAGAAAACGGCGAATATATATATACATTTAGCTCTGTAAAATAGATAATACTATTTACATCGAGCCCTTCACCTAGAATAATTTTAATATTAATAAAATTAATATTAATTGGATCTGGTTTTTGCGATTTTATCTATTTGTTCGTCCTTTTTGGATTTGAAATATATATATATATATATGTATGTATAAATCTACTAATAGAAATAAAATTAAATTGGGATAATATAATAATTCAAAGTGAGAAATGGACAATTAATATATATCAAAATATGAGTATTCATACACACACGTATTCATATCCACATACTCATACGTATCCAACCCATTTATATATATATATATATATATATATATATATTGGAGTAGATAGACTAAACTATCGCCCGGTTCACACTCCACCCACGTCTATTGAACAGGTGAAGTGGCTCATCCCTTGTTTCCTGTTTAGGATGCGGTTTCCGATTTTTTCTTTTCCAATCGGAGTAGATAGACTAACTATCGCCCGGTTCACACTCCAACCAGGTCTATTGATCAGGTGAAGAGGCTCATCCCTTGTTTCCTGGTTAGGATGTGGTTTCCTGCTTTATCTTTTCCAATCTTTTTACTCTTACGTAGCCCCCTGCGTATCAGTGGCATTATCGCCATGCTAGGGGTGATATGATTATATATATATATATATTTAAAGAAAGAAAGCCAAGAAAAGGACTAAAGTATCGGTGAATCATTCTGTAACCTTGACTGGCAACGGGGAGTCATATCACCTAACATTAGATCCGGAAAGGAAAGGTAAGTTTAAATTTATAGCGTGCGATAACGTTATGAACAATTATGTAAATAAAACACTTTCTTTTTCCCAGACTCTCCTTGTTCCGCACGTTCCTATTTTATCTTATTCTCTCTCCCTCTCTTTTTTTTCTCGGAGGAAAGACAAACAGAGAGAAAAACTTAAAACACTTGTGGAGGATTTGGTATTTGCTGGGTTGTATGTTGATTATTTCCCCCACAAATACAACACTCTATTTTGCAATCGCGCAAAGTGAAGGAATAAATTACAACGGACATTCAACAACAAACAATTTATTATGTGACAAATGAAATGGTATGTAGAAACCAACAAAATACATGATTCGAAAATTGCCTTTTTGAGAAATATAAACTTGGCAAGAAGTCAATTTTTGTCCAAAAACGTGTATAAGTTTACATTAGCAGATTCTGTAAATAAGCCTTTCCTACTTACATTTGGTGCGTTTCGGTTGGCGACAGCGTGTCGCGTTGCTGAAAGGAAGTTCGTCGGTTTATTCTTTTTAAGGTCCTTGGAGCGAGGTCACGAACTTTTGGCATGGAAGAAATGACACGGCCGGCAAAGTATACGGTGGCATTCGGACTTAATGGCCTGCTTGGTGACTGACCTTTTTTTCTAACTGTGTGTATTATATACATTAATAGGGGATCAACTAATCTTCCTAACATTAGGGTGTGAAAACATTTACTGACCAATCAGATTTATTATTTTACATTTTTGTTTGGGGCCTAAATATTTTTGTGTTAATTTACTTCCAAGCCTATTTTTCTAGAATGTTCTTATTCTAAGTTTTTAGCTGATTGGTTGAGAAATATAAAAATGTAATCTAAATTCTACTGCTGTTTTGATCCAATTTCTCTAGAATGTTCTATTGTGTTTTCCTGTTGCTTATTTTAATAAAAAAAATATGTATCCCATAAACTTAAAAAGAGATAACTCAGCATTCAAAAGTTATCTCCCTTTGGCTACATTTATTCGCCCTTAAATTGACCTTTGATTTTTGGCGAATGAAAACAATTGAAGTTCGGAGGCTCAAGATGCATATTCGAATTCTTTATATATATATATATATATATATATATATTGGGCAACTCCACTCATTATCAATATCTATCTTTTAAATTGAATTTTAAACTATAAAAACAATTGTAAAAATAAAAACGTTTGTAAACAAAAGTTAGTTCTGTGTTTTAAAAATCTTGCAAAAATCAAATATAGATTTGTGATCCGTTATTTCTGTAAAATTTTCAAATGTAAAGTTAATATTTATTTCAAATCAGATTAATTTAATTGTTCATGACATGAAATTTTGTTTACCTCACATTTCTCCAAATTTCGCCAATAAAACTACATTCACTTTGTCGCTGTTTCAAACTAATAAAAAACTTTATCTAGTCAGTGTTATATTATTTATATTACTAATAATATCTCTTTATTTTAATCGCTTTTTTTCATATTTACTAAATAATAAGTTTGTTTCATGTCATTTTACATTTTATTTTAATCGAGCAGGATTGATTTTTATTTCATTTTTCTCGTCAATTTCAAATCATTGTAGAGATCTTCTTACATTTTTAAACAAACCTTTACAAATTTACTTTCGAATATTTTAAATATTTTATTGATTTTTCTTTCGATTTATATTTGACAAGAAACAAAATAAACTAAATATGAATTCTATTTTAAAAATAAAACTTCCACGGAAATAATTACCTTTTTAAAACCTTTATTCGACATTTTCGTTTTATTTACATAATGGTATTTGATGGCATGAAATTCGATTGTATTTAAAAATTTGAAGTCTATTTGTTCTATAAATTATTTTTCAAATTATTAAATTTTTTGAATTTTTAAAATAAAAAGTTTGCGAGAAAAGAGAATTTTCCCTTCTCTCATCCATAGATGTTTTCTCTCCCTTGCTTCACTCTTTCCCCCGTCTATACGTGTGCATAGTTGTGAATCTATTGTTTCATTTATCTGTGAGTGTATCTATATATGGGGTGATTTTCTAAGCGTAACTTAGATGTGGCACAAGGCCGAAAGTAAGGGACATCCAGTGAGGATCGAACTCACTACTTAGTTTTAATGATTGTAGCGAGACAAGCATGCTAACCATTAAAATGAAACTTATTTGTGTCGGCTAAATTCTAATAAATAAATAATATTTTATTGTAATTAAAATTTTAAAAATGAAAACAGTTCTTGTAAATATTCATTATTCGTCGAAAAGGTATTTTTCTTACGGCAATGTTGTCCTTAATAAATCACATTTATAAATGAAAAATCTTACTTGAAACATGGCAATGTAATTTTCCGTATAAAATAATGTATCAAAAATAAAATATATTTTTCTGAAATTTTTTTTGAAAAATATTAGCTGATTTACAGTATAATTAACCTGATTTTAAAAAAGTTTGTATGTATCTATTTGAAGTTTAAAATAACACAAGAATGTACTTTTAAAACAAAACAGAAAAACACGCCATTTCTAAATCTGAAAGACAGTAACCCTTGACTTCCAAAAGAGGCATTACTCCGCAAGGAATGGAGTTCTTATATCCCAGTGATTGAAATAAAGTGTTCGGTTTGAAATTCCTAGCACCTGAAGAAGGCCGGAGCGTACAACGACCGAAACGTCGTGCATATGGCAACAAAGATGAGGTCAATAGTCCGAATAATGTAAATACTGCAAATACTACTTCATCTCAGAAATATATATTACTACCCAAATATATATATATATCCACAGACAAATCTGTTTTGCTGTATCACAACTCATCATTACGGTTAGACATCCGATTGCTTTTAGCCAGGATTAAAACCCGACTGAACTGACATCATTCGGTGATTCTACCTCTGGGCTCGGTAGAAGAAGGCAGGTTTTTAGCTTGTGATATACCATGTAAACACATGCCTAGAGCTGAGAGTGTTCTAATTCCTTACTGAATGAACGATGCGTAGATGCTAGAGTAGCCACTGCTTTTTCAAAGTCTACCATTCTCCGTCGGCTCAGAAAAAGAAATCAGTGAGCCGAGTTCGAATTCCAGTCGAACACTCTGCATTCACCTACGCACTGGTAACCTTGGGAAAGTTATTAACATTATTGCAAATCGTCTGAAGACACCACTCATGGTAGAAACCTAGGTCACGTAATAACTCGTTTACAAATGGAAAATATTCAAATGTTCTACAATATAATTGCATTGAACACTTTTTAATACAAATGTGCACTGGTCTAATCTTATTATGACTTGAAACTAAGTAATTAATCAATCAATCAATATATATATATATATTTTAATATTAATTCCCTAAAAATTAAAAAGAATGAACCGTTAAGGCTTTGAAGATTTTCAATCTAAGAGCAGTAACTTCTATTCATACGATTACACTATTTTATTTCATTGCAGTTTAAAAACATTTTTATTTTTTACGTAAATATCATTTGAAAAACATTAACATGTGTTACATATTTTTATCTATCTCTGACCTAAATTTCAGTTTAGACACTTTAGCTAACATAGATTGTATGCGATTGCATGAGAGGGGGAGGGAGGGTGGGAGATAACGTGTGCGTGAGAGAGAGAAAAATAAACATGTATACAGACATATTTACGAGGTTGTGGCCAAATTTTTGCTTTGGTTGGGATGTAAACATTTTTTTTTTGCTCCTCCGATCACGTTTTTGAAAACCTGTCTTCGTATATATTAAATAAAAAAAATCTATCTCACTCAGTCTATTCCTATCTATCTGTCTGTATCAGTCTGTTCGTATCTATCTATTTCGGCTTGTTGGTATCTATCTATCTTGTCTTATCTGATCGATTCGGAAAGAAAATTGTTGTTTACGTAACAAGTGAAATGTATGTTATCGAATGTCCGTGTCTGTCACGCTTAGATAGACAGCGACACAGCAGTCGTAAAATCAATTATCAGCTTTGACTTCATTTGAAATGATGACAATGTCGAAATTTTCTTGGTACTTGACATCTATATAAAAACTTTTTTCAAAATATTCACGATAGCTTCAACGTTAAAATAATTTCTGCTAAACTTTTTAAAATCATATATCTTATACAAATCTGTAAATTAAGCGCACATAGGCTTAGAAAATTTGATAATCAGTGGGCATGTTGAAGGCAAGAGTGACAGAAAAACAACTCATGTCCTTCTTAGCGAGCTTGAGTTGATGGTAAGCGGAACGGATTTTAAGATAGATAGCGAAAAAAAGAATGTTTATTACGAGAGCTACAAAGAACAGAAAGTTGTGGAGAGCCATGATTGGCAACATTCTGAATGGGCACGGCTGATTGAAGAAGAAGAATAAATTAACATTTTAAATGTTACTTGTAACTCGATTTAAAATACATACAGCGAAACAGGCCTATATATATATATATATATATATATATATATATATATATATTCAGAAACTTAAATCCAAGCGGAAAAAGCAGGAAAGTAAATTCCCAAAACCCGATCCTAATTAATATTAACATTTTATTTTAATATTAAAAAATGATACAAGAAGAGAGCTCCATGCAATAAAATATTACAGAGCAAATATAAATTAAAATAGGATTATATGGCAGTCTAACAACAGTATTCAGTTTGATTTCTGATTTAGACACTCATACGTCGAAATCGACGGTAGAGTCCATATATATATATATATATATATATATATATATATACATATATATATATATATATATATAAACCCACTGTTCAAGCATATACTTTTATAAAGAGTGCTCGATACAAAGTAGAGCTTAATACTGTAATTTTGTTATTACAATGGTTTATAAAAGCATAATATCACTACACAGAAATGTTCATGTTTTGGAACAGAACTGTTTTTCATTAGGTGATATGTTAAAATATATGGTGAAAACGATTTATTTTTGAAAATATAAGATAAATTCATGGTTATTTTGAAAATTAGGAAGTAGTGGTTGGAGGAAATGCATTTAGGTGTGTCAACACAAGTCAATTAACATTTAAAATTATGTAACCCTTGATATAAACATTTGGGTTATCAAAGGGGGCAGGATGGCTTACATCTAGACATGTCACTTTTTAATTTTGTCTGGTTAAAATACTAACCTTAGATTTTTTAAATGGGTAGACAATAATTTCTATCAGGAGGTTGAATTTTAGGGGTTTTTTTTATTACTGAACAATAGATTTTTATTTAACTACTATCTATGAGTAAAGGGGATAGAGAGTTTAAGTCAGAATTAGGATTAAATAATTGTAGTATTCTTATTTATATTGTATTTAGATCAACAATTTAGTATTGTTGGGTCTTTTATTTTATTAAAATAATATTCATTTTTTTATGTTAGAGTATAAGTTAAATGAAACATAGGCATTAATTAAATTTTAAAGAAAATTATTTTGTCTGAGTAAGGTATATGGTGGGACCCTATAATACTGAAATAGGTAAATAATTTTTAACAACAAGTTGAATTTTTTAAAATTACTTCATGAGTAAAAGGGCTAAAATGTATATGTTATAAATATGATAAAATAATTATACTATATTAAAGTATATTGTAGTTAAAAAACTAATTTAATATTGTGTTGGTCTTACACTTACAGCATAACATAAGTTATAAATGGAACATTGTGGGACTTTTTAAATTAATATCGAATTATTTTGACTGTATAAAATACATTGTGGGAACATAGATTATTTAAATTGGCAGACAACAATCTATTACAGCTGGCTGAATTTTAAAAAAGTCTTTAAATTTTATTAATCGCAATGTTTCATAGATAGCGTAGATAGGTAATATTAATTACACCTTTCTCCTCTCGTTTTCCTGTCTCTGTAGCGATGCTTTTTCCCCGCTTTTTATATCTGCCTTTTGGATCAAAATGCAGCTTATTTTCGAATTTCATACTTGAATTTGATTCTGGGCTTCCCATTGGCTTTTAAATAAAATTCGCGTAGGCTCGCGAAATGGTAATTTGATATTTGATTAATTTATATTTTTCAACCTGAAGATCTGCGCAAATCTACCTGCGCGGAGGTGATTTTTATTCATTCGTTTTCTGGTCGGCATATAGTCTCGCTTTTGCTCGGTCGGCATCACCACAAGAACCAACAGTTTTCGAATTCCGAGTTCCCCGGGATTTACTTTTTTTAAAAGTGCTCAATCCAACAAATATTGTAGACCACGACTTGAATATAATGAAATCTGTTTTTTTATTATTTACATTGAGACACGGAAAATTGTTTGTTTAAATTAAATTAATATTTAATTAAAAAATTCATTATATATATATATATATATGTGTGTGTGTGTCTGTGTGCGTATGTATAATTGTTAATTTAACTTTTCATATATATGCAGTGGTATTTATATATATATATATATATATATATATATATATATTGGTGTGTGTTTGGATCTGCAATATTCAACAGTATTTCCTGTTTTTAAAAGATATGTTACATATTTTTACTCTCTCTCTCTCTCTGTATAAGAATGTGTTTGTCTGTGTGAGTGTGCACTTATTATATATATATATATATATATATATATATATATATATATAAAGATTTGTACCCACAGAAACACCAAATAGCCTTAAAAAGAGTAGACGTCATTTTGTTTTCCCAAACCCGAGGAACCTTTCAGCCAACACTTGTCAAGGGTTTCGTTGGCACAAAATTACAAAGGGGTAAAGAAGAGGACAAGACCAAAAAGGGAATACTTGCAATACTGGGAGAAGATGGAATTCGTTTAAAAATAAATTTATTGAAAAATATTAAAATGTGAGTGGGGTGTAAACATATAATTCAACAAGAGTGAAATAAAAAAGAAAAATGTTACACTCACAAACTCGCCAGTAATTGCAAGGAGCGTAGGAACTGTGCTGGATAAAGGGGGGAACAACTTTTAAAACTTTGGCATAGGGTTAATAATCTGAGAATCAGACGATCTTTTCTAAGTTCTTGTTGTTCCCCCATTTACCCAGCACTAAGACAGTCAAATAACTTCAAACGGATACTACCCATATTTAGAACTGGACTAGATATCTCTTTCTCCCCTTCCCTCCCGTTCTTTCATTTCTTTCTTTCCTCATTCCCCTCACAAATATTGTCATTTAATTATTTGTTTGTAATTTTATGTTTATTATTATTGTTTTTATTATGTTCCCTCTTTATTTTAAGAAAAAGCTCATTCCGGCAGAAATTTTATGCCAGATGGAGGAATATTGTAAAAGGGTCTGATGACATGAGCTGTTTAATGTCATTGAAATGAACTATATTTTATAACTAATATGACGTGTTGAGTTTTCCTGTCTCTCTCTCTCTCTCTATATATATATATATATAATGTGTGTGTGTGTATATCACCATGCAGTGTGAGTATAGAATAATTCAAACGAGTATCCTGCACATACAGTGGTAGGATAACTCTCTAAGAGAGCTCTAAACATATATGCATATAAATGTAGAGCAAATTTAAGTTATATATATGTGTTTGTGGATATGAATGTGTATAATAGTTGTAAATTTATTGTTTCATTATGTTTGTGTGCATGTATATATATATATATATATGTTACGGAAATTAAAGAATTTTAACGAAACTGTGGTTATAAACAACCGACAATTTGAAATGAATTGTTTGAACACATATATATGTGTGTTTGTCTGTGTCTCCCTCTCTCTGACACACACACACATATACAAACACACGCATATTTTCTCCTCATTTTTACTTTAGAAAAAGTAAGAGAATTCAGCCCTCTCTCATTGTTATTATGTCCCCTCTTTTCCCACTCTTCCTCCCACTTATAACACTTAAACAAAAACTCCAGTGGTGTGTTATGTTTCGTTCAATCAAATGTCTTATATTCCAGTGACGTCAGCCGTACGTCATTTGCACTTTAACATTCGTTCCAGAAAATTCGACAAAGAAACTTTTTTTTATTTTTGTCTCTCGTTTTTTGACGAAAACCAAAGTGAAATCGAAATCAAGTGTAGGTAAGAATTTTCTCCATTTCCAAATCATCCAATCTTCTTAAATGTTTCCTTGGACATAACAAAACTCCCCACGATTTCTTTAAACATTTCAACCACAAGAAAGCAAAGATAAAGCGATATTTTTTATTTTTGTAAAAAAAAAAAAAAAAATGGAACACAGCTCTATTTTTTTGTCTGTCTTCATTTTCTACTTTTTCGTTGGAAAATGAGGAAAAAATTCAATATCACAATTTAGGGGGTCATCTCTTTAATTAAAACTTGATTTTTTTTATCTATTTAAAAAAAAATACACTTTCTAAACGCTTTTCTCTATTTTTTTGTTATTATTATTTATTCATTGAAAGTGTTTGCTTTTCTTTCGTCGTCTTTATTTCACTTGGATACAAATAGTAATGCTTCGGAAAACTCGATCGGTTTATCCATTTATTTATTTAAAAGAAAAAAATCCCCTTTCCCTTTTTATGGACGGAAATCTTGTGAAAATGAAACAATTTATATCAGTTTGTTATCTATCAATCTATCGGCCGGTCTGTCTATATATGTAAAAAAAACGCTCTCTCTTTCAGATAATTTTTTATCTGTCTTTCTAATAAGCAGGCGATAATCGGCCGACATATAAATTATTTAACATCTGATAATATTTAACATCTGATAATATTTATTTTATTTAACATCTTGTATGGCACAAGGTCAATAAAAATAAAGATCCGTCTGTCTATTTCAAAGAAATTTTTATTTTCAGACAACCTTTTCTGCATTAATAAAAATATTTTTTGTAAAAATAAAACAATTTATATCATTCACTTACAGTCTATTTATTTATGTTTCAAACCATCACTGTCAAAATATTTAAGAATTATAATTGTCTGTCTTTAACTGTTTGTCGATCGTTCTTCGGACCTGAAGCAGACTATAACCACGTTTAATTTCGTTGTTTCATTTTTTTTTCTTTTTTCAGCGCAGTCCTATCGATTGTTACTTAAACTTTCCAATTATCCAAAAAAAATTTGAAAAATTACAATATTTAAACCACTTCGTTTATGGGTGGGTCAGTTTCTCATACAACGTTAAAGTAAATCGATCCTCCATTTTCAATCCACTCGCGTTGGGGTCGATTTGTTTGTTAATTTCGTTTTTTTTCTTTTTTGTTTTTACTTTTTTCTGCGTAGTTCAATCAATTGTTACTTAAACTTTTCGATTGTCAAAAAGACTATTGAAAAATTACAATATCTAAATGAATTTGTGGGGAGGTCAGTTTCTCATACAACGTTAAAGTAAATCGATCCTACATTTTCCATCCACTATTATGTTATATAAGAAACTGGTCCCCACCACTAAAATTGTTTAAATATCGAATTTTTGACAAATTTTTTTCGTCATTCGTAAAGTTTAAGATTTAAAAGTTAATATTGCACTGAAAAAAGTCCAAAAAAATTGATAATGAACAAATTTACAGGTGGCGATAATGTCGTACCGGCGACTGGTTTCAAAATGGAGGCTCGATTTTATGAGAAACTGATCCCCCAGAAAATGTGTAAATACTGAAGTCTTAAAAAAATTTTTTTGTCAATCTAAGGGGGTAATTGATAGGACTGCAATGAAAAAAGTAAAAAAAAAAATGAAAATAACGAAATTAAACGTGGTGGTAGTCTGCTTCAGGTCTGCCTATTGTTCTGTCTGTCTATAAAAAAAAAGAAAAATAATCTCCCGCCTTCACTCTCTTTCAGAGAATCTTTTTTTCGTGTTCAAAAAATCCAAAATGACAATTTATACCAGGATGTCTATCGATCTATTTATTTATCTGTCTGTCTAAATTCCTAAAAAAAGGTTTAATAAGCTAATGACAGCCGCCATATTCAGTTATTTGATAGACACTGTGTAATATACATTATGGCACAAAGACAATAAAAACTGAAAAGATTGTTATGTATATGACAATCTTTGTTGCTTTTATTGGCCTTGTGCCATACTAAGCTGTGATAAGTGAAGATAATTTTTAAAAAGTGTTCGAAGTATGAGTCTTTTTCGAAGAAATGGAAAAAAATTATTCTAACAGATGAAAGGAGAAAGTTAAATGTGATTGTGAAGGCGTCAAATTGGGGATCTCTTCCTCTCATTCTCTCTTTCTGTTTCTTTTAATTTTTTTCCTTCTCTTTCTTTCTTGACAATCACTTTATCCTTCTTTTGACTCTTTTTTTTATTTTTCTTTACAGATTTTCTGAAGGAATTTTACAAATGGCGGCCAGTTTTAATGAAGAACGATTCCTGTGTTCGAACTGTGACCAATATTTGGATTTCTCCTCGAAGACATTGGTATGTCTTCATTCTTTGTGTCGGTCATGCCTCGATGTCCAGTTCGAAGCAGCGATTCAGGACGACGTCAAATGTCCTCAATGTCACACCCCGGTAGAGACACGTGACAGTTTGAGACTTTCACCATTTTTAGTGAAGACCATGATGCGCCAAAATCTGGAATCCAAAGAATGGATATGCGACGTGTGTTTTGAAGACCACGGCACCGAATCGACTGTCCAGATTTGGTGCCCGGATTGCGAGAATCTCATGTGCCAGAAGTGCGAGAAATACCACAGCAGATACCACCCAACACATGAAACCAGGGACCTGGGCGGCATGTCGAAGGTTGAGGCCGTGGGGGTCATCATGACGGACGATTGCCGTCTGCACCGGAAACGGAAGGACGCCTTCTGCGACCGGTGCAACGTTTGCCTGTGTGACGCGTGTTATGGGGATCACGTGTCCGCTTCTTCCCAGTGTCCGCCTCGGCCGCTGTCCCTGATGGAGGAGGCGTCGAAGGAGAAAACGGGCGGCCCCACCCTGGAGCAAGAACTCCGTCAGTTGGAAATCCAGATCCTTGCAATGAACGAAGAGACTAGGCGATCCATTGACCAACTGTCAACGGATTGCTGCTCGAAATGTTCCGAAATGTGGGAAGAGTTCGAAACGTTCGTGAAAGAGACACGTCGGAGTTTGAAAGAACTGTCCGACAATATGAGAGAGGCGATCTCTGGACCGTTAGAAAAATGGCGCCTCTCCCTAAAGGTGGGAACCGTCCTTTTGAAAAAGGTCAGGATTTGGCGCCATAATGTTGGCCAATTGTTGGGGGACGACGTTGAAGACGGGGACGTCGTTTGTGGATTACGGTTGGTGGGAGCGGAGCTTAGATCGCGGCTTCCACAATCGTTTGCCCCCCACGAAAAGTCGGAATTGACTGTGACATTTCCATTTTCAAAATGGTGTCACGAATCCCTGGAGTCACTGAGAAAAGAAATAATAGAGTTTACGAGAGTCGGGACATCTGGTGATTTACAGCTCCAAAAAGAATACTGTCTCCACGATTCGAACCTGGGAGAGATTTCCTCGATTCTCGTCACCGACGAAGACGATCATGTCTTTGTCTGCGATTGGGACGACATTTCGGTGAAAGTATTTGATGAGTCTGGGCAGTTGATTGGCCGATGTAAATTGACGGACGAAGACGAGATATTACACCCAACGGACATTTGTCGCATTTCCGATGACATTATCGTCGTCTGTTCTCCTTGGGGTGGGGGAAGAATTTTCTTTTTGAATAGAAAAAAATGCCCCCCCATTTTTAGAAAAACAAAAAATAATTCTCACAGAAAAGTTATTTTGTTCTTTCTGTCAATTTCAAAAACAAATTTTCGCTTGTGACAACGAATTTGAAGAAATTGTTTGTTTTTCGGAAACCGGAGCCGAAATAAAAAGAATTGACCTTGGGAACTGGCCGGTGGGGAGGAGTGGTGGTGGTGGTGGTGGTGACCCCCTCCTTCGTGCCGATCTCACAAATGGGAATTTGTGGGGGACGAGACGTGAAATGTCAGAAATCTTCCTTTTTAGTCAAGAGGGAGAAATTCTTCAAAAAATACAAATTAAAGAAAATATTAACAATTTCACACCAAATAAATTTCAAAATTTTTATTTTGCTACCGACGAAGGAATTTTTTCGGTTTTGCCTGAAAAAGTTTTGTACGAATTCCCCCAAGAATCAGAAAATTATGCAAATATTTTTCTTTCCCAACAAAAAGTGTTTGTTTGTTTTCATAACGATGAAATCAATTTAATAAAAATTTTCAAGATTCGTTCAGACAAAAATATTTTAAAAATTGAAATTTTTTTAAAATTTTGCAAATAAAATTAATTTAATCTAATTTTTGTGTTGTTTTAATTTTTTAATTCTGAAATATTAAAAACTTTTTTATGATTTCTAAATATGGCTTAAGGTATAAATATTGAATAAGAAGTAATGTTTCGTAACATGAACGTAGACAAAAAACTGTCTACATTTCTGAGATGAGGAAATATTTACAATTTCGGACGATTGTCTTCAACTTTGTTGTCATTTGTACGGCGTTTCAGCCGTTGTATTCTGTGGCCTTCTTTAGGTGCTAAGAATTTCTAATAGAACCCTTTATTTATTTTTTAAAACTTTTTCTCTGACCATCAATGGTTGACAGAAGATGTGCAAATAAAGTTGATTTCATTTCAAAATGGAAATAAAAACAGTAAATGAAATCATAATTATTGATCGACTCACAATCTTGGAATTTTTTTACATTGATTACAACCAATTTCTATGGACCAACAACTTATTTTTCAGATGATATTTTGGTGGGGGTGGATTTTGGTGATCTCTTTTTATTTTTTGTCTCTTTTTTTCAATATCTGAAGGAAAGAAAGCAATAAGATAAAAAATATAATGTATTACAAGGGAGGTAACTCTGTTAATTCTTTCGCTTTTCTCCCTTAAACGGAACATTCTTTTAACGATATTAAAAAAGAACCTTTTACAGCTGATCAAGAAATTGATGTGGTGGGATGTGGTAATAGAGTAAAATAACAATAAAAAATCATTTTAATTAATTTCCATGTAAATTTTAGAAAAAATATTTCATTTCACTTAACAAATGCTACATTTGTTGTTTCTATTGAATTGTCACAAAGAAAAAAAGTTGATGTTATTCCTATGTACTAAAATCGCCATTTTCACATGATCTATATTGTAAAATCGTATCCAACTCTTAAAAAGTTCTAAAATTTGATGTTATTCATGCGTATGACATCCAACCTCCGTTTATAAGTGATCACTATTCTATATTAATCATCCCCTTCCAAAGGTAAACTTCTAAAATAATCACAGTTAATTTAATTCCTGTCTATGACCACAAATCGCCATTTAGCAGTGATCACTAACATAAAATCGTGTACTTCTCTAAAAAGTCATAAAATATAGACAGTTGTTGTAATTCTTGTCTATAACAACCAACCTGCAGATTTCAAGCAACCATTTTTTATAAAATCGTATTCTGCTATCCAAAGTTCTAAAATATGAACCGATGATGTTACACCTGTCTATGACCTCTATTCTCCATATTTTAGTGATTCATATTCTGCAGTGGTATTCTACTCAGAAAAATCCTAAAATATAGGTAGTTGATGTTAGTCCGGCCTATGACATCCAACCATCAACTTTTAGTAATTCATATTCTAAAGACTTATTTTACTTTCTAAAAGACTAAAGTGTACTGGAAGATGAGGGTTGGAATTCATAGGCAGGAGTAACAAAAACTATGTACACTTTAGTCTTTTAGAGAGTAAAATAAGTCTTTAGAATATGAAATACTAAAAGTTGATGGTTGGATGTCACAGGCCGGACTAACATCAACTATCTATATTTTAGGATTTTTCTGAGTAGAATACCATTGTTGGTGTAATTACTGTCTAAGAGCTCCATACTCCATCTATCAGGGACACCTATTCTAAACTTGTATTCTACAATTCAAAATGAATTTCCACCTTCATCTTTCAGTGATCTCTATTCTACCATCGTCTTCTACTTCCAAATATTTCAAATGTAGACAGTTGATGTAATTCCTGTATATGACTTCCAACCTCCATTTTAGTGATCCTTATTCTAAAACTTTACTCTACATTCAAAAAACATAAATTAAAATTAGTTGATGTGATTTCAGTCTTTGACTTACAAAGTGATTACTATTCGAAAGTGGATTCTACTCTCAAAAAGAATAAAATGTTAACATCTGATGTTATTCCAATTTATGTCCTGCAAAACTCATTTATCAACGATAACTTTTCTAAAAAATCTCTTTCTAGTTCCAAAAGCATGAAACTAGAGATGCATAAAAATACACAAAATGCGTAATTTCTGGCTTTCAATACACTCATTTGTATGGCTCAAAATCAATTTTAAATGAGACCATATGATTCTACTCTTCAATTTAAATAAGAATCAGCATTAAACTAGATATGCATAAAAGTACACAAAAAGCGCAATTTTCTGGCTTTCAATACACTCATTTATATTGCTCAAATGAGAACAAATGATTTTACTCATCAATTTAAAAAAGAATCAGCATTAAAATAGATATGAATAAAATACACAAAATGCGCAATTTTCTGGTTTTCAATGCACACACTTTTATTGTTCAAATTCAATTTTAAATGAAACCATAAGATTCTAATCATCAATTTAAATAAGAATCAGCATTAAACTAGATATGAATAAAAATACACAAAATGCCCAATTTTCTGGCTTTCAATATACTCATTTATATTGCTCAAATACAATTTGACATCAGACCATATGATTCTACTCATCAATTTAAATAAGAATCAGCATTAAAATAGATATGCATAAAAATACACTAAATGTTCAATTTTCTGGCTTTCAATCCACAAGATTCTACACTTCAATTTAAATAAGAATCAGCTTTGAATTAGATATACATAAAAAATACACAAAATGCGCAATATTCTGGCTTAGGATTAGGGTTGGGCGAGGCGTGTGTTACATACGACTTTCCCGTTATCCTATACCGGTTGTCAGGACTTCCACTTTGTAAATGGCCCAGGGAGGCGATCGGGCGTTATGCTATTCTCCATTCTGTGGTGATGACGAAAACACTATTTCGACAAACGTGTCTGTTACCAACTTCCGTTTCATGAAGGTGTAAGGCTGGGAATGCCTTACCTGATGTGCCACAAAGTTTCGTCTAGGTTTGTTTTTTTCAAGCGAGCGATTTTGGAAGATTCATTGCTGAGGTAGATAGTGACGGACATGTTCGCTAGCCTTACTGTCACTCCCCCCATCTTAAGTTTGTTGGGGTCAGCATGGAGAAGGCTCTTAAGAGCATCAAGATCAACGCAAAGATGTTAGCACGTACATCCCGGGATGTGCTACTAAACACGGAAGAATTTTGCCGGAACCACCATGATGACAAGAGAAATCAGGCTCCAGACGAAGTTTATGGGTCCCGTTGGAGATTTCTGACGGCGACATTGGGGTTTCCTTTGCTCAATTTCGAGCGGTCGTACCCACAAAGGACGTGGCACTGCACCCGGACTATTGCATGTGGTGGAATAACGCAGGCTGTGTGGACGAAGAACAGGCACCGCCCGTAAAAAAGTGGCTTCCTCCACTTCTCAACCGGAAGAACCCTCATAAATAGGCAAAACAACTTCATCAAGAACAAGGTATGGAGATCTCAGAAATGCCCTCCACCGCGCTCTTCATTCATGAAACCCATTCTACCCTTACATATTTCGTCTCCTTCACACACACACCATTCTTCAAACCCCCTTCCAACTTATAACATCTTTCCCCACTCCGAAGCCCGAGATAAAAAAAACCTATGTTTAGACTTACAAAGGCGTCTTAGAAAAGAGTCATTCTGAGACCACTCTTCAAACTCCACATGATAGATGACTTGTCTGGGACTTAATAGATGAAAGCCTTCCCAAATATTAAAATGGTCCAAACCAGCACAAATTATTAAAACAAAAAACTGGCACATTTCTGTGCTGGTATGGTACCTGTTATTCTCCACCCCACATTATATATGTACTGCTGCAAAACTAGCGTTGGCATCGGGATCCCAACTGCCACTGATTTCCGCGCCGAGTGTGACCAGTATTAATTTTTCCCTTTCTCTTGACAGGTTTAAAAGATGACAATTAAGTTAGCCAGCTTCAATGCGAACGACCTTAGGAGTAACGCTGCCCGCCTGCTTCGGAACCTCTTGGCCTTCGGTGTCGATGTCACAGCAATCCAAGGAAGACACTTTGTGTGCTGTCGAACGACTTGATCTTCTTTTCAGAACATGGGAACCGGCTGGCCATAAGAGTTTTTTTTTACGGAGGATGTTGTCCATAACGTGGCCGATCTAACAATAAAAAGCAATGGGATTGGGGTAGATAGACAGATGTAAACAGGAAAAATATACAATTAACACTTTTGATATTTAAAATTTTCTTGTCTTTTTCTTTAATTTTTTGCAATTGGCTTGAAGGTTTTTTTTGTTCAATATGTTCTATTGGTCTTCTCATTTTTTTCTTCCCTTGGGGACAACCTGGCTTTTTCTAAACAAAAGAACTGAGTGTAGAATTTTTTCAAATAAATCGCAATAAGTTACTACATATTTACTATGCTTGCTGATCCCTTTCATGTATGCTCAATAAAGACTTGTCCGAAAAAGTGAACCTATCCATAAGACTAAGTGAGAAAGTCTCATAACTTGATGTATGCAGCGAAGAATAAAAAAAACTTCTGAATAAATTGTTTGCGAAATACTTTCAAAACAAATTAAATTAAGAGAACAATTGAAACCCTGGGAATTTTCAGGATTTGTAAAATCTTGCTATTGCTGGAAGCAGTGAAATAAAAAATATGAACATCAAATGTTTAATCATCATACTCAGAAGATTAAAAAAAAGTTAGAGTATCAAATATTTGCAAGTATGAATATATAGAAACCTTCGGAAAAGTGGGTTGGGTTGACTCTCCGGAATAGACGGAAGTAATGGTTCCTGTGAGCAATGGCGGCTGAGCAGGCCGGAGAGAACCACGGAGAGGAATGAGGTTTTAAGCAATACTTCCTGGTGGGTATGAAGGCATCAATGCCAGCTTTCACCCATGACGAGACCTCAGAGGCACAGTCATCAACTGAAAGGTCGAACACTTTTCCCCAAGGGACGTCGCAGAGGAAATCGCGAAAGGCATTCCAGTCAGCTTTTTGGTAGAGGTAGAAGGTCCTATAGGTAGGGGCTCCTGGGGGGAGTGAGATTGGAAAGAAATACTGAGAGAGACTACAGCGTGGTCGGAGTTGCCGAGAGGGCAAAGCTGCGAGACTTGACAGGCGTCAAGCGCAGAGGTGAAACATATATCTAGCAGGGAGGAATGACCCGAGGGAGTGCTTGGGAAGTGAGTGGGGAAGTCCACCACTTGCGTAAGGGATTGGGAAATAGCAAAGTTCATGGCGTGAATGCTCTCTGGATCAGTTTTAAAAATTATTTAGTCATTGAATTTGTTTCTCTTTTCAGACTATGATATGCTTAAATTATATTGTTCATAAAAGCAATCAGAAGTTTATCCACATAAAAATTGGCATAGTTATTGCATTTCAATTCGGACCTACTTTTTAGAAAGACGGAGACTATTGAAGGAAAAAAAACAGTGAATCAGCATTCCCCAATGACTCCTGAATTTTTTTATATTAGTTTTAGTCGAATTGTTACACATTTCTGGAATTTAATTGGGGGGGGGGGTAACATACTTAAAAAATTATATTTTTACCAATATTTTCTAAAAATAATGCAATCAAAATTGATTTCATTTAATTATAAATAAGTCCTGAAGTTTTCATCAAAATCCAATCATAATTTGATTTATGCAAGAATTTCCAAATTAATGTGTCTTTCACGGCCCAAAAAAGTGCATTGCGTACCAATTACGTTTGTTTACTTAATAAAATAACGGCAATTTGGATATCGCAATGACGTAAGAAAAAAAAGACTTTATACAACAATTTCGAACGTGTTAGAAATAATTAAAAAATTTTAAAAATATTTAAAAGATGCTTTGTTCTATCCTCTTAATGGTAATGGTGACAGAAAATAACTCATAATGCATTAAAATTATTACGAAAATAAAAATGAATTTAATATAGTTACTTTCATTGACGGGGTTATGAGGGGAGTAACTTTAAGTGATAGATATATATAGAGGTTTCAATTACAATGACTGACTGTTATTTAATTAATAAAATAGACAAAAACAATAAAAAAGATATAGAAGTGAGGAGGAAAAAGAGAGAATGAAAAAAACGAAGAGAAGAGATGCGAATAAAAATAAGGGGGATAAAAAATTGGAAAAATTAAAAGATAATTAAGATATGTGATAGGAAGAAAGAAAAAAGAAAGAAGAGATGTTAAGAAAAATGAGGGTAGAAATAAAAGTGGAAATTAAGGATTAATTTAGCGGAGATAAAGAGGAAGAATGAAAGGACTAAAGAAAGAGCTGCTGATAAAAGAGAGTGGAAATTAAGGGGATATAGAGAGAATAAAGAAAGAGAAGAAATAATAATAATAAAAAAAGAAGAGGTTACAAAGAAAAGTGGAAATTAAAAATAATTGAGAGGAGATAAAAGAAAGAGACAAAGAAGAATAAAATAGAAAAAACAGAAATGTTAGAAAGAAATTATCGAAAAAGAATGAAAAAAGGATATATTCAAGAAAACAACCACTAAAATTTACTTGGAAATTAAGAGTCGTTCAAAATACAAAAAAGGTTAATCTGTACATAAAGTCGGGGATCGGTTTATCCTATTTATCATTCAGTCAGTTAAGTGCCATACATGAGAGATGCTTGGGCGGGCATGTCTCGAAAAAGAAGATTATCCCGCAGTGGTTAACTGGTTTCCAAACTGTCATCTTATTTAACCCCTAACTGGGTTAAGAAACTGACCTTTCCTGCGGGTATTGCCTGTATATGAAGATGGCGAAATCGTTAGTTTAAATACCCTCATTTGAAACTGCATCTCGCAAGGAGTTTCTTACCTATTTAGCTCACTTTCCTCGACTTGTGCCTTCTGAAGCAGCTAGTTGCGGGAGGGAGAAGTTCACTTGGCATTGAAGAGGTTCGGCAGAGGCAAGTCTCCAGGACTTAATCTATCCTCTGAATTGTATTTGAGTCTGTGGCATATCCTTGTATAGATTTTGACATAGGTCTACAACAACTGGTTCCGTCAAGGTTCTTTTCCCGACCGGGTTTCCAGGGGTGTGATCACGCTGTAGAAAAAGGTGACGGTTGTGGGGTGTTTAGACGATTACAGGCTCATAACTCTCTCTGCAAACACAGAGTTAAAGATTTAGACCAAGATCCTGACGGAGCGCTTTCAGACATTTGCTGAGATTCTGTTGGGACACGATCAGGACGGGGCGTGCATTCCGGCCCTATGCGGAATCGCCGTTCCTAGTGGGGCTCGAGCCAAGATTTCTGCGTACGCCGATGACCTATCCATTTTCATGTAGTCCCGGGACGACCTTGAGGTGGCACAGTAGGCGCTTGGACGGTACAAAAAGGTAACCGCGACAATTCTTCAGGCTTGAGGTTAGGTGCCTGGAAGAGCGCTGCTCTCCAGGGCCCCTTCAGTTGGACTGACGGTCCAATCCGCATTCTTGGAGTGTGGTTCGGGCAGGATCTCCAGCTGGAGAAAAATTGGTCGGTGGTACTGGCAAAGGTCGGATAGTTGATCTCGACTTGGCTTCGGCAGGGCTGAGGTGTGTGTTACATACATCTTTTGCCTTTTAATCCCTCTTTGTTTGCGCCAAACGTTCAAAGGGAAACTGTGGATGTCACACGTGAAGTGTCACCGACACGCCTTGAGGTTGGCTTTCTTACGTCGCAACTTGACAGAGGATTCTATTTTGGAGAGGAGTATCAGGGAGTCTTTCTCTCCATGGATATATTCAGTCATATTGTTAACCGTTGAAACATGAAATAAATTCTTTTAGGGTCGGAGAAAAAGATGTGACGAAAGAAAGGAAAATTTCTCACACAATACTTTTTCACGCATCATTTTTTATATTTTTCTCATATGAAAATCAATATTTTTCGACAATTATTTATCTCGACTCATATTCTCAAATAATCAAAAAATCTATCTAAAAAACAACAGCAAAAAATAATTATCATTATTTTTATTTTCAAAAATAAAAGAAATCAAAATTTATCTGGTATAACACTCGATGCATTCTGGTTGTTGAAAGATTATTTTAAAAGAAACGTGAATCATTAAGCAAGTCATTAAATTTACTTAATATCACCGTTCGTCGTTAGTGGCATGCTGATAGATAACTTCTATTTCGATGCAGTTTCGATTCCAGGTCTTGGAAGATTGCTCTTTTATTTTATTATTACAAAATCTTCAGTTTATAAGCGCATAAAATGACTGCATCCAGTGGGTAGTCCCCTGGTGGGGTAGCGGTAAGACCTATGCGAATGGTTTCAAGCAGTAAGCGTTCGAATACTGTAAGAGTCCGTTCTATAGGTCGGATGCTAAGAGCACAGATTATTAGGTACAACGTTTAGGGTGGTGGGGGCTCATTGATTAATGGATTCGGGTTTTTTTCCGAATCCATTAATGAATAGTCTTCGCCCCCCTTAAGCGGGCGTACTTAAAGATTCTAGTGTTGACCAGAGGCAGGACCCTTTTACTCAGGTTTTAGCACTTGAACTACTTTTCGAAAGTATATTACTTAACGTTTATTAGAATGACTTTATCCATAATATCACATATTCTCTGCCCGAAGAAAGGCATGCAATTGTGAAAAATACTATGAGATGCCTAATACCTTAAATACATAATAAAATCAAAATGGCGTCTAGAACTGCATTAGGCAATCAGATTTAGTTTGTCTGTGTGTGGCGCGAGCTTTCCATTTTTGTCTTTCTTGCACCAGCGTTATGGTAAGTCCTTTGCATTTTCACGTGACGTAACTACCATATTGTTTTAACAAAATTAAAATTGTGGAGTTTAAACTGATTGATATGTTAAACGTCAACTAAATCGCTTAAAGAGCAGCATGGTTTGAAGAAAGAAAAAATTTCTGAAATTGATAAAAAATATAGTTTTACAATGAAGTATTTATGTCTTCGGTTACTCAGTTTAATTAAGTGTGAATGTAGGTGCTGAAAATCATGTTAAGTTTTACAAAAATGTATTACCCAGAAAGTATGAAACTAATGTTTATAATTGCACTTCAAAATTTTCGCGATAAAAGTTTGTTTTTATTAAATTTGGAGAATGATTTTGTATGTAGCTTACCATGAATTTTTTTTTAACGGACAAATGACAACGAAAAACATTTGATTAAATTTAATAGTTCCAGTAAGCAAAATACACTACTATATTTAAAATAGAAATTAAATTGTTTGGAATTTATTTATCTGCCATTGGAAATTATGTTTAGCCCATTTTTTTTAATGAAAAAACTGGAAAATATATGCTTCACACGACTAAAAACTGAATGATATAACAGTTTATATTAAAGTTTACGATATTTCAATTAGTATTACTATGATGATTGAGTTTTTTTTTGGATTGTACTATTTTTTTTTTTACACATCTCTTTAAAAATTAAATACTTGTCTTATTTTGATGAAAATTTGTGGAATTACTCATAATTGACTGAAATAATTTTAGAATATCTTGGTAAGAACATTTTTACAGATTAATCTACTTAGTATTTTAAATGGTTAGCAAATTATCTTAAATTTTAAATTTAAGAAACAGAACCCGACTTCATGTACGATGCTATGAAAAAGTTTTCCCTACAAAACTTTTTCCAAGGGAAAAAAATTATTACTACCAATACATATCACTCTCAACAGAAAAGTACACTCTGTTCATACAAAACTATTAGAAAAATTTCTCGGTCGGGGTTAGGGTTGGCAGGGAACACCCACCAAAGCAGTTAATATAGTTCGTGAACAGCCAGAATCGAGGAGGGCCAAACATGGCGTTTTGCCAACGCGGACTTGGGTGATCGACAGTGCCTTGTTTAGATGTTGTCTGGGGAAGAGATCGGCGCCATCTCGTTCCCCGGGCAATTTCGAGCAATGTTTCCGGCTTTATTGCATCGGAAACATTGCACTTGTCGTTTTTCGCTCGCACAATTCCTAGCTATGTGACTCTGGCCCTTGCACTTGTAGCAAAGTATACCAGCGGGCGAACCCGACTCAGGGTAAGCACTGACACTACTTTGTCTCGCTTGTGCAGCCGCTACGAAAGATTGCTCTGGAGCTGAGGAAATCTAAAGGATAGTTCGAGCCTGGTCCAGTAGTTCGTCAAGCGCCAGCGTGTTCACTCGGGAGGTTGTCCGCAATAGTTGTTTCACTTTGTCGGAAGCCCTACTATAAACGCACACGCCAATGCTCGTTCGGGCAGTCCGCCAAACAGGGTCGCCAGCTTCATTAATGCAGTTAAATAAACGTCCACGCGGTACACGGGTCAACTGCAAACGCTTTGATTCCAGCCGGATCTTCTTTTTTATTGTCACTTAGTTGCTGATACACCGCAAAAGCACCGCCCGTCAACCGTAATGGAATCACTTGTTCGATGTACTTCACTCCACACAAATGACAAATTAATTCGACCTTCTCCTGTCATTCCAAAACAGAAGTGGTACTGTCGAACTCTGGGATTAGCTTGAGGTCGAATCTGACTCCCATTTCGCCCAAATAGCTTGTAGTTAATTAGTAAATTTCTGTTTGTTTTCGGTTCCACCGCTCGCTTGACTCGTGGGTTTTGACGCTTCCAGACAAAAGTAAAGTCTTAACTAAATGCGCTCTCTCTCTCACACACACACACGTCACCATGGTCACAATACACGCAGCTATTGTCTCAGACCCTTTTTATGGACAAAAACCCTTACCGATCATCGCCGTCGATCTCATTCCCACTCAGCATAAAATAACAGATCGAAGAATATTCCTTTCTTTGACCAAACTTGCGAAGACACAACTGACGAGACGACGGACTGTCCGCCGCGGGTTCACGTACGCATTTATCACAACTCACCAACCCGACAAGCTTTGACTCTGGTAAGTGTGAATGTTTATCGTTACATGTTAATAGCTAAATCGAGCTAAGGTTGAGTTTATGGTTAAGACTAGAGTAAACGTGCTAGAGCTTAGATAGCTGGGCTTAGGGATGAGGCTAGGATTAATTGGCTAGGACTAGAGCGAAGGCTAATGTTAGAGCTAGGTTTAGGGTTCGGGCTAGGGTTAAGTGGCTTCGGCTAGAGCTAAGTTAAGGCTAGGGTTAGGACTAAAGCAAGAGTTCAGGGTTAGGGCTAGAGCTGAGTTTTAAGGTGTGGGTTTAGGCTAGGGTTGTGGTTAGGGCTAGAGCTAAGGTTAATGCTATGGTTAGGGCTAGAGCTAAGGTTAATGCTATGGTGGGGTTGGGGTTAGAGGGGGGTTAGGGTTGGGTTAAGGGTTAGGGTTAGGGTTCAGGGGGTTGGCAGGGTTGGGTTTAGGGGTTAGGGTTGGCAGGGTTCGGGTTAGGGTTCGGGTTAGGGTTGGCAGGGTTAGGGGTTGGGGTTGGGGTTAGGGCAGGGTTAGGGTTAGGGTTGGCAGGGTTAGGGTTAGGGGTTGGGGTTGGGGTTAGGGTTTAGGGTTAGGGCTAGGGCTAGGTCAAGGTC